>CM032062.1:50549529-51149529 GCA_018831715.1 Matsumurasca onukii
GTCTTTCAGACTCATGAGTGCCTTCTGTTTGATTCCTTCTATTTCTTCTGTGGCTCATTTTAAACTGTTTTACCTCGTCGCCAATGTATCCTATTTAAATTAAACATTTAAATACAATCAAATTCATTTGTCTTTTAATCTGAAACTGACTTTTACAAAACATAAACAAAGTGCACAAACATTGTTAGCTATTTTAAACAAAATAATAACCAGCTGGTTAGTACAAGTAATACTTGGAATGAACAAAATATATATACTTGCAGTATATAAAATATATAACTTTACTCTACAAAACAGGTCGGATCAAGATTTTCTTGCGTCGTTGGATTTGTATCAAAATTCCTCTTAAAGGGTTTGTGTTTAAAGATTTACAGGGGGTCTCCTTGCAATTTTGGGTGGGGCCTGGGTAACCTGTTCATACATCAAAACAAACTTTAGAGGTTAAAACAAACATTCAAGACTTTTAAATGAGTACTACCTTTTTTTAAAGTAAGGGAAATATAAGTATTTAAAACTCACCCGTATGTTTCCCGACTAAGAGTGGGCAAGCACTATACATCAGAGGAGTTGGAAGCAGTTTGGTGCAACAGGATTGAGATTGGTAGTCCTTTGTTAAAACGAGGTGAAGCCTTACACCGGTTTGTGGCAGCAGTTGTTATATTGCATGTAATGCCTAGCTATTCCTGTAATGTAAGAAGTTGACTATAACTATCATTTAAAAAAACTTCTTGTATTCCTACTAGGAAGGGTGTTCTGCAAAGAAACATAAGGAATAAGACAAAACACAGGTTACTCATAATGGACCGTTCCTTTGAAGTAAAGTGAGACAATTATTTCCGAAGCAATTATCATCCTACAGTTGGGCTTGCATGCTTAATTGCAAACTCAAGCGAGGATTATGCAGGTATACCCCAGATTTGTCTCTTGAGATTGATAATTTGTCTCTTGTGTAATATTTAGTGGATCTGTGGCGAGTTGGTATCGCGCGACTCCGCGAAGCTCATCACTCTGATGACACGGGTTCTGAACTCCGCAGTCCTTGTTTGTAAGTGACATACGGTGACGCTAGGTAAAAGTCACGGTTGAGTGTTGGAGAGGATTTTGTAGTCCTGACTTCACATCGTTAAACAAGACAAACTTTCAATATTGTAAACGCGTTTTTCTTCTTTTCATTAGATTTTTTATTGGTTAGTGTTCGCAATAAAGTCCAGAGCCTAGCTAATGGGTAGTCCATGGTCCTTCCTCAGAAAATCGTTGAATTCAAACACGCAAAACGCTATGGATTGCTGGATGTTCCCTGAATGACTTTTCCTGTTACTGTCAGCCAGGTCCTTCCTGGATCAAAGAACAGACCGTGAACACAATGCAGGTGTTTCTTGGTCTTACATGGTCATTGCCCTAGCCAAACAAGATCAGTTTTTTCAATTACAAGCTTGATGTAGTTTTCCTTGGTTTAAGAATTTTAGTCTCACTTCTGGTTAGTGAAGCTTTTGGACAGTTTGTGTAGAAGGGAAGGTCTGACAGAGGATTGAAGGCATGGAGGAATAATCCCTTTGTTAGCGAGAGAGGAGAAACCTTACATTGTTCTTGCTAACTCCACTTTTTTGTGTAATACTTCAACTTATGGAATCAAAACTGTTAACTGGTTTTGTGCTCTCTAGTTTTATGTTCATAAACGTGTTTTGCTGTTTAGGATTTGAATAGTTTGAGTAAAAACCAATTGTTTACGTTAATTATGCTTATGTTTTGGAAAATACCCACTAACAATTACGGATATATGGAGATGTCATCGAGATTCAATGTATTCTTTGTACATGCAAATTAAAGCGAACTTTCTGTCCAATTTCTAATGTTATTCGCTAATTACTCTAGTTGCTCCGCTCACAACCTCACTTTAGCCTGCGGCCTCACCTTTTCTTGCTCATGGACGCTAACAGTCTCGCATTGGCCTTCGGCCTCAGCCTTTGGTCCTGCATAATCATAGGCATTACGAGGCTGTAAGCGTTTCGTCAAAATCAGATGAAATTTACTGTTTTAAACCAGTAGCACTGAATTAGTGGTTGTATAACTGAATTTAAAATTAATAGATATTTGGATATAAGCTGTTATGTGCCGTATTGTGCAAGTAATCTCGGTTTTCCCTGTATTCAGGGTTTGGTGATTTGACTCATTTGGAATGAAATAACTTTATCTTGTAGAATAAATTGAGTGCTTGTGAGTACTCTCTGTAACAGTTGTAGGGTTTACATAGCGGTGCTTCATCAGTTTGTGAGTGGTTTTGTTTAAATTTACTTTGTAAATTGCCTGATTACATGGGATTTAAATAAAGTTGGAAGTATTGATATTTTTACTTTAAGACTTTTCTGTGGGTCACCAATGAAACGTGATCCCAGGCGACACAAGTATTTAGTTATTTTATTAAAACATGAAAAAATCAAAACTGTAAACATGACACTTAATAATTGACGAAACACGTAATTTATATTTTAAAATTAATTTCATGTAGTAACATAAAATCTGGTTGAAAGTAGTTTTTAGAACATAAAGCATAATATTTATAGAACTTAACTTGATGTAGAACTCTGTTCTCATATTTATTAAACTTATGTGATTTTTTTATTATTTATTATTATTTTAATTGTTGCTACCTAGTACCTTGTTGATACAATTCATTAATGAGTTTGAACGGTTGAAGCAGATTAAATTGAAACAATTTACGATGTAACCCAGGTTACGTTAGTAATTATTACTAATTAATGCAACCTCACCCTGCTGGGTTCTATTACCCTGACAAGTAGTAGTCTGTAATGTATAATTACCTCTGGCAATTTCTAAACTAACATATTTTGTAGGCTACTAAGAACCAGAGCTTCTTTTCCCACAATTGTAAAGCTGATTTCATATCGAGAATAACGGTTGGGGTTGGTTGCAAATGAAGGAAGCTATAGAGTCTTGTTTGTGCCTTGCTTAAGCGTGTTCCCCACTCTTGGACTCCGGTCCACTGCTTTGTGTTTGTGTTTATGCTGGAACTAGTGGCGTGGTCCTGTAATCCAGCTTCATGGATGTCAGGTTTTGAGGATGATATAGGTCTAAAGCGGCTCAGATAGTCTCAGTGATCATCTGATGATACCGCATCAACTCCCACCATCGTTTAGGTATCAGACCATCACCTGCGTGGTTCGGAGTCACGTTAAGCCGTTGGTCCTTGTATTTCCATTGGTCATTGGGCTATCAATGTGACCCATTCTAAGGAAGAGTCGGCCTTAGTTTGTAACAAGACTACACCTCATAACTCATTACTACCACTCATCACACTCATCCTTCACCAAATACAGTATTTGCCTTAAATCTCCCTCATGAGAGTGGTCGGCATCTCAAATAGTGATTTATTTAGTGAATAATAGGGTGTCACAAACTTTAGAAATAGGTTTATTGGATCAACTAAGAGCAATCAAGATAGCCTTTTGACAAAACCTTTGTTCCCAGATATCCTCTATTTTGTGTTTTTGCACATTATTTATTTTTTTCCCATATACCACTTTTAATTTGACTCAAACCTGATATAAATTTGTTCTATCTATAAACCATCTATGGTCAACACGATCTAACCTACGATTTTTAATTTGGTGGCTATTTCATGGCGTTGTAAGGTATTTCTTATTTTACATATTAACTAGCGATTAAACTGTGAGGTGTAGGTCTACAATGAAATGTAACTTTCAAAAAATGGCAATTTTATAATCTATCTGCAAATTCATGCTGTAAAATCAACAAAGTTATAGTGAGCAAGGTTGCCTGTTTTCAGCCAGATTTTTCTTTAGGGCTCTGCTGTTTTTCTTATGTTATGATTTTTTTGGTGTCTGAATATAGGTAGTAAAATTCGCCACAAGATGTTATCCATTACATTCTAATGTAAAACTCGCCGTTTATTCGCTAATTAAGGTGTAAGACAGAAAATTCCATAAAATAGTGTTGAAATGGTTACTTAGATCATGGTGTTATTTTTTCCATTAATAGCCTTTTTTAGATACAAATATACATTAAGTTTGGGCCGAATCCGATAGATGGTGTGGCATATAATTACAAACGACAGTGTTTGTTGACCATATTTAGTTATGATGCGTGTTTTTCAGCGTACAAACCATCGAAACCAACGGTTAATTATATTTAAATAAAGAAAATACTGCAAAATGAGAGCATATTTTTGTACTGTAACCCTTTAATTTTCCATTCTAAACCAAACACAACTGTGTTAACCAAGCCTGTTTTGTTAAGTATTAATTAGTTATCAATGCTTTAACATCCCTTTTTCTTTTTAACTGTTTTAAATGATGTAGTTTTAAAATAAAATTTTACCAAACTCAAATCATTTTATAATAATAATTGTCTTTGAAAAGAACCATTAGTTTCACATATCATCTAACATAATATGTAAGGTAGACCTTACAGCAACTGTTTTATTGTACTGCCGATAACAATTCTTTTACTAGTTCTTCCTAACTGCCGTTAAAGCGCAGCACATGTTAAATAATCTACCTTACCACTTTACGGGTACTGAAGTTTGATCGATAACTATAGTGCAAGATGACAAGTTGAGAACGATCTGCGTTTTGAAAATAATTCAATATTTAAAGCAAAAAATCTACATTAGGCCTATTATAATAATTATAAGACATAAAAATAACTGTTACAAGTAATAGTTCCCTTGCCAAACTTGTTTCTAAATTTAATTTTAAAAACCGTACATCAACGTTATTTTTAAACGAATGTACAGTGAGACTATTAATAACATTAGTTCAGTATAATGTACAGATTGATTTGTGTACATCTAGTGGGTACTTAAACCAAAATTATGTTTTATAAACATTTTTTTTTCTATTTTATGTTTGAAAGCTAACCTAAAACATAACTATAACTAAAGTAGTATTTTTAATGAGTTGTTTCATAAAACAAAAATATTCTCATATCATGCAAAAAGGGTTCATCTCTGGATGGGCTATACAAAAAACAACTGGATTAAAGGAAACACTTTTTAAAGTAAAATGTGTGCCTAATTATTTTAAAATTGGCTGGAGAGCTTAGTAGTGTAGGCACAAAACTGCACATCGGCAGTTTTTGAGAAAACAAAAAGAAACGGTTAAAAAATTTAGAATAAACTTTTTAGTATCAACTTGAAATACATTGATGACTCATACAACCAAATTTTACTCGTGGATCGTGGTGAACGTCTCGTTCCTTACGTCCCTTTCGTTAGGCCACTTGTCTGTAGAAAAGCTGCCTTATCAAAGGCGTGGGCTGTGGCAAATGCGGCGGTTGTTAGCGAACGTGTTAAGAAGTATATTCCGCACTGTAAAAATACTAGGCCTACTACTATCTTTGGAGCATTCATAACCACTCACCACTGTATTAACTATTAACTACTTTCTACCTGTTCACAGTTTACCCAGTAAAATCATCAATCTTGTGAATAGCGCATGAAATGTTAGGGTAAGAATACAGTAGGGGTGTGCGAGTACTCGATTGTCGAGTACAAGTTCGAGTATTTACCGATACTCAAATTGCTCGACCTGAAATCTCGAAATTTGCCTTAGGTGTAATAGTGATTTCATAATGGGAGCTTTCGGGAGTCAAGAAATCACTGTAAATGGTATCAAAGTCGTGATTTCATCGCGGGAGTAAAATGATCCCCACAAACGATATGGAAGTCGTTATTTCAAAACAGGTGCTAGCGGGAGTCAAGATATCGCCGTGAATGGTATCGAAGTCGAGATTTTAACACGAGCGCTAGCGGTAGTCAAGAGATTGCCGTCAACGGTATCAAAGTGGTGACTTCAGCGACTTGTCAAATGTAAAATGTAAAATTTGATTGGGCCTTTGCGGGAGTCAAGAGATCGCCGCGAATGGTATCAAAGTCGATATTTTGTCACTGGCTCTAGCGGGAGTCGATCGCTGCGAACGTTATCAAAGTTGTGATTTCAAAATAAAACGGTTTTGCCTTGGAAACAAATACTGCCTTGGGTATAAAACTGCAAAAAATTATAAGGTTAAGTAATTTTTTGTGGATTTATTAAATGTTTTACTTTTGTTTTGTTTAGATTTATACTGTTTGTTTAAATGTTAACAAAGTCTATTTTAATTTTTTTCATTTCGTTTTGTGTGGATTTAATGTGATGTATTAATGTTGATATTTAATTAGTTTAAACTAAATAGTAAAATTTGTCAAGGAAACTCCAAGATGACCTTGTTTTTTAATGCCGATAGGATAATACTAGACTCTAACTCAAGCTTTTTAACCGACTCGACTCGAACTAAAAAATGTGACTCGCACACCCCTAGAATCTAGTTTATTAAAATATAGAAGATATGTATGCTTATCTAGGCATCTTGGCTGTATTAGCTTAAACCTGGATATTGCCATTGAGTTTAAAAAATAATTGTTAGATAATTGGTAGAATTTGCTCCTAATATTATTTGACTACTGTATGGTGCGGAGATTTCATCTTATGGTAGCTATAAGCTACTATGCATGGTTAATTTTGGAGACCTATGATATCTAAAACGGAGGCTGAAAAATTAAATCCAGTTGCAGATACGTAACCATTCCATATGCATAGGCAGTCTATCTAATATTGAAATGTATGAGAGCTGTTCGAAATTAACTTTGGTTTTGGATAGCTCGTTGGCGTGTAAAACCATTCGTGAAAATTATACTTGTTGGATAGCCTGACTCTTGTAAATAGAAATAATAACCCTATTGACTTACAAAAAAGTTTGGCATCCAATTTTTGTTTAAGGGGGTTCTAGAAGGTTTGTTTAGCCTAACACATGTGAATTTCGTCTTAAATTTTAAAAAGTTGTGTGTAATTCAGAATTTTGCAAACCTAAGGAGGTTTAAAAGTTCTTTTTAGTGTGTGCTTCGTTAAGGACGCAAGGGGCAAAATGTCATGCAATAGCGCAGAAAATGTTTGCCTTAATTTAAATTTGAAAATAGCTCTGATCTTCATCATTCTATGGCACAAAGCTTCTATATGTTGTCAAAAAATAAAAAAGTAATTTTCATGTCTTATCCTTATCCAGTTTTCTTTTCATTCCTATGGCTGAACAATATGCCTTGAAGGCAATGGTTCTTGGGCCTCCTTTCCCTATTAAACAACAACATAGTTGCTGAAAGCCTGAGATGTTAATAGACAGTTTAATATTTTTAATAGTGATATCTGAATAATCTAGTTTCTTTCATTTTGATACAGAACTGAATTATAAAAGTAACTTTCATTTTGATCCATCTTACACCAGTTACTTACCTATTGTTCAAGATAAATATTTGAAAAAGAGAAACCTGTGTAAGCGCTGCACTTTCCAATGGGATTAAGGAGCTATAGCTGCTACATAGGCAACAAATTTCTCTAAGCTAGGGCAAGGATGGCCTGAAGGGGTCTGAGGGGTATTTACTATTTAGGGGCAAAGAATACTGCCAGATATAGTGGAGATCCAGGAGTTGTAATCTGAGGAAAATTAGGAAATTCAGATCCACAATGATGCATTTTAAAACTCTTGATTTTAATTGTACATAGCGGCAATTTAAAATTTAGTTTCAATGTTATTTAGTAGTTAAATGTGCTGGTTAAGATTCCTTAAAAGAGCACCCAGTCAGAGCCAAAGGTTATTCATGGGGAAATTTAATTATTTAGACGCGGATAAAATAAATACTAAATAATTATGCATTTTAAGGCCTTTTCAGAGATTTATGTGATATATGATATATTTGTTGGGTTCCCAAAACCCTCCCTTGTATGTATGATTTCTAAGTAGAAATTTAATGTGAAAATTCTAATAAATATTTAATGTGAATACAGTAATTATTTGTATTACAGTTCAATTGCAATTTTACAAAACTATTAGTACAGCAACAGTAAAAATTTGTTGTTAGTATTCTTTGTTATGCAACTTACAATGTGTAAGAAGATTGTACTGAAAATTGTAATACAATTTATTCATTGAATTTTTGTTATATATACTCGTTTAAATCGCAACTGTAGTTAATTAAGTACACTTGGGTCCCGCTAATCTGAACTAATTGGGACGGGGCCCAGTTCGAATTAGCAACAATTCAGATTAAGGTGATTTTTGGAATTTGGTGCATTTATTATATACAGTATTGATCTTATAAGGTCAATTATTGACTTGGAGCGACTAACATTTTATATTTAAAGGTAAGAAATTATGTATTTCACTATGTATTCCTGTAGTACACTGTAATAATAAATATGTAGAAGTAACATACGCAGATATGACAAGCAGTACACGAATGGCTGTGGCAGTAGGGCCTACATGCGTAACAGTAGGACCCGACCTTCCCTTCCCCATACCTGGGTGTATAGTGCATCGTTATGAGTGCTTGTTCATTATAACACACAATATAACATAGCTTGGAAAACTAGTTTTATTTATATTACAAACTCAAAAATGCTGCAACATTTTTTCCATCTAACAATGTTTGGATTATGCGGATTTTCAGATTAGCAGGGTTCGAATTAGCGGGACTCTATAGTGTAATGTGCCTCACTCCATCAAGTTTTTTTTTTTTTAACTTCTTGAAAAAATGTGTCTAGCATACCTGTCTAGGTCTTCTCTTGTATAACCCTGGTATTGTATGATGCCAGACACAAGTGTAAGAGTAAAGTAGAAGAAGCACGAACGATGGCACTGCACCTGCTAGAGTTGGTGCAAGAGCAGCTAGTACAGTTTCTGCAAGGGTCTACTGCCGCTACACAGAGCTCCACAAAGACACCAGTGCTGCAGAGCTCTACCACAACATTAGTGCTGCAGAGTTCTACTCCCGTGCCAGTGCAGAAGCCTGCGGTTCCCTTCAGTCCAGAGCTTCCAAAGCCAGTTCCAAAGCCTCCTGAAGGGCTCAAGTGGAGAACACAGCCGGAAGAATCGAGGTCAGACAGAGGTTGACAAACACAACTGTGTGTTTCTTAACTTTCTTACATCAATATGAAACATTCATCTTAATTTATTTCCAGCTTTATGGTCAGCCGTGCAGCCTGCAATGAACGATCTTGGTCTCTCGCTATTAATATATTAAAATAATGTATTAAATAAATTTAATAGCTTTTCAATTTTCATTACTAACAAATTATCCCAAGATAGTATTAAATTTGTACCCTATTTATTCCTGTTTAAATAGTTAAAACCTCTCTTTTAAACTCTCACTTGCAGTAGTTTGCTTTCCAAAGATATGGCATATGCTAACTAACTAGAAAATTATTAGTCGTGTTAACTCAAAGTTCGTCGGACCACAATTTTTATCTTAGGATCTGTAAAATTAGCTTTAGTAATTCTTTGCTCTATAATGAAAGGGTACATTTTTGCTAAGAGCCACTTGTGTTCAATGATTTAACATTTTTAAACACAAGTAAGGGCTAGAGCTGAAGGTGATTAATGTTGTGTAAGCTGTTTCAGCAGCTGCAGAAGCTGGCATTGCTACTTTAGAAGCGGCATCTAGCTGTTTCTTGGTCAGCTGTTCTGATCAAAAATGTGTTACTGTAATATAAACTATATTAATATTTTCACCTGTTGAGTTCTTCAATAATATAATAATCTTACCGCCCCCAAGTAGTTCACTGTTTAGTTTGTTTTGATTGAGCAGGTGTTGGAAGAAATAAATTTAAAACAAGACATGTTTTTTATTTCAATTTGTCGTTGGGTTAATCAAATAAATATATTTTTCCTGTGTTATCTAATCTTAATATTGTTTGGTTGTATTTTTCATTTTGAAATAAATGATCTGTAAAAGTTGTATATTATAAGTGGAAGGTCATATTTTCAACCTAAGAGTCATTAAATTTGTTTTTTAATGTTGAACATTTGCCTGCACTGTTTGTCTGAAAATACAAAACACTTGATTGTAGTTTTAGCAATGGTTCTTCTTAACTTCTGTACTCCTGTGCTCCTATTAGACTCCTGAACAAGGGAAGAAGTATAATCCATTAGTTTAGCATACTACAGTCTCAAATATTTGACATGCATTTTTATTTTTGATAGTTAAAATCAGAAGAATATGTTTACTTGTTTTATTATTTCTTACTTCTACTAGTAAGTAATCTAAATATAACACTTCAGTGATGACTTCAGTTTTAAGTTAGATCAATCATTACTTGGGTAGGACATTCCAATTAAATGTTACAACATGTTGCAATTTTGAAATTTTACTGTGTGTTTTAGGTCAGCTGGCAAATCAACCGTTACCATCTGTTTCATCCAAAATAATGTCCTCGTTTACAACTGATCAAGGTTGGCTGCACAATCAACAGTTAAAGGAAAATCTCTCCCTTGACAAGCCAACAGACTTTGATCCTTTATCAGAGCCCTACTCTCCGACGGCACCAGATTCTCCCACCTCAGTGCTGGGTTCTCCCTCACAAAGCTTAGCTGTACCTAAAGAACGATTCGATGCTGAATTTTCTTCATCCAGTCACCTTTTAGACTCTAGCTCAACATCTATAAATAAATCTCCAAATGCCCCAAAAGCTGTCACTTCAGATGTTTTTCCTTCAAAAGACGCAGCTTCAGATGGATATCCCCTGTACGGAACTCCACCGGACCCTAACTTTCCACCGTCCCAGTGGTACACCGCTGCCCCCTATGCTTCATCTTCAACGATTTCTTGGCCAGAACATCAAGCCAATTGTTCGTATCCTTCCTATTTGTCGTATGGACCATACCAGACCGCTCAAAATTGGGAAGGAGGCCCACCACCAAGTTTCCATTCGTGGTCTTCATATCAGGTAAAAACACATTTTATGCTTTCAATAGGGAGTAATGTGTTGAAAGTATTTGCAGTTTTAAATAGAAACTTTTGTATATAGGAGTATTGGTGGTTTCTCCAGCCATTGGCTAGAGGCAGCCTGTTCAACTTTACTGGCCAGTGAAACGCCAGTTACAGGTCACGTGATCTAGTGACATCCAGTGATTGGCAGAATCTTTGAAGTGTCATGGCCACCAGTTGAGTTTTTTTGCCGTGGTGGAAGGAGCCGTGCAGACAGTCTCTGTTTTTATTCAGCCTACGTTTGTTGTTTAACCTATTTTTTGTTTATACTCTTTGTTGATTTAAAATGGTTTTCAACTCTTCACTTGAAACTACAACACATTCTTCATCGCATCTTCAAAACATTCCTCAAACTCACTGTAACTCTCCATATTTACTGAATATTTATTAAATTTATTTCGCCAACAAAACAACACCTCTACATCAAACTTGCAGCCACTAAGAGGAAATATTGGAAGCCACTATTAGCCTCGTGTATAATCTGAAAATAGCGGCCTCTACTAATGCCTGCCAGAACTGGAAGCCACAACTGACCCCGTGCACAACGACCTTAACAGTTGAAGTTTAATCATGTCTAATGACTTAAGCCACAGTTTTTTTGTAAAATTGTGTAATTTGTAGGGAATAAATAAATACTAAATAGCGCCACTTTTCTACGACTGGTTGAGTGAGTTTCATCTTGGCAAATTTACACATGAACTGAAACTTCAAATAACTGTTGCCAGTTTATTCTTTTGCAGACGACAAGTTATAACAACCAATATAACGAGTCGTATGTGAACTTGCCTGGATGCAATCCAGCTATGGACTGGTGCAGTCAATCGATAAGTCGGGCACCCTGGGCCGCAGCAAACAAGAGGAAAGCAGACAGTGACAGTCGAGTGATCAAGGTTATAAAAACAGTTGATTACAAGCCAGAAGAGAACCACTGTACACCGATTGAGAGCAACATCCTACACCAAAGCGCACCCATGAACAAAGGAATTTACCTGAAAGTGAATCCTTTCCCAAGAGTAAATCCAGGTGGAAGTAGAGAAGTTATACCTTCTTGTAGAAAGGTGATTTCATTATTTTGTTCATTTTCTGTACACACGTTGGGTAAGGTGCATGAATGTTTGTACTAAGTTTAATCAAAATCAAATCATAAATATAGATTTTTGTAGCATCAAACCCCATTTTTGGGGGGGAAACACTTCCCTAAAACGAGCTTTGGGTGGCTTTATTTTGCTGGTTAACAAACTGAATCCAGATAGCTTCTTTACAAAAGAAGCATTTCCATCAAATTGAAGTGCGTTGGAAAAGGCACCTCCAATGCAATTTTTATCCAGTTCCATAAATTTGTTAGCATTCACAGTCACACTTACGGCTACGCGTTGGCTATGTTTATCTTTTTGTTATTGTCAAAACTAATGACTTTTTTAATTAGAGGTTGTGGGCATCACAAAACCTTATTTGGGAAAGAAGTCCAAAGCTGACCTGCGCCAAGAATCGAACCCTCAACCTCTTTATCTGAGCTACTGACGGAGGCAAATTATCAATCTGGATTGAACAAGTGGAAAGTGTACTAGCTTTATTCTTCCAACTACTAAAGCGCCAACTACTGCCAAATGTAACCTTCCATCAATTTTTTTAAAAAATCTGCTGCCTTTTGCTAACAGCCGCTTTACTTGTGCACAGCCCCTAACCTATGTACAGTTGTAAGCTACTTACACCTCATTTCAAGCAAAATTTCTACCATTTTTCCTGGATTTAAACTTCAGCAATTTTTTAACCTCTAAATAATTAATTAAAAACAAGTTAAAACACTGCAGTCGCCCTCAAATAATCTTAGTCATAGAAAAATGAAAATATAAATGGAACTGAACTGTGTGCTGATGTTGTGTTTCCCTATTTTATCATTTGCTATTATGTTTAAGCGGAAACCATTTTTTATTGAAAAGGTAGGAAAATGAATATGTGCATTATGTGTATTGATGAATGAGAAACTGTAAGATATCCCGGTTTTGCAAGGAAGTTAGTTTGAAGAAATCTCAAGGTGTAAGAATTGTATTGTTTTTTTTTTCAGATTCAAAAACCAGAAACTAAACTGTCCACCACTTCAAACAACCAACCTGCAAAAACCCAAGCAGAAGCGATTGAACTAAATTCAGATGAAGAATCTCAACCTAAACTAACTAAAAAAACACGTCCGGAAACTATGAAAATAAATTTGAAGAGTACACGCAAAGAAGTGATTTCCAAAGGAAATGATGAAGACAAGCAAAGAAGTGAAACTACACAGCTAGTTAACTTACAGACGGTTATTGATCAAACACTTCAATATAGTCAAAACAACCAACTAAATAATTCAAATCAAGTAATTTTCCCAAAGTCCCAAATCAACAAAATCCCACAAATAGACAATTTAAATCACACTTTTGGCCAAGAGCCCCAAATCAACCAAAACAGGCTACTGATAAATGCAAATCAAGTCATTTTGCAAACACCACAAATTATTTGGAACACTCAGTCAACCAATTCAAATAAAGCCATTAGCAAACAATTCCAAACTAATAAAAACATGCAAGTGGATAATTCAAACCAAACCGTGGGCCAAAAATGCCAAGCCAATGATAACATAGCGAGACCCACAACTGAAGTTGTCAACGGAACGCTCCACGATTATCCAAACATGGTTGCAATCTTAGACAATCAAAAGAATGCTTTCGGAAAACAAGTGCTTTCAAGAAGAAAACTAGCGTAAGTGTTTTTCCAAACTAAATTTATGTTGGTAACATCGGTAAACTGGTGTAGTTTTAAGATGAAATCATGGATAGCTAGCATAAATAAACAATTAAATCAACACTAATATATTGTCAGGATTTCACAACCATAACTAATTAAATAATTACTCATAAATAATTGTAAACTTAAATTAAGTGCAAACAAAAATGTTTTCTCCTATGTTAAGAACTACCACAAAATGAACATACTATACATTACTCACATTCGCTTACTTACATTACTTAAGATGACCAACATTTCATTTAATGCTAAAAAATAATTATCGTCTTATAATTTTTTTGTCAGAATCCTTGCAATTATTTTGTTTTGTAATTTGTATATTTACAGTATACTGAAGAGATATTTCTTGTTGATTACTCTTCTTAAAGCTCTTAAACTGCTTAAATTTAAAGGGTAATTTATACCTGTAATTGGTTGATGAAATAGTTTTTATATTAATATTATAAACCTTGTTTTAGAATGTTGATTCAGCTGAAAACATGGTGTCCACCAAGAGCTGGACAATTTGCTGCTCATTTTCGGACCAATTTTCTCAAAAGACATTTTAAAGAGGACTATGATGAGTATGTAAAATTGTTACACCAAAAATATGGTGAGGAGTTGGTAAGTAAATGTGAGAACTGGTCAAGCATTTCAAGTACAAGTACTTGATATTTCGTTGTCAAGTATTTTTAATCTACTTTGTATTTTTAGGCTATTACCATACTCTATAGAATAGAATGTTTGTATGAATAAAGAAACTTTGTCTTGTCAAGCAGATTATCATTACAGTCAACTCTTGGTTTACCGCGACACCGAATGGAGAAAAAATACAATGCCGCCATCCCTCACAAAACTGACTATAATAGTGTCTCGCATGATCTTGACTTGCGTCCTTTCTCACTCACACCTCACGTCGTTGGACGTCTGACGTAGAACGCCTGCTTTATATTGTTCTTATGACGCCAACGACTCTAGCGGCGACCGTGTTAGTGAGACAATGGCGCCATAAGAAACAATACAAAGCAGACACTCTACATCAGACGTCCAACGACGGATGTTGAACGTTAGACGTTCCAGCCGCACCAGTGACAATGCTCCTGTCCAAAAATAGGGATTCTCCCTACCTCCCAGAACTACCCATCCGCCTCAACGATAAATCTGACTAATTATTCAAGTTTTTGACAGAGTCTGAAGTGCGGTTGTAGTCTGAGTTGTTTTTGTTATTCGAGTGGTTATTGGTGATTGCGGAACGATGTCTACTAAACGCAAGCGAATTCATTATTGACAATAGAGCACAACTAGACATGGTGCAAAACATTGATCATGGTTTTTCAGTAAACAAATGTGCAACCAGTATAACATTGCGCATTGGTGATACAACGGTGATCACACTGATACACGAAAGTAAGATAACAACATAAACACTAACAATACTCCATTGCCAACTTGTCGCCAGAGTGCAAAGAGTGCTCCTGATCGCTCAGTAGCTAACCAAAGCCGTGGAACCATGGCGAGATGCCGATCCGACGCTGTGCTAAAATACACGAGCAATGACTAGATTCCACATGCAGCTCACTGGAATCTGTGATCCTCATTTTTAGTTGTTCACGTCTTTATGTACCGTACCTTATTGTACATTAATTTTAAAGTTTTGCGGATTAACCGCGATTTTGCTTATCCGGGAAGCCTCAACCCGACTTTATCGAAGACAAAGTCAAAACAACCTTTATTCATCATTTGCACATGTTAACATATACAAATACAAAATGGCGTCAAGTTCTTCCTTACATCAATGAAATAATAATTTGTTAGTTACAAACAACTTAATTATTTTAATAATATTTTATTTACAACTGTCGTTAGAGTAAATTATTGCAAAGACATATATGCCTATAGGCTATGTTACAGTACAATGTATATTAAATTATTAATCTAGTTGCTACAAAAGAAATAATTGAAAGAGTACAAAGCTTTATTTACCAAATATCTTTTAAGTTTTAATTTAAACAATGTATCAGTATTTATACTTTTAATATCTGGTGGAAGACCATTAAAACTTGTATACCTGACACTAGTGGTTTTCCAAGTTTAATCTTGGAGTTGCTAGCTGGCTTTGGTTAGCTAGCTCGCGGTTAATTGGGAGTTGACTGTATTTGTAAATAATAAAGATACAGTATAGAGTATATATTTTACAACTATAATACAAACTTTAGACTCTCATTCCTTTATTTCAATCCTAGGGTGTGCTACAAGTATTACAATTTAAAACAAAAATGCAGTTTAAAAAAAATTAGCTCAAGACTCAACTGTTAATACTTAAATGAAAATATGTCAAGCTGGCTACTTAAATAAAGTCCTAGTTTTGCTAGATTTTTCATTTGCCTTTTTTATTCTGCCCTTAAAAATGTTGAAAACAAAATGGTTTACTTTATACAAACATGAAGAAGGTGATGCCTCGATTTTTAATAACTACAGACCAATATCCTTACTTTCCGTTTTCTCAAAATCTTTGAAAAAATTGTCAAAGTAGACTTATGAATTTTTTGATTCCACTGGTTTTCTGAATTCCAATCAATTTGGGTTCCTGGCGAAAAAGTCCACAGAAGATGCTTTGCTCAAATTTTGCTCTGAGATTGCCAGTGGCAAATAAAAACAACAAGGTGTCCAGTATTTTTGTAGATATTACAAAAGCTTTTGATTCGGTTGACCATAGTATCCTCTTATCAAAACTTTGGAATGCTGAAGTCGAGGAGTTTCTTGGTGGTTTAGTTACTTAAATGGAAGGTCCCAGTGTGTTCGCGAATAATATTTGTAGCTCTGAAAAACATTCGTCATGGTGTTCCACAAGGGTCTGTTCTTGGCCATATTATTTTAGTTTACATTAATGATTTATGTTCTGGTCGTTTTCAAGGTAATATTACTTTTTGCTGATGATACAGCTTTAAGTTATTCGTATTCAAATAACGACGTTTTATTAAGAAATATGCAGATAGATTTAGATACATTAAAGTTATGGTTTACTGTGAATCGGATGTCTCAGTGATAAACTAAATTTATAAGCTTTTCACTGAGAAATACAAACGCTGATTTCAATCTTTTTATAAATGTACACAGTGTCTCATGGCAAATTTGGCTTCATGTCAGGACTGTTTAGGAATTGAACAAGTTAAAGAGATAAAGTATCTTGGTCTGATAATTGACGAACATTTAAATTGGAAAGTACATTCAAAAAAAAAAATACATGTACCTATGCTTGAGAAAGTTTATTGTCTTAGATCAGTCTGCCCTATTTCAGTATTAAGAATGGTATATTTTTCAATAGTAAATTCTAAATTGCATTACTGATTACATTACTTGGGGGGTGTATATTTTTCAGTATAAGTCCTTTAGTTGTGTCACAAAAAGATAATGAGAGTAATTATGAGGGTTAATCGGCTTGAGCACTCTTTTCCTATTTAAAACAATGAAAATTCTTCCTTTAAGATACTTGTTTGTTTTAGAGTGTTAAGAATATTTTTTCACGTTCAGGTCATATATTGGGAAATTTACAAGTGTATTCAAATAGGTTAAGAAATAGAAATAATGTTGTAATTCCGAGACCATATAATGAATTTTACAAGCATACTTTCCTGTATTGTGCTCCAAAGTTTTTTAACTTCCTCCCAATAGATATCTCTGCTGAGATTTCTCTACAAAGATTTTTAAAAAGATTGAAATCTTGGTTGTTTGAAATCACAAATGTTGAAAATTTATTTTTTACTTAAATGTTTTTAACCTAAGTTAGTTTCTTTGATGTACTTGCTTGTACAATGCTTTTTCTCTTGTTGTTCTTCTGTAGTTTTTTTCTTTGAATCTTGTGAGGATAGTTGTACTTTAATTTAATTTTTATACTAGCTTTATGTATTTATATTATTTTTAAGGTATAATCGTTTATTTTTCAATCACTCAACCAGTCTGAGTATTCTTTTGATGGTGTCTCAACACATTCTAAATGAGGCACCTAACTATTTGTTCTTTGTTGTCTTGTAGTATATTGTTTTTGTTACTTATAGAATTTGTGTTACTTACAAGTTGTTAAAATTATATTGTCTCTGTAAGTTTGTATATAAAAAAGAGCAAATAAAGATATTTGAAATTGATGATAATTAGTAAAAAAACAATTGAAAAATACAAACAAAAAATGTTTATTAAATCAGCAGATAACAATAAAAAAACACACAATACTCAAAAATTAAAAACAAAATGAAAGTGGTAAGATTAGTGACTGACACAAGAGGAACAATAACAAAATTGTTACATATTTGGGAAGAGCAAAATATTTCTAACTCAACTTTGTATTTATGAAATGTTTAAAGAGCTATTGAAATGTTATGATATAATAATGGGTTACATAAATAGAAATCATTTTCTTTAGTATTATTTTTTGTTAAACACCTTACAATGGTATGACAATTGTATCACATTTTTAAAATTCAATTAGTGAATGCAACAAGTTTGTCCTAAGACTGTGGGTAAAAAGTCTTTTCTTTGAGTCTAAATTTAAGAAAGACAAGCCCTGACTTTGTTACAGTTGAATTTACAAATTGAGGTCTTGATAGCATGGGCTTATTTTTGAATTTCTAGGTTTCAAAGTTAATAAAGCATTTTATTTTTGTTTTCAGACAAAGAATTGGTCAAAGGCTCTCTTAGTGAAAAACACAAAAGTGGAAGAACTTTATGAGTTTGATTTTAAGGTAACAAAATATTATTGCTACTTTCTTGTCTAAATTATTTGAAGAATAGCAAGGTTGTTGAAAAGTTCACGGATAGTAAAAAGTAGTGATGGGTCGAATATGAAGAATTATCTATTCGAATTTAGCCTCTTCGAATCCCAAATTCGAGGCCGAATTTAAATTTACACTACTGTGTACACTGTTAAATATAAAATGCAAGGAGTTTTCTATCCGAAAATCAATTATTCCAAGGCCACAACTTCTATTGTGAACAATATAATATGTATTATTTAAAAAATAATTTAGTTATCTGATATTAAATTTAAAAAATGATTGGCCACATACACAATGCAATACTATATTGTATTGTTTTGAAAGGTACTGGTTTGTCTTACCTTACAAACCGTAGACAGAAAGTTATGTTAGGAAGTGATTGCTCTAAAGAAGTTGTGGTAAGCAATGGTGTACCTCAAGGTTCTGTTTTGGGGCCTTTTCTTTTTTTAATTTATATTAATGATTTACCTAGTAATGTAAGATCAAATATTTTTATGTATGCAGATGACACCTCAATTTTATCATCTAACCATGACTATCCTAATCTTTTAGTAAATGTTAAGTCAGATGTCGCCAGAGCAGAGAGCTGGTTCAGTGCAAACCAACTTTTGCTTAATAACGATAAAACGCAGAATGTACTTTTTAGTTTAAAAGAGAAACCAACTAGTCTTGATTCACAGTTGTGTTCCAGTGTAAAATTTCTAGGGGTAATGTTGGATGAGTCTTTGAATTGGAAAAGCCACATTGACTATATTTTACCTAAACTCTGTAGAACTGTATTTTTACTTAGAAAACTTGTTAATTGTGTCCCATTAGAATATGTAAGGAGTTCATATTTTGCATTTTTCCAATCACATCTTAGGTATTGGTTGTTAATTTGGGGATGCTCATGTAAATGTGACTCTGTTTTGTTAGTACAAAAGAATGCCTTAAGGGCTATGAGCAATGCTGCTTTTAATGCGTAGACCTCTGTTTATACAGTTTCAAATTTTAACTGTGGTGAATTTGTATATTTTTGATGCTACTATATACACTTTAAAGAGAAAAGAGAATCTTTGTATAAGAGCTGATATTCACCAACATAATACTAGGAATAAACATCTCATTGATGTTCCCTACTGTAGATTGGGTAAAACTAAAAATACTTATGTTGTATTAGGGCCAAAATTTTTGAATCACCTCCGAAATATGTACAGCAACTCAATATTGTTGAAGTGAAAAAGAAATTATATAATTGGTTGATTTTGAACCCATTTTACGATATCCGAGAATTCTTTGCTATCGATACAAATATGATACAGATGTAATGTAAAAACATGATGAACCAGTGTCTCTGTTGTTAATGTATTGTAAGTTAGCCTCATTGATTCTTGTGATTATAATAATTTTAATGTTCATGCCATTGTTTGACTATGTTTGACTTTGTCTATTGCATGTATTTGCTTAATGACAAATAAAAAGATTTGATTTGATTTGGTACTGTACAGCACCAAGTTGGAAAAACGACTAGTTTGTATATATGTATATATATATTTTTTTCTTTATACACATGTTGAACAATATTTTTGGTGGAAAGTAGTTGTTAGCATAAGTTTTATTTAGCATAGTTTTGGTTGTTCACGTCTATAGTAAAATATTTCTAGCATTCTGATGCCACCACTGTAATGTCAAAATAGGCTATACTAAGATGAAGTCTTAAAAGTTAAAATGAACAATCAGTAATCACATAGGCCCTGATACTGGTGAAATCCACACTCGTTGTACGCACAAACTAACGCAAATAACACACTGACAACCGAGTCGAAAGTTACTGATTGAAGTAGTTTTGATTCGATTGAAGCTTGCGTTTAGTTTGAGAGGTTAGGTTCTGAACGTACTGATAAAGGAGCATTTTGCAAATGTTGTAACAAAAGATTGGATTGGTTAATTTTTTAAACTTGTTTTAAACTACTTTCCTTTGTTAAAATTTAGAATCCCAACAATTTACATTATATTTGATGATTTTGTAACACGAGCACCACTGACAACGAGCGCCATATTGTTTTTCTGACGGTGACAGACGACACACCTGCGCATAGAACGCGTCACGTGATCGCTCATGTTTGCGATAACTCGAGAGTCGAAACTCTCGAACTATCGTACGATAACTGCGCGGTAACAGATGGCATGGCATGGATAATAATCGGAACTAGTAGATAGTCAAAGAAATTGAATCCGATACTTGTCTACTTGCCCAATAAGGCAATTATTATTAAGACGCAATACGCTCACTCGGCATTTCTAAAGCACGAATCACGGTTTATTTTACTGGGATTGATGAGAATCAATACCCGCCCGTGTTTTCGTGTATCAGCAAAGGTCCACTCGACTTTCGAGTACCGTTATCGGTTCTGGCAAAAACCGGAGTCGAATTCGAATTTTGAAATTTGACATGAACCAAACGAATCTCAAATTTGAATTTTTACCCTAAATTCGGTAGATTCAGGATTTGAGATTAAAATTCGACCCATCACTAGTAAAAAGTGTGCGAGTAAAATAACAACGCTTAACTTGGTTTAACAACGGTAAAACCAGAATTAGATGTGAATTTTCTATGAACAGGAATAATCAAGAATTTTGTATAATTTTGCCTCTGAACCGAAATAATATTGAAAAGGTTGCGAAAATTGTGATTTCTTCACGTTGTGAGTGATTACCACAGTCTAGATATTAGCACGAATATCTATGTGAGTCGTGACTTCATAACAAATGCCGATAATGCAATGTCACTGCAAAAATTGTTGCTTAATTTGTCTAAAAACCCAGCTATTTTGTAAACTAAGGTGTTATCAACCCCAATCAGCTATTGGCTCAGAAAGACTGCTGTATTTGGCAGGCAAAGTTTACATTTAGCATATTTTCTTTAACTGATAGATTTAATAAAAAACTAAAGAAGAACTAAACTTGTATACTATAACATCCAAACAATTAAACCAGAAGGTTTTCTTTATGTTTTTATACTTGTTACAGAATTAGATAATATATTCAAAGACATAATCGTGGGTCTTCTTGTTATCATCTAACATTAAAAAATTGAAAGCAAGCATTACTGAATATTTTAATAATTTTTAGATTCAATTACCATCTACAGATAAAAAAGATGGGGTGGAAGAAAAAGTGTTGATGATAGAAAAAGAACTACAAAGTTTGAAAGAAAGGTTGTGTATAGAACAAAAAACAGAAGACAGCAACTTTGTTGGTAACAACTCACAAAGTGAGGTTACCAAAGCAAAAATAAATTTAAACACTATTATTGACAAAAAAGACAAACCTGTGAGTAAAGTATCTCTGAAGGAATCCTCAAAAGAAGCTGGAAAAAATAGTGTTGACGATAAAATTAGTTCTAAAAGCACAGTTAACCATCCTCTTGAAAGACTAGCGTAAGTACTTTTTTATTATCAGTATAGTATAATTACCCAAATTTATTAATTTTACTGTAAAGTAAAAATTTATAATAGTTCCCTCTTTATTAGTATCATTATACTGTATGTATGTAAGTCAAACCTGAAAATATATTAAATAATAAATTGGTATTGAATATTGTATTATAAATGTTGTTTTAGAATGTTTGCATCACTGAAAGCACGAAAGAAAAAGTCAGGGATGAGAGATACAATAAAGAGACAAATTTTCTTCATAAGAAGCTTTCCAGATGAATATGAAAAATATTTAAAATTGTTAAAAGCCAAGTATGGAAGTAATGTACTGGTAAGTGAACTGCTGTAATACTTGTAACATGTTTAAGACTACCTGGAATTGTTCCTAAAAGTCTGCCAACGTCAGTTCCCCGTAAAGAGAGACAACCTGTGAAGTATCTTCTCTAAAATATGGTCTTTTCATTTATTCATATGATATGCTTGTGCCACTGGTTTACCATCTACACCACAGTCCCGTTAATCTGTATTTCCGGTAAATCCAAACTAGCATTTGAAAAACAAGTTTCTAGGAATTTTTGTTGTCGGAAGGAAGAAACAAAACAAGATACTAACTTTTAGAAAACATTTTGAATACAAAAAGAGTACAGATAGTTAACTTGTTAAATCGTCAATGAAGCATTGCGACAGTTTGGAGAGTGACAATGTTGGCGGTGGTTGAGGCGGTAGTTGAGGGAGGGGCTGTCATGCGCAGTAACCGACACAGACGCAACTACGACGCCGCAACGCGACAGTGACGTGTACTGTACCTCACCTTGAACCGGCACTCCAGTCAGTTCGCGACAGTGACAAAATGCTGTGTATGGAGCTCACCTCACACAAAAGTATTTCAGCCATTCACGATGCAATGACCTAATACTTATACAGTACTGATAAATAAAAAATAATGTACGTTGTTGCGCTTGTATAATTAAAAGTTATTTTGCATAAAACATGTTAATTTTTGTTCAAACTTGTCATTTAGGGTCTTTTTCCGGTTAATCCGAACTTTTGCTAATCCGAACTTGGTCCGGTCCTAATTAATTCGGTTTACCGGGACTGTGGTGTAGATCATTCTTATAACTTGCGTTTGAAAATATTGCTTACTCCCTAAATTTTCCAGGCAAATATTTTTACTACACTTTAAGAATGTTCGGTAAAGTCTGTTTTGAATTTGGAGGGAACTTAAGTTCTAGATGTGTTAAAAAACACATCAAAGTATAAGTCTTCAACCTTTTCAGCCCCGAATGACTGTGATGAACCACAACCCTGAAGAGCTTTATGAATCAGAAACTAACAAAGCAGACTCAAAAGAACAAACCAAAAAAGATTCCTTCCAAAAGTTGAAAATTACAGTATCTCAATCAGAAAAAGAAGCGAAATTATGTATAGGAAAGAAAACTGAAAACAATAAGCCGTCTAGTAACAATTCACAAAGTCAATGTGCCCAATCAAAAGAGAATGTTAGTGCCATTATTGATGAAACAGACAAAAATCAACATTCCATTGAAGTACCTCCGAGTGAATGCCCAAAAGAAGAAAAAAGTGTCGATGTAAACATAAGTTCTGAAAGGACAGGGAATCATCCTCCAGGAAGGCTAGCGTAAGTATATTTATCAAATTTCTTTTGGAAAAATGAGATATTCATTCCGTCAGCATGGTAAGATCCAGGGCCAGGGCTAGCACCAATCCTGACCCCCAGAACTTGTTTTTAACATTTTATTAGAGGTGTGCGAGATCTCGGGATTTCAAGATCGAGACGAGACTTTTTTTTCTCGACGAGAATTTTTATTCTCGAAAAGTTTGAGACGAGAAAAAGAAATGAACACCGACAAAATTTGTTATACCATAAAATTGACTAGAAGTTATTTGAAACACGATTTGCGCAGTAAACTAGAAGATTCGTTCCAAATATTAAGTGCCAGCAGTTTGAACAACGAACTAGGTAACATCGATGTCCAGTAGTGACTGAGAACGGACGAGATAAGAGGATGATGCAATATTTATATACGAAGTAAACAAGCTTGTCAAGATGGTAGTCGCCACAAAATAACCTCCAGCCGAAAAATAACAGCTAGCATACATACAACTAGTCACTTAAAACGATGTTACAATAGTCGCAAGTGTCGATAGTTGCAATATTTGTTTTGTTTTCTATTTGCAGTAATCGGAACAACAGTTAAGTTCGAATGTTTTGACTTAACATTCTATCGCAAACATTACTAACCGATCACACGCTGCCATTATTGCGTCGTCTGTTAGTACTTCGTTTCGTGATTTGTCGTGTTACAAAAGCATCAAACATGATGTGATTTATTAAGGTTTTAGAATCTCAATAAAGAAAGTGGTTATAAAACAAGTTTTAAATAGTAACTGACACATATGTTTGTTTTATTATTTGGCCAATAATTAGTCACATGTAAAATGTTAATGTTTATGTTATGATGAATTTGTAAAATACAGCTATAACTTAATTCACTTATAATTTTATTCTTTTTTACTATTTAATTAACTACACATTATAATGGCGACGAGGATGTTGGATGAAATAAACAAGATAATTGACAATCCAGAAAAACTTGCCAAGTTGAAGAACATAAGAAAAACCATAAAATTTCAACTAACAAATATCAACAAGTTTTTGAACACACACAGTGAAATTACTTATGTTGATACCACAGTAAGATCAGAAGTTTTACATGAACTGAACCAGCAGTTTGAACAAGTACAAGACCTAATTGAACTAATAACAGATGAAGAAAGTATGGAGGATGAACAAACCTATAGAGAAGATAGGGATAACAGCTTCATAAATACCAAGGTAAAGCTGGAAACCATGAAACTAAAGTGCACTGACACTCAACCCATCAGGCCTACACTGTCTGAACCACAAAACTTGCACACAACTAGTACTACTAGCACTTCAAACATAAGCTTTACACCTTATGATGAAAGAGAGAACTTTAAGCTAGCGAACTAGCCTTACAACATACATTCATTAACAGAGAGCAACAAAAAGGTGAATCAATCACTGACTTTTCAATCGAACTAAAGCGGTTATCTACAAATTGTAATTTTAACTGCACTTGTGGTAAGACAATCTGTGAAATATTTTTAAGATTACAGTTCATTAGGGGACTAACTGATTCTGAAATAAGAACACGGCTACTACAAGAACGAGAAGTGAAGCCATTCTCTGAAATAGTTACTTCTGCTACAGCTATTGAGCTTTCTAAGAAGGAGAGTGATATGATATCAGAACCATTTTTGAGGCACAATACTAATCAAGTGACGTCAAGAGGAAAATTGAAAATATACTCTCAAACTCAGAAGAAGGATACGTATGGCAAACCACCTCAGGAACAAAAAGGTAATCAGAATAATCCAATAAGCTTTGATAATCTAAAAGGTAAATGCTATCGTTGTGGAAACGATTCACACAAGGCTAATGCATGCCAATTCCTTAAAGCCACATGCCATTCATGCAATAAAACTGGGCATATTGCGCGTGTATGTTTGAGTAAAAATCAAATACCGAGAAACACTTACTACGCTGTTGAAGAAATCAATGACGATGACAACTCACATGAAATACACTTTGTATTAGGTAACAAAAAGAATGATAAATTTAATATCAACGTTGAAGTAGAGAACAAACCAATAACATTCGAACTTGACACTGGAGCTTCATTAAGCTCAGTATCTTCAAGACTGTTCCAAAGTATGTTTCCTAACAAAAGATTATTTCAAACCTCAGTAGAAATGCGTACTTATACAGGGGAAATCATCAAACCTAAAGGGGTCGCTTTTGTCAACTGCAACTACAATGATCAAAAGTTTGTTGGGAGATTATTTGTGATACATCAAGACGTCGATCCCATATTTGGACGCGAATGGATGAGGGATGTTAGACTTGACTGGGCAAACATTAAAACATTCCAACAAACTCAGGGCTCTAAGCTGTCAGCTTTACTGGAAGAATTTGACGACATTTTTCAACCCTCAATAGGAAAAATTCCAGATTTCCAAGGAAAATTTAGTTTAAAAGAAGGATCAGAACCAATTTACATAAAACCAAGATAGGTGCCTTACGCTTTGAAAGAAGGCATTGAACAAGAATTAGAACGCCTACAGAAAGAACAAATAATAACAAAAATTGAGAATTCAGAATGGGGAACACCTATAGTGCCAGTTGTCAAACCTAACGGCAATATTCGCTTATGCGCAGACTACAAGGTGACACTCAACAAAGTGATCAACGACATAAACTATCCGATTCCCAGGATTGACGACATATTTTCAAACATGAGTGGAGGAAGATTCTTTTGTACTCTTGATATAAGCAATGCATATTTGCATATGCAAATGGAAGAAGAAAGTACTAAAATGCAGACACTTAGTACTCACAGGGGACTATTTAAGGTAAATCGACTTATGTTTGGGGTAAAAGTTGCTCCATCTATGTGGCAAAGGTTCATGGATACAATTCTACAAGGTACAGAAGGTGTGCAGTGTTTTTTTGATGACATCATTGTTCAAGGAACAACTTTTGATGAAACACTTGAACGACTCAAAGCTGTACTAACTATTTTGAAAAGTAAAAACTTAAGAGTGATCAGAGATAAAAGTAAATTTTTTGAGAAGCACATTACATATCTAGGACATGTTATTGATGAGAATGGACTACATAAGAGCACTGACAAGATAGCTGCAATTAAGAACGCAGCTAAACCAAATAACACGAACGAGCTGAAATCTTTCTTAGGGCTGGCTAGGTACTACAGTAAATTTGTTCAAAACTTTTCTACCATAGTACATCCGTTAAATACATTATTGAAGAAAGGGCAGTCATTCATCTGGACAGAAAGTTGTGAAAGGAGCTTCAAGAAAATAAAAGAAGAAATAACAAATGAAAAGGTATTGATTCATTTCGATCCAAAACTACAGTTAGTTCTGGCTACTGATGCTTCACCAGTTGGACTTGGTGCTGTCCTGTCACATAGAATGAAAGATGGAACAGAACGCCCAATAGCTTTTGCCTCACGGACACTTACAGACAGTGAAAAGAAATACAGTCAAATAGATAAGGAAGATGCAGCCATTTACTGGGGACTTAAAAGGTTTTTTCCTTATTGCTATGGGCGGAAGTTTATTCTTATAACTGATAATAAACCGTTAGTTTCAATTTTTCACCCAAATAAAACCTTACCTACCATGTCTGCTACTCGGATTTTTAACTATGCTCATTTTCTATCAGGATTCGACTACACAATAGAATTCAGACGCACACAGGATCACTCTAACGCAGATTTTCTTTCGAGGAGTCCTTATGAAAAGGTCCAAAATCAAGTTATTGATGATCATCATGTTTACCAGTTAAACCAGCTAAATACAATGCCAGTGACTAAAGAGGAAATTGCCAAAGAATCTCTCAAGGACGACTTCATATCTGATATAATTAAACTGCTTAAGGAAGGCAAAAGTTTGGAACAAATAGGACTTCACGACAACGAATACACTTTACAAGACGACTGTTTATTCAAAGGAATCAGAGTTGTTATTCCAAGAAACCTACAAGAAAAAGTGTTAAAAGAACTACACATCGGTCATTTAGGCATAGTAAAAATGAAAGGCCTTGCAAGAAGTTATTGTTACTGGCATTGATAATGACATCGAAAATGTGACAAAAACTTGTAAACAGTGCTGCTTAAAACAAAACAAACCTACCGAAGTTACTTTACACCCTTGGGAAACACCTAATGGACCATGGCAAAGGGTCCACATAGACTTTGCTGGGCCATGTTTTGGAAATAAATACTACTTCATAATAGTTGACGCTTATACGAAATGGGTCGAAGTTATTCCTACAAAAACAACAACGGCTGAATGGTGTGTAAAAAAACTACAAATTCTGTTTTCGACTTTTGGACTTCCGTTTGTGATCGTTTCGGATAATGGACCGCAGTTTTCTTCTCACAATTTTCAAACATTTCTTGAAACTAATGGAATAAGTCACAAAACGAGTGCCCCATACTTTCCATCTTCTAACGGTCAAGCAGAGAGGTTTGTGCAGACTGTAAAGAAAAGCATTTATGCGATGCAAGAAGACATAGGACACGAAGAGACTAAGCTACAGCTGTTTTTGATGCAACTGCGAAAGTCCCAAAATTCAACAGGTGATAGCTCTTACCAGCTCATGTTCGGTCGCAACGTAAGAACAAGACTAGATCTAATGGTTGACGCAAAACCATTGCCACAGAAAATTTTCAAAGACAGATCTACTACAACAAGACTTTTCCTTCCCGGAGATAGAGTACAAGTGCTGGACTACAACAAAAGAGGTGATAAGTGGGGATTTGGAAAAGTGCTAACCAAAGAAGGAAATGTTATTTACACTTTGAAAATGGACAACGGCGCAATATGGAGACGCCATGTAAACCAAATGTTACCCTGCAAGTTTTACAGAAAGTAGCCTAGAGCTCAAGGATTTTTGACGGGGGAGATTGACACATATGTTTGTTTTATTATTTGGCCAATAATTAGTCACATGTAAAATGTTAATGTTTATGTTATAATGAATTTGTAAAATACAGCTACAACTTAATTCACTTATAGTTTTATTCTTTTTTACTATTTAATTAACTACACATTATAGTAACCAATCCAATTTTTGATCACAAAAACGGGAGAACGCTCATTTGTCAGTATGTTCAGAACCTAACCTCACAACATATTTTGGGAAAAGACGTAAGCTCAGCTTGTTGATTTACTCACTTTTAGTTATACAAGTTGTTTTTTCAAACAGTTGAAATATACATAACACATATTTTACTGCACTATTAAGATTATTTTAATGTTTTATAGTGTTACAGCCTAACAAACTCAAATTAGTACTCTGTGATAGTCAGTACAAGTTAGGGTATATTAGGCCGGCTTAACTGAAACTTGATGTGATAGGATGGAATAGGGAACAATAATTAACAATTACCTGAATATCAATAATCTTTATGTCATAACCATAATATTTTAGTTTAATATTTTCTGATTAGTTAAATTTTTAATTTTACTTGTAATGTTTTAGGTTTTATTGCTGTTTGTGTGGTCTAGCTTAGGCCTAGCTAGCTACAGCTTGACATTATATTTTTTCACTCATTTCAATGTAAAATAATGATAAAAAATAATTATTATAGGTAATCAAAAACTGGACTAACATTTTATTTATGTGTAAAATACTTAAACTATTAGAGCACTCAGGAAAAATAAAACGCATTACACTTTTAATATTACAATAATACCATATTCTATAACAACTAAGCAAACTACTTAATAATAGCAAAAACAAACAAATGGGGCGGACAAATTATCAAAATTAAAATTTCTCGTCTCGATCTCGATTCTCGAGTTTTTGGCTGATTCTCGCTCGATCTCGTCTCGACCTTAAAAAACCTGCTCTCGCACACCTCTACATTTTATCTACACTTTATATACATATGTAAGTATGTGTCTCATCTCTACAGGTCGCATTTGTGATTTTCACCATGTTTGGTATAAATGTTCCTTTTGTGAATATCTTGGTCAAGTTCGTTCACCAGCAAAATCGTACAACTGGAACCACCCTTCTGTAAGGGACTTTTCACCATTAAAGGGATTTTTAATTATCTAAAGTAAGTAAATTAAACTTTGTCTGATTTTAATGAAATTTAAAATAAATATGTATTTTGTTGATACATAAATTTTCCAAAAATTATTAAAACCCATTGTTTCAAAAATGGTGGCCCTTAAAAGAGTATTAGTATATTGGTAAATACTCAAACTCAGCTCGACCTGATTGGAAGAGCTTGAAATTTGGTTGAGTATTTTCAATTTTGCCTTATGTGTATGATTTCGTGGCGGACGCTAGCGGGAGTCAAAGAGATCGCCGTGAACGGTATCAAAGACGTGATTTATTATCAGTATAGTATAATTACCCAAATTTATTAGTTTTACTGTAATGTAAACATTTATAATAGTACCCTCATTATTAATATCATTATATGCATGTGAGTCAAACCTAAAAGTATATTAAATTTGTATTGAATATTGTATTACAAATGTTGTTTTAGAATGTTTGCATTACTGAAAACACGAAAGAAAAAATCAGGGATGAGAGATACAATGAGGAGACAATTTTTCTTCATGAAAAACTTTCCAGATGAATATGAAAAATATTTAAAATTGTTAAAAGCCAAATATAGAAGTAATCTACTGGTAAGTGAACTGCTGTAAATACTTGTAACATGTTTAAGACTACCTGGAATTGTTCCTAAAAGTCTGCCAATGTCAATTCCCCGTAAAGACAGAAACCCTGTGAAGTATCTTCTCTAAAATAAGGTCTTTTCATTCATTCATATGATATGCTTGTGCCACTGGTTTACCTACTACACCACAGTCCCGTTAATCTGATTTTCCGGTTAATCCAAACTAGCATTTGAAAAACAAGTTTCTAGGAATTTTTGTTGTCGGAAGGAAGAAACAAAACAAGATACTAACTTATAGAAAACATTTTGAATACAAAAAGAGTACAGATAGTGAACTTGTTAAATCGTCAATGAAGCATTACGCGACAGTTTGGAGAGGACAATGTTGGTGGTTGGTAGGTGAGGAGGGGCTGTCATGCGCAGTAACTGGCACAGACGAAGCGCCGCTTCTGGCCTTAGCGACAGTTACCTCACCTTGAACCGGCACTCCGTCAGTCGCGACAGTGACAAGTTGCTGTGTATGGAGCTCACCTCACATTATTTCAGCCCTTCACAATGCAATGACCTAATATTTATACAGTACTGATAAATAACATATAATGTACGTTGTTGCGCTTGTATAATTAAAAGTTATTTTGCATAAAACATGTTAATTTATGTTCAAACTTGTCTTTTAGGGTTGTTTTCCGGTTAATCTGAACTTTCGCTAATCCGAACTGGGTCCGGTCCTAATTAGTTCGGTTTACCGGGACTGTGGTATAGATCATTCCTGTAACTTGCGTTTAAAAATATTGCTCACTCCCTAATTTTCCAGCCAAATATTTTTACTATACCTAAAGTCTGTTTTTAATTTGGAGGGAACTTAAGTTCTAGATGTGTTAAAAAACACATCAAAGTATAAGTCTTCAATCTTTTCAGCCCCGAATGACTGTGATGAACCACAACCCTGAAGAGCTTTATGAATCAGAAACCAACAAAGCAGACTCAAAAGAACAAACCAAAAAAGATTCCTTCCAGGAGTTGAAAGTTACAGTATCTCAATCAGGAAAAGAAGCGAGATTGTGTATAGAAAACAACACTGAAACCAATAAGCCGTCTGGTAACAATTCACAAAGTCAATGTGCGCAATCAAAACAGAATGTTAGTGCCATTATTGATGAAACAGACAAAAATCAACATTCCATTGAAGTACCTCCGAGTGAATGCCCAAAAGAAGAAAAAAGTGTAGATGTAAACGTAAGTTCTGAAAGGACAGTGAATCATCCTCCAGGAAGGCTAGCGTAAGTATATTTATCAAATTTCTTTTGGAAAAATAAGATTTTCATTCTGTCCAGAGTTGGGAGTAGATTGAAAACCTTTACAATTAATTTTAATTGTTAACTTTTCATTAACTTTTAACTTTAATTTGTTATTTTTTAAAATGTTTAACTTTTAACTGCTAATTGATAAAATGTCATTAACGATTAAAAGTAATGGCAGTTACCTTTTCGGAACCATGCCAGAACCTAATCATGTCTAGTTTTGTTTTCCTGTCCAGGCCAAGTCGAACCCGTCATATTGAAACCAGATATTTATGGCTCACTCTAATTGTGTCCGAGTGCCAAGGATTGTAAAGGGCACGCTAAAAATGGTGTCATTAGGGGGTGAAACAGGTTGACGACTGGAACACAAAAGGCTTTTGGGCCGATGAAGATTTCCAAAGTAAATGCCCCGCCAGCGTGGGAGTTGTCTTTTGTTTTGTTTGTATTTCGCACATCACGCACTAGGCACTACGATGAGCAGAAGAGGTTGCGTATTGGCTCCTAGTTGCAAGTGGTAGGGGTCAGTCAAGAAACTGATAAGTGCCCGGTTAGATTATGAATACACCTAATTTTTTTAGTAAGTGTAGTGTTAGTAAATAAGAGGTGGTGACGTGTGCGTACTGTGTATTGATCGATAGTTTTGTTCTCGTTGTTCGTATCAATGGAGTTGCAATAGCCTGGGACATAGTAGTTTGGGACAAGTCATACGTTCAAACAAACCTAGGATGGCTCTTTTAATTACTCATCCCAGTGTCTTAATTGTATGCTGGGGAATAATACCAAAATGCGTCAACACTATGGCCATAGAATTAAAGATACGTATGAAGGTAGGCTATTGGGGGCTGGGGCGCAGAGTAATTATTATGTTTGCGGCATGTCAACAAATTATGCGTTATGTATTTTCATTAAAATACCTTTCCAGTGGTTAGCTCAAAAGTTTCATTTTTGTAGTGTTTGCCCATTATGTTTGACATGTATTGAACGCTTTTGAATTTGCATTAAAATTTACAGTGATAATCCTTTATGACATTAAAAATTTACTTTTATATTATATATCAATTTATTAGCAATATTTAAAATAAGTACGCGGTGAAAACAAAATAAGATGTTAACAAAATTAGTATCTGTAGGGTCACTACAAAATTACCACAATTCCATAAAAGTCACCTAAAATAACTTTTAATTTTTAATCAGTTACTTTTGATTTGTTTTAACTTTAATCAGTTACTTTTTTCAAAGAATAACTTTTAACTTTAATCAGTTACATTTTTTGGAAACTAACTTTAATTGTTTTTTTTTTTTTGGGTAACTTTCCCAAGTCTGATTCTGTCAGCAAGGTAAGATCCAGGCACAGAGCTAACACCAATCCTGACCCCCAGAACTTGTTTCGAACATATTTTCTACATGATCTTCTTCTGGAGATATTGGCACTTGATAAATAGAAATTAAAACAAAAGGCCAATATACACAATTATATTATAAAATTTAAAATTGTCAATATAAAATTATGTATATTGGCCTTTTTTTAAAAATTCTATTTATATTTTCTACACTTTATATACATATGTGTCTCATCTCTACAGGTCGCATTGTTTGTCCGATTTTCACCATGTTTGGTACAATGTTCCTTTTGTGAATATCTTGGTCAAGTTTGTTAACCAGCAAAATTGGGCTACTGGAACCACCCTTCTGTGGGAACTTTTCACCATTAAAGGAATTTTAAATTTTTAATGCTCTAAAATAAATAAAATTAAAAAGTAAATTAAATTAAATAATAAATTAAATTTTGTTTGATTTTAATGGAATTTAAAATAAATTGTATTTTGTTGATACATAAATTTACCAAACATTATAAAAATCCATTGTTTCAAAAATGACGGCCAAAAAAAGGTATTGAATGGAAACTGGCGTTCGTTGATTTTGTTGAGTAATTTGCCTTAGGTATGATTTCGTGGTGGACGCTAGCGGGAGTCAAAGAGATCGCCATGAACGATATCAAAGTCGTAATTTCGTCACGGGCGCTAGCGGGAGTCAAGAGATCGCCGTGAACAATATCAAAACCGTAATTTCGTCATGGGCGCTAGCAGAAGCCAAAGACATCGCCATAAACGTTATCAAAGCCGTGATTTCGTCACGGGCACTAGCAGAAGCCAAAGACATCGCCATAAACGTTATCAAAGCCGTGATTTCGTCACGGGCACTAGCAAGCCAAAGACATCGCCATAAACGTTATCAAAGCCGTGATTTCGTCACGGGCACTAGCAGAAGCCAAGACATCGCCATAAACGTTATCAAAGCCGTGATTTCGTCACGGGCACTAGCAAACCAAAGACATCGCCATAAACGTTATCAAAGCCGTGATTTCCTCACGGGCACTAGCAGAAGCCAAAGACATCGCCATAAACGTTATCAAAGCCGTGATTTCGTCACGGGCACTAGCAAAGCCAAAGACATCGCCATAAACGTTATCAAAGCCGTGATTTCGTCATGGACGCTAGCAGAAGCCAAAGACATCGCCATAAACGTTATCAAAGCCGTGATTTCCTCACGGGCACTAAACCAAAGACATCGCCATAACGTTATCAAAGCCGTGATTTCGTCACGGGCACTAGCAGAAGCCAAAGACATCGCCATAAACGTTATCAAAGCCGTGATTTCGTGCGGGCAATAGCGAAAGTCAAGAGATCGCCGTGAACAACATCAAAACCGTGATTTCGTCTTGGGCGCTAGCAGGAGTCACAGAGATCGCCATGAACGGTATCAAAGCCGTGATTTCGTCATGGGCGCTAGCGAAATTCAAAAGATCGCCGTGAACAACATCAAAACCGTGATTTCGTCATGGGCGCTAGCAGAGTCAGAGATCGGACGGTATCAAAGCCGTGATTTCGTCATGGGCGCTAGCGAAATTCAAAAGATCGCCGTGAACAATATCAAAACCGTGATTTCGTCATGGGCGCTAGCAGAGAGTCGAAAAATCGCCGTGGTTTCGTCACGTGCGCTGCAGAATCAAGAGATCGCCGTGAACGGTATCAAAACCGTGATTTCGTCACGCTAGCGAAATTCAAAAGATTGCCGTGAACAATATCAAAACCGTGATTTCGTCATGGGCGCTAGAGTCGGAACGGAGTCAAAATCAAGTGAAATATCGTCATATTCATCTAGAAGCATAGCAAAAGATCGCCGTGAATATCAAAACCGTGATTTCGTCATGGGCGCTAGCAGGAGTCGAAAGAGATCGCCGTGAACGTTATCGAAGCCGTGGTTTCGTCACGGGCGCTAGCGAAAGTCAAGAGATCGCCATGAACGGTATCAAAGCCGTGATTTCGTCATGGGCGCTAGCGAAATTCAAAGATCGCCGTGAACAATATCAAAACCGTGATTTCGTCATGGGCGCTAGCAGAGTCGAAAATCGCCGTGGTTTCGTCACGGGCGCTAGCGAAAGTCAAGAGATCGCCGTGAACGGTATCAAAACCGTGATTTCGTCATGGGCGCTAGCGAAATTCAAAAGATTGCCGTGAACAATATCAAAACCGTGATTTCGTCATGGGCGCTAGCAGGAGTCGAAAGAGATCGCCGCGATTGGTATTAAAGTCGTGATTTCAAAATAAAAAGGTTTTGCCTTGGAAATGAGTACTGCCCTGGGATTAAAAGTGTAGGAAATATAGCAGACAACTGTTATAAAGTTAAGTAAATTTTTGTAGATTAAATTTATTTAATGTTTGACTTGTGTTTTGTTTGGATTTATACTTTTTGTTTAATCATTAACAAAGCATTTCTTTCGTTTGATTTTGTTTGGATTGTATGTGATATATAAATGTTCATATTTAATTAATTTAAACTGAGTAATAATATCTGTCAAGAAAACTTCACAATGAGCTTGTTTTTTTAATGCCGATACGATAATACTCGACACAACTCAAACTCAAGCTATTTTTAACAAACCCGACTCGACTCAAACTAAAAAAGTTGTGATTCTAATACATAAACTGTACAAATAAATGTATAAGCGCATAAAAAACTTTGCTACTTCCCTTCCAGTGAAATACTTAAGTCTTCTATTGTTGATGCTTTTCAAATTACACAGTATATGATTAGTGTTATTTTGAATCTGTTCTGTAATAATTATTATTTTAGTTTCACCTGTATGAAAAGAGTTCACAAAGTCAAGTTAAGTGAACAGAAATGTATTTTCATCATTTAAATAAATATTCACATTGTTTGTGACTTGTCACAAATATTTACAATACATATATACAATATTACAGTACAAGGACATAATAATTAAGATAATATTGTAAAAGTAAATATTGTTTCAGATTGTTTGCACAACTGAAATTAAGGAGGGGAAAAGCAGGGGTTAAGGACACGAAGAGGAGACAAAAATACCTTCAGAAACACTTTTCAGAAGAATACGAAGAATATTTAAGATTGTTAAAAGCAAAATTTGGAAGCAATCTACCGGTAAGGCAATGTTCTAACCTACTGGAAACCATTCGCAAGAGAGTTGGATACGTCAGGGGTCTAAAGTTCACTAGCACCAATTATTTTGCAGAACACACTTACAAAACATTCCAAGTGGATTTTTGCAGATGTTGCACATTTACAATGAAGTTTATATTATTGTAGTTTTTAATTTCTACTGTAACAAAATGTTGATCAGATATTTGATGTATTTTAAACAATAAAATAACAGTAGGTCCATAGATTTCCAAGTTCAATAGCATAAGAACAAAGTTTTGACATCCATAATAATAAAATCTTAAAATATCAATTTTAATACTATTATTGTTATTTTTAGGAAAGAAAGACCGTGTTGAACCTTGAACCTGAGGAGCTGTATGAATCAGCAGAATCCATAAAATCAGACACACAAACAGAACCTAAAAAGGCTGCTCCTGTAGAAGCAGAGCCCAAAATGTTTGTTCCCCAACAAACTGTTCACACAAAAGGAGACCCACTGGAAGAAGAACTTAAAAAAGTAGAACTCCAAGATGCAGAACCTAAAATAGTAGAAATCCAAGAGACACATCATCAATCTGCTAAACCAGAATTCTAAGTATCAGAATCGAAGAAAAAAGACTTGCAAGAACTGGACATTAAAAAAAGTAAAACAACAAGACATAGCTTCCAAAATAGCAGTCGATCAAGATAGAAATTCTAAAGAAGAACGCAATAAAACAAAATTCAAAGAACCAGAACTTGAGAAAATCCAACTTAAAGATACAGAACAACAAAAATCAGACCTCAAAAAGAAGAATCCAGACCAACTGAACTCCATGAAGTTTAATTTAATATAAAAGATCATTGATCCCAAGTCTCAGAATCCTTAAAGGAAGACTCACAAGAACCTGAGCCTAAAGAAAAATGAAAATCTAAGGCACAGAATCCAAAATAGCAGTCTCCCATGAAACGAAACCAAGAGTTACAACTTCTGGCAACAGTCGTAGAAGCAGAAAATAACAAAGCAGATTCCAACTTTGTGCTCCCCAAAAAATAAAGTCCTCCAATATATCTTGTCACAATAACCCCTTTAAAACAAGGAAAATTGAAATCTTCCTGCTTCCTTAAAACAGTACAAAAATGTAGTGTAATAAAATTTTGATTCAATTTCCTGTTTCAACTAATCTTTCAATCCATGAGAATGTTTTCTAACTTTTATTGTATTAATAATATTTCTATTTATAATAAAGTTATGTTGTGTAGCCTAAGCTTGTGTTATCTGATAATGTTGTATCTAATGTACTGAAAAATAATGATCTCCGTAAAAATAAATGTTAATTTGTAAATAATGTAATATAAATGTACATATAATTTAAAATTTGAGTGCTTCTTACCTGTGAATCCCTTTAATTAAACAATATGGTTAAATGTTAATTTAAATTAGCAAAGACACAACTGACCAATTTTAAATGTTCCCAAGGCAGATAGGAAATGACACAGAAAAGGCTATTTGTCACAACTAATTCCATTAATAACACTATTGGCTGGAGAAAGGGAGGATTATTACAATTTTAACGCCAAGAATTTTTATATTGGCCGAAATGATTCTGGAAAACTTATTCTTACACTTGGATGTGTACCGGGTGACCAAAACTCTCACCTCCATCCCCCCTTACTTTTGAACAAATGAACATTTTTGAAAGCAATTTGGCATATTTAAAAAAAAAGTAAACTGAAGTACTTTTTTAAATCATTTGAAATTTAACCTTTAATCTAAAATAAAGGGAATTAATGTCGACACTTAGGCACTTAATTGAAAAGCTATAAAAGACCAATTAATTGACATATTAAAATTTGCGCCATCGGAACGGCAACCCTAAACCTTATACACGTGCCATTGTTTAAGCAGATTCAGTACTAAATTTAATACAAAAGTTCCTGATGCAATTTTTCAATTAATTCTGCTGTAACTTTATTCCAATCAGCAAAATCCGTCCACCTAAAAAGGGAGGGGGCGATTCTCATACAAAAATTGTTTTACGCTTTAAAAACTATGTTTCGATTGTGATAAAATGTGGCATCAACAGTCATATTACTCTACCCAAACTATATGTACCAGAAGTCAAAGAAATCCTTATTAGCCTAACGGGTTTCTCGCCACCCTCTTCATTTGGCTAGTAGGCAGTGGCGGCGCATCCACTAAGCAGCCACTTAAGGCGGTAAAACAAGGGGAAAAAATTTACTTATAGTATTAAGTTTTAACGTAATAAAACTGATTTCTGTTGCTTTAAAACTCAATTTTAATTGGACAAACCATTAAACAACGAGGCTAAAGATATTAAGGACACGGACAATGAAGATCAAGCAATTGATAGGAGAGTACCCGAGAACGCAAATCAACAAGATGTCCTTAAAGAGTGTGCCCCAAATTTGTCCTTGGCTTTACGGATTGCGCTGACCCTGCCCGTGTTTGTTGCTAGCGGTGAGCATAGATTTTCAAATTAATACTTATATTCGATCTTCCATGAAGCAAAAAGGCTGGCCACTTATTCAATTGATCAAGACTTTGCAACACGTATAGACTTGAACGAACTGGTGACGTCTTTCACAAAGATGAAATTAAACTGTAAAATTTAGACTCTCTCTCTCTATTAATTTGCCACTTTTAACTTTTCCCTATAATCTATGCAAACTTTTAGAGTCAAAGTTATTTCTTCTGCAAAATGGCCGGTTTTTATTTGATAAGTTTCTGTTCTGTACCTAATGAAATAAACTCTGTGACACGGGTTTCGCGAACTATCTATCATAGCTGTTACAGTAGTACTGTAGGCATATACATGTAATTTATGTTGTGTATATAAACTAACGTAAAAGTATCGTTAAGTTCAAACACAAAATTGTAAGAAGTGGTGATTTCGGGTGAATGGTTCAATTGAGGAGGAAAATACAAACAAAAAATGTGTGGCGGGGGCGTAAAAAGATATCTTGCCTAGGGCAGCAGAATAGCTTGCTCCGGCTCTGCTAGTCGGGTTTTGTTTAAACACTGTGGAGGAATCACAAGGCACCTTTAGTCAAAGAAGAATGCTCCACAAAGTTATGTTTCGTAACAAGATAATATCACAAAAATGTGTAGCGCACTATGCAGAACCGAATTTCACATACAAAAGTAAGTCATTTAATCATCTGCCATTTTGTTAATTTAAAAAATAATGAACAGTTCAAAAACTCTTTGAGATATTTTTGTAAAACTAGGTATAAACATTAATTGTGTTCCTAATAACATTTACCAAAAGTCTGTTTTATCTAACTTATCAAATTTCAAAACTGCAACCATTTCAAGTTCGAATGCAATTAAATTAGGATTTGACTTTAAAACCTTTAAATGACCGCCATTTTGAAATTTAATAAGTAAGATAACAAATATTTTGGCAATGTGTATTAGGAAAACAATTAAGGTGTATACTAAGTTGTATACACAAATATCTCAAAGGGTTTTCAAATTATTCCATATTTTCAAAAAATCACATAATGGTGGATTACGGCTAAACTAAGCCGAAATAAAAAAAAGTTACTCGGCATTTTCGACTTACTTTGGTATGTGCAATCCGGTTCTGCATAACGCTCTACACATTTTTGTGACACCCTGTATGTTTCTCACCTACATCAATGCATAAGCTTTACAGCAATCCTAGTAGAACCCTTTAATGGTTTGGTCTAGAAAACAACTTGAATTGTTATAGTTTAAAAAATAGTTTGTTATCACGAATAAAAGGTCCCTACAAAAACCCAGTACTTTTTGAATAGTTGAAAGAGAACGTCGAAGAAAATAAGTGCATGTCTTTTTATATAATTATGCATATACTGTACTATCATTTTGACAGTAAGCACCATATTGTATTCAGAAGTAGGAAAAACCAAACAATTGGTCGACAAAACGTTTGCCTCTTGTAAGAACTTGTTTGTAGACTATAGATCTAAGTCTCCTGAAAATTGGACTTGGTTAACCCTTCAATTTTCAAATAACTCCAACCAGAACTACGTTCAAAACTTAAAATCAATTTAAGAATAAAATTAATATCAAAATGCAATGTATTTCCTCTTTTAAAATACAATAGTATAAAACCTAATGATTGTAATTTGTAGTAACAATGTTCATATGCAAAAAAGATATATCTATCTTTATGTAATATCCTTTTAATCTATATGTTTTTATTTTAGATCAAAATGAAACACAAAACCTAACAGTGGAACATTTAATACACGAGTTTAAATTTATAATGTATATTTCAGATAATTGATGTAGTCAACGCCAAATTCTCAACGAATAAAGGCCTAATATTTTTGAAACGTCCTGTTCAAGTTAATTACCTGGAACGTTTAAGGAACAAAGCCCACAAACAAGATCGGAGGGTGTTCAAGCTGGTGTTCAGAATTGGGCGTAGTTGGTTAAACTCCAATTGGATTCGGTGCCAAATTGCCCTTAAATCATCTTGAACCAGCTTTTTCTCTCCAACTCTCAGGAATAACACGGAGCCATTCGTCGAGAAAATGAACTGGACAAAAGATAGTGAAGTTGCTTTTTATTCACACTGACTAGCTGAGAGTACCCGCACTTCGCATCAGAGCTTAATTGTTAACATATATGTGTGTATGTTTTAAGAAAATTTCAAATTTAAAGTAAACAAAAAACAATTTCCCATATATCCTTAGAAAAACCATTTAGTTTGCTTGTTTGTTCACCATTTCCCCATTATAGGTGTTGGCTACTTTGTGAGAGTCATAGTTATGCCGAGTTCCGCCCGTTTTTAGAGCACACTTCGGTTTTTTGTAATTTGTTTTGTGGATGTTGTATGGATATGAAATATAGCTAAAGACACACTGCGTGATGAGCTTAACCCTTAAACAAAGTTTCACCGCTATAGTTTCAGCCACTTTTGACTCATAAGCGGTCCAAAACGCCTAAAAACGTGTTCAGACTCCACTTTGGTCCCTTTTTGTGGATGTTGTATTGATACTAAACATAGATAAAGACACACTGTGTGTTTAACGGTCTAAACCGTTAAACAAAGTTTCACCGCCATAGCTTCAGCCGATTTTGAGTTGTAAGCGGTCCAATATGCTTTAAAAACATTACAGACAGGCAGGCATTTTTTTTGACGAGTTTCGGTTTTTGCAAAGTATATAAACACCAAATAACCAAAACCTATTGATTCAGTGCAATGCACAGACACAAGTATTATTTTATTTAATAGATTTCGTAGCAAGCCCCTAAAAGTCACTAGTTTGGTTTTTGCTCGGCTATGAAGTTTTGAATCAGTGATCTAGATACTTTTCCCGTCAATTTTGTTGTAAATTATATCTTGAAAAAAATGAAGGCCAATAACAGTGATTTATTCCCACTAGCGCTTCAACAGTCATGCTGCCATCTTCAATGCAAACGAAAGTTACAAAATTAAATTAATTTTGTATTTGTCAACTTTGTAAATTTTGACTTTTGTTAATAATTTTAATTTTGTAACTTTCCTTTACCTGATGGCAGCAGGCTGCAACTAGTGGTGAATAAATCACCAGTATCTTTGTATTGTTCAAGATATAATTTATACATTATATGTAATCCTCATCAAGAAATCAATTTTTGTTGTGTATTAGTTTTAGAGACAACACGTGTTGTTAATTTCATAACCATATAAAATCAGGTAAATTTATTTAACCCAGCATCGTGCGTTCTTGAAGGTTTCCTCCGGGTGCAAACAAGCATAATTATAAACTATCGTATTTTTCGGCTCATGTACAAATAAATTTAAATTAGTACGTGGTTTTGTAACTGATTAAGGACACTTTCTACTCGTATAAACCAGCATATTACAGTTTTAATAGTATTATAATAATATGTTGTAATACAAGTGTATACATATTTTGTAAATAATATAGTAAAATTAAAATTTATAGTATTTTAAGCCCGAAATGAGTTGTAGAATGTAGAAAAATGAAATTTAGTTCCAGAAAGTACAGAATGTCTCAAAAAATGTATACGGTATACACACTTTAATTGAAAATAAAACATGTATCTTTTGTTTTACAAGTTACATCAACTGATAATTTAAAACAACAGTTTTCCAACAGTATACTGACTGTTGCTATCTTCCATTGAGTCTAAAACACATGCTGAAAGTTTGTTGTCTTTTGATTACCAGTTCTTTTAATGACAACACTTTCGGTTCTGTAAAGTCAGTTTACTAATCTGTACCAAACCGATATGTAAATGAATGAAAGTTAATTGTCTTTATTTTAAACAAATTGATAATTTTAGCAACAAACCCCCATGTGATAGGATTAGAAACCGATTCTTCCAGTAAGATTTAGTTTTTGAGAAATATGTACCTAAAAAGTGTGGAAATAAGGTACTTTCATTTTATAGCTTAAATAAACTAACTTTAAAATAAAAATCTAAAATCTGCTTCCAATCCACTCTAGATTAGGTAATGGACATTCCATCAAAATATTAAAATATCAATAAAGTAATCACATGACTGCACAGTTTGTCGTATTCCGAACCCTTACCAGCGGTAGGCAGACTATACTCGTATAGTGGTGAGTTATCGCTCAACTATGGATCGAAACTTAGGCTACGTAAATTAATAATTAAAATAAAGTAAAAATTTAAAAACCAATACTAACAACAACAAACGCTACCTACAATGTCAATGGGACGAGGAGATGGTTTTATGATGATAGGTAGCCAATGGATGACATGAGGTTAAATATCTCCTAGCTACCAGAGTAGGTACGTATCAAGGCGTATGAAAATACTTTATACGCCTTGAGACGTAAGACTTCAAAAGTTGAATCTTAGCGTACGTAAGAAGTTGAGGAGAGAGGTACAGTACCAGTGTCTGTATAGCTCTGTGTGCGGCGCGCGCATCTAGTCAAATCAATAACGCACCAGAGTAGGCCTACCCAGCTCAGCTGGTCTGCAGAATATTCCTCGCAGTACTCGCAGACTCACTCCCATCTCTCGCGTTGCCCCCACTCTTCGCCGGAGCAAGCTTATCCGATTTGAGATTTTAGGCCTGGGTTTAAATGGAGCTTGATAGCGGTAAAAGAGGTTAGAGAGGACTATAACGTCCTAACTTCGCCAGATAAATAAATACTTTTTCAATTTCAATGTTGTACTACTTAAATTGGGAGATAGTCATTCTGTGTTATTATCTTATTAACAAAACAAAACTTTTAGTAGAAGTGTTTTACAAGTTTTAAGAAGAATTGTGAGTGGAGAAGTGTTTATCGTGTTTGGTCCACTGCAATGCCGTCCTGGTGAGATCAAACCTTTTTTTCTATTTATAGGTTTTCTTTATATAAATACTTTCCTCCTGTCAGTATTGAGTCTTATAATGTAGTTGTTAACATTTCACTTTTTTTTCACATGGCTATAAACCAGAGACATGCCAATTCCTTGTTTTAGAATAAATAAATAAATCATTTATTGCGTAGGAACAAATATATGTTATTGCATCGTCAATATTGTCAAGTTAATTTCCTAAATTTTACATTCACTCTCCATCGAAATCTCATTCAGACATACAATATTACATTCACGCCAATCCTCATTCATATTGAATTTTCCCACTACTGCTTTGTAGCCGGTCTGTTGATTATGGGGTCTCCAGCTGTATGCCATAAACTCGTCTGTGCTGTAGAAGGTCTTTGAAATCAATTCAGCTTTGACAGTTTTAAACGCCTGGGCGTCGCTGCATTTTGACGAATTTGAAGTTTGTTGACGAAGCGAAGTCCTGCCTGAGATGGCAACGTTCATAAACTACCGTCCTGTGTCTCCCAGTTCGGTAGTTGTTCCTGCCTCTAGTATCATAAGAGTGTACGTCAATCTCTTATGGGCTCGCATTTTGTTTTAAAAAATGCCGTCTCTAAAATGTAGAGGCAGGGAAGTGTCAACACTTTGAGATTTTTTGAACGCTGTTCTGCACGACTCTCCCACTTCAGTTTTGCAATGGTTCTGATGGGTTTTTTGAAGGATGAACAAACGTGAAAAATGAATGTTTGCACATCCTCCCCACAAAACCACCTGTAGGATAGGTGTGGGTATTAGACCGTAATATGCCGTCATCAGTATCTGAATAGGGCAGTATTTGGACAACTGTCTCAGAACATAAATGCCTGAAGACAGTTTTGAGCAGACGTGGTCTACGTGGCAATCCCAAGTCAACCCTCGATCGAGGTGTATACCAAAGAAATTTAGACGCGTAGACCTCCTCAATCTCAGTGTCGTTCAGCATGACCGTTGGACTGTGATTTGAGTTGTTTGTTTCAATGAAAAATGAATGAAATTTGATTTCGTTGAGTTTGTTTTGAATTGAGTTCATTGAAATGTTGAATTGAACGGTTGAGTTCGGTAAACGTTACCATCTCAAGTTCTGCTTTTGATTTGGCATTAAAACAGAGAGTCGTGTCATCTGCGGACCATTTGCCCAAAGTGTAGTGATGAGCGAACATTGTTGACATACAGAAGGAAGAGGGACTGAGGATGGAGCCCAGGGACTCCATAATCCACCACTCGCCCTCCGACTGCATATCTGAAATTTGGACAAATTGTTTTCTGTCACTAAGATACGATTTGAGCCAGTTAGTGGCACTCCCGTATCCCGTGAGACTCGAGTTTTGAATCAATATTCCCTTATTTATATCAAAATTTCTTATAATTATTATTATAAGAAAACTACTCTTTATAGGAAAGGTGTATTGTAGAACCAATTATAAATCTGGAGGAGCCGCACTGTTCGTCAAACAACAGTTAAAATTGTATAAAAATATCATATAGATTTTTCAGTATAAAAAATTTTGAGGCTTCAGGTATTAAGTTTAAAACTAATAGCCAGAAATTCATATTAATTGGAATTTACCGTTCTCTAATGGAAATATTGATATTTTTATTGACGATTAGAATTTCTCCTAAATAATCTTTTTTTTAAATATCCAAAATAAAGTTAATTACATAATTTCAGGCGATTTTAACATTGACGTTTTGGATAAAAATTAGAAAGTTATAAAGTAACTAACTTTTAAATACAAAATAGTTTTAGACTTTTAATCTTATAATAGCCTATGTGTGTACTGATGAAACAAGTAATAAAAAGATCTAAGGCTTCCGGTTTACACCGCGTCACAGTTGAATTACAAACACTGCTAGACGTATCGACCTCGCTGTGGAGAGTCATCCTCAGTAGCTGGCTGACTGGCAGAGACTTATGTATGAGACTTGCACTCCGTAAAACAGTCTCAGCCGGACAACTATCTACTGAGGATGTAGTACTTGTAATTTAACTGTGACGCGGTGTAAACCGGAAACCTTAGATCTTAGTGATGACACCGGCCGCGAAGGCTTAAGAATTAAGAAATGTATTAAAAACTAAAAAATCTAGTTCTTCCGGTTCACACCGCGTCAAAACATCATAACAAATAAGTTTCATGCAGCCAATCAGTGACTGAAGATAGTAGGCTACTCCACAGCAATACCGAACTATCCCAAGCTAATTATTATGATGTTTTGATACGGTCTGCACCAGAAAAACTAGATTATAGTTGTGACATCTGCCACGAAAGCCTAAGAGTTAAGTAATGAAAATTCCAACTATAAATCAAGATACTTCCTTGCCGGTTTAGCTTTTTGTTAATGTACTAAAATAAGTAACTCCATTTTGTAGCTTGGAAGGTTAGTCTACACATTAACGGAATAGTAATTTGCTACGGATGAAAATTAAAAGTTACATTTTTAATTAAATGTAAAGTAGACCTCAAGCACTCCTCAGATGCTGATTCCCCAAAGCAATGTTAATGAGGCCCAAACCAAGTTGCCTAACGAGCAAAACACTTCCTTTCATGTTCACCGCCTAAAATCAAATTCTGGCCAACAACTTAGCCTTGTTAGGGCTTAATTGGTTATCGGTTCGGGCACCAGTTTTGCACCTTAAAATTCAGCTTACCTACCAAAATGTTAAGTTAATAACTAAGTAAGAATGGTGCTTTTTTTTATTTTTTAGAGAGATTCCCCCTCATTTTACGATACTAAAACTGTGCTCTATGGTCTTGGTGTAAACGTTTTTGGTACGTACCGAATAAATACGTACAAAATCATAAAACCCACCAAGCCAGACCGAGATGGCGGCGGAAAATATTGTTTTCAGTATACATGTTGGAAAAATGTCGAAATTGAACCTCATGAAAGTCTGATCATACATGATAAAACCCCTTTTAGGAGGAAACGCCCTACGAAAAAAACACTTCTGGTGTAAATTATCTCCTCGTTACAGGAAATTCGCTAGAGTTCACGGTAGTGCTTGTGGCTACGTGTCGGCTATGCTTTTTAGTTTAACTAATTAGTTTAGCTTTGAACAGTTGGCAATAGTGGACCCTTGAAACTAAATTTGTTTTGCATAATTTTTTGTTGCTAAAAGTGTTGTTTTAATTAGGAAACAAGACTTTTTCGGCCACTTCAGGAAGAAAACTACTCCCGACGTTTCGGGCAGTTGGGACTTTTCTCAAGGCCTAACCTAATCTCACCCTTCATTAATAGATAATAATATTTATCCTTACCTTAACCTAAGAAGACAAGACAAAATAATAATAATAATATTTATTGTCATGTACAAAAATCATTGCGTGACAAAACCAACAAACTAGAAACTAAGTAAAACAAATAAGTATGGCAAAATGACAATCAAAGTACAGGGTAAAACTAAAACTGACCGTGGACTATAATATTCTTACTGAATCAATAATTTTAGCAAAACAGGGGGTTTTATTGGTCCGAAAATTCACTTACATTATAAAAAACATGCTGAATCAAATAATTTTTTGTCTAGACTCAAAAGTGTTTAAAATTTGTATATGTTTTAGATCTTCGGGGAGTTTATTTGACGAGGTAGTCTTTGAAAGATGTTCGTTCTACATTTCGAATTGTTCCTAGTTTTGTAATTATGAATATCATGACCTCTAATTAAGTTGTTATGGTTTAAACAAAACATAATTGTCTCATAAATAGATGGAAGAGTTGAAATTTTCAAATTTTGGAACATTTCTTTGCAAGAATTTCTATGTCCTAAGTTTGATATAATTCGGATTGCTCTTTTTTGAAGGACAAATATCCGACGAAATTTGTAAGTAGGACACGAACCCCAGAAAATAATTCCATAATTTATGTACGATTGGATTAGACCAAAGTAGGCCGTTCTTAGAATATCTGGCTTACAATGTTAGCATAGGTTTCCTAGCAGAAAAGTTCATGAGGAAATCCTTTTACCGATATAATCAATGTGGCTGTCCCACGAAAAGTTGTTGTTATTGAACATCTTAAGAAATTTAGTATACTTAACTATTGTCTACAGTGAACAAAACAATATTCCAAGTAGCATTGTTGCAGTAAAATGTTCATATCTCACCTAATATATGAACAGATTGTTTTAAATTTGGTGTCATTAGTTTTGAATAAACTACCGCTTTTTTCATTATACTTTATAATTTTTATACAAGTTATTTGTTGCCTAGTTATTTAAAATTAAAAACTTTAAATAACCACCATTTTAAACACTAATATTTGTTTCTTGTTAATTAAACTTTTTAAATTTAGGTTTTGGTTAGATGAACAATCATGCAAAGTTTTTCAGGAGTCAGTCAAATACCTTTTGAGATATTATTTATTTAGTTAAAACACAAAATGGCGGCTAGTAGAGAAACTGGACTTTGGACCCAATGTTATTTTGTGAAATTTGTTTGTCTCAATCTAAGCAACAAGTTTATACGAATTGTTCCAGAGAGTTCCGGGACAACCTGTATAATTCTAGTAACCCTAATTGAGTTTATGTGTGATAATTATTAAGTATTTTATAATCATGTCTGATTTTATTTTTTGAAATTTCAAAATAGTTTCTATTATCTTTTAATAGGTAGCAAGTGTTGCCTCATAAACTCTTCATATTTTTTATGGTTTTGCACTTTATCGTAAATTTGGTGTTTATTTTAACAGTTATTATCACTAAATCTTTGTTTTCCTTTTACAACTGTATCTCTTTACGCTCTAGAGACACACTCCAATGCAAACGGATGAAACCGGTTTTGCTTCCTTTTGCATGGTTGGAATCTCGCAATTTCTTTATTGATATAAAACTAAGTTCTAACCATTCAGTATCATTTAGCTCTGGGTTTGAAGCAGTGAAGATGATGTACTTGAAGTTGACTTGTTTGGCAGTTGCTTTGTTTACGTTACTTTCCACAATATCAGCATTATCACCATGTGCTGTATCAGCAAACTCCGTATCAATATATTCAGATGAAGTTGATAAAGGTATTATTTAAATCTATATAAAATAAGAACTTTGTGGCTACAATGTTAATGGGTAGAAACAGATTTCTTTAGTTTGTATTTATTTTATTAGGATAAAATAAATCAGGTTTTATAGTGGTCCAATTTGACTTGCTTAATAAAGTGGTCCATAAATAGGCATACGTTTTCTCGTACAGCTTTTAACAGTTAAAACCTTGATTCCAACACAGAATATAGATGTAAAGTATGCGGGGGATGTTAATGCATTATTTGCGCAAAATATTTACTCATATCGGTATTTAAAATAAAAAAAAAATTCACCAATTAGATCCCACTTTATTACCATCGCTTCTTCCAAAACATGTGCAAGCCTTTGCTAATGCCACCCATTTAATCAAATCATTTACCGTCACTGTTTGTCGATTATGGAACAACCTTGCTATTGATATCAGAACAATAGATGAATTCTTGAAGAGGAAATTATTGGCAATGGTAAAATTATATTTTGAAAAAAATACAAATAGGCCAATAATAGTGATTTATTTACCACTAGCGCTTTCGGCAGTCATGCTGCCATCTTCAGGTAATTTGTATCTTAACAGGTAAATTTGTGTAACTTTCGCTTTACCTGAAGATGGCAGTATAGTTAAATCAACGGAAGCTCAAGCATGACTGCCGAAAGCGCTAGTGGTAAATAAATCACTATTATTGGCCTATTTGTATTTTTTCAAAATATAATTTTAGAACAACAAACATTTTATGCCCTAACTTCGCCTTTTGTAAAAACCAATAAAGACGTTTTATTATTATTAATAAAGACATACAATGTTCAAAATTTAAAATCATGACACGAAAAGGACAGTATTTTCTTTTTAGTTTTAAAGAGAGACGTGGGGTCTGAGGAAGATATATTTATTTCTGTCAGTGCCTGTATTTTTCCAGATAACGTTGATTACAGTTCAAATGACACCTCGGTTTCTCAATGTCCAACACAAACTCCCAACGAACTGTGCTTTGCCGAGCGAAGTGGAACTGAAACGGTGTGCGTACAATCGGGTACAAATGGAGTCGATGCGGCGTTGCAAAACTGTTATTCTAGTCTTGTATCTTAGAACTTATCTAGTATAAAGATGTTGTAAATCTTTCTATAAGCAATCAATAACTAAAAGCTTCCTCACATTTAACCCATGACCAGTAAACATTTTCTGAGCAAATGCTGTACGTTAAAGCCTCCTAAATCTGGAAAGATGTGTCAGAAATCTGTTTATTCAACCTAAAAATAAACAGATTTTAGACTTACTCTCCAAAGCCCGGATTTCAGGTGGTGAGTGTAGAGGCAACAGTATGTCGCATGCACTTAAAGATACTTTAGAATTTCCAAACATCAAAGTGTGTTTGAACTTATCAGCTGTTTAAAGTTACTTTTTACACCCCCTGTATAAAGCACACCGAAATACATTTCCAGGTGTAGAATGTGTGAAACACACAGATTGTTGTGCGAGAAAGCAATTATTGCATTGCTACGCAGGAAAGTGTGTGAAGAATGTGTGTAAAAACAAGTGTGGACCAAACACACTGTGTACAGTGTCAATAAGAAACAAAGCTGTCTGTAGTTGCAAGCTAGGATACACTGGAAACCCTGACGACAAGAGGAAAGGGTGTAAACGCGGTAAGTGTTGCAATATTTGCCATATCTCTGTACTATGTTATGGGGAACAATTATTTAATAAATGAAAAGCAGGAACTGTTTAAATAACTCTAAAGAATAGTAATGTAAACCTAATTATTGGATAACATCAAATTATTCATAAACTATTTTGATTATAGGTAATTTTTCAACGGTTACTTGCAAAACCAGAAGTAATGATATGTCAGACAATTAGAAGTTTATACGAGGATCAGATATAGAGAAAAAAATTCAATTATAAATTGTCCCTACTTTTGGTGGACAACCGCAAAGCATTACGACACCGTTCCCTGCCAACCGTCCGGCCGAGTCGGCCTTAAAGTTTTTCTTAAGACGTAGACATAATATACATTTTTCGGAATTGCCTTGACGTGCTGAACACGCATTCGTGACTCCCGTAGCCAAATCTTGTACCGTTTAGACATTATTAGCCAAACATTCTCGAACGAACCGATATATTTAAAAATTTGCGAACTTTTCATCTTTGACCCAAGATTGATGTAACTCCCCACTGTACCGACCCCGAAAATTCCATAAACCTAATTTCGTAGTTGGGTAACTTTTTTGGCCGAAATTCCGACCCGACTTTCGACAAAATGGCAATGTAAAACCTCATTTTTGAAAAACATTAAATTATTTAGTAATGCACCTATCTGATCATGTAAAATATTTCAACAAATACAACAAACGACATTTTAATGCCTGTGGTATGATTACAAATGTTAATTAATTAAAGTAGGCTGAGCTTGTGAATTAGAGCTACCAACTTCTTCGTGGGACAAAGGTACCTCTGAACGTAGTTAAGATAAGAAGTGTGTGTCTAATAAAAATAAGAAAGAAACTATATGTACCAAAGCTTTTAAGCAATTCAAAGTTCACTTTGGGCCCCTGTACAATTAAACCGCATCATGTTTCCAGCTCCGGACTGTGTGGAGCACAAGGATTGTAGTTCAGGAGAGCTTTGCTACGCAGGCAAGTGTGTGAAGAATGTGTGTACAGACAATAATTGTGGAGCAAACACTGAGTGTACAGTGTCCATTGACAATAAAGCTGTCTGCAGTTGTAAGTCAGGATACTTTGGAACCCCTGCAGACAAGTTCAAGGGCTTTGAACCAAGTAGGTATAACCAAAGACTCTTGTAAACTAGGTAGATATTGCATCGATGCCAAAATTAATAGCTGAGGCAGGAAACTAACCATAGTTGTAGCAGCCAAAGCACAGATAGCGCTATGAGTCGGCCTTAAAGTTTTTCTTAAGACGTAGACATAATATACATTTTTCGGAATTGCCTTGACGTGCTGAACACGCATTCGTGACTCCCGTAGCCAAATCTTGTACCGTTTAGACATTATTAGCCAAACATTCTCGAACGAACCGATATATTTCAAAATTTACGAACTTTTTATCTTTGACCCAAGATTGATGTAACTCCCAACTGTACCGACCCCAAAAATTCCATAAACCTAATTTCGTAGTTGGGTAACTTTTTCGGCCGAAATTCCGACCCGACTATCGACAAAATGGCCCGACTCCCGCCAACCGATGAACAGCTCCCCTTCTCCGGAAGAGACCGGCTGGTTTGACCTTTTGGCCCAGAACTAGGCACTGTTCCCCGCCAACGGTCCGGGCAAGTCAGCTTAACACATTTTTCTTCCGAAATCGAATTGAGGCCAGAAACATGTTCCACGATATTTAAAATATCTCTGTATTATGTTAAGGGAAATAATTGGTTGAGATTAGGGAAAGCAGAATTTTTTAAATAATTCTAAAGAAAAGCAATGTAAAACCTCATTTTTGGATAACATTAAAGTATTTTGAAATGCTATCTGATCATGTAAAATATTTCAACAAATACAGCAAACGACATTTTAATGCCTGTGGTAAGATTACAAATGTTAATTAATTAAAGTAGGCTGAGCTTTTGAATTTCTTTGTGGGACAAAGGTACCTCTGAACGTAATTAAGATAAGAAGTGCGTGTCTAATAAAAATAAGAAAGAAACTATATGTACCAAAGCTTTTAAGCAATTCAAAGTTCACTTTGGGCCCCTGTACAATTAAACCGCATCATGTTTCCAGCTCCGGACTGTGTGGAGCACAAGGATTGTAGTTCAGGAGACCTTTGCTACGCAGGCAAGTGTGTGAAGAATGTGTGTACAGACAATTGTGGAGCAAACACTGAGTGTACAGTGTCCATTGACAATAAAGCTGTCTGCAGTTGTAAGTCAGGATACTTTGGAACCCCTGCAGACAAGTTCAAGGGCTGTGAACCAAGTAAGTATAACCAAAGGCTCTTGTAAACTAGGTAGCTATTGCATCGATGCCAAGTAGCTGAGGCAGGAAACTAACCATAGTTGCAGCAGCCAAAGCACAGATAGCGCTATGAGTGCTGCAGTAGCCTATATTGCCTTCTTTCTCCCCCATCAGCTCGACAAGCTTGAGTTTGTCTGATGTCAGTGACTTATATAAGACCAAATTTTGCGATTTTTTAGAACGACTGAACTAGCGCTTGCTTTATTGGCTCTACTTGAGACTCTGAAAAGAATTCCCCCGCACCGCTATCTGTGCTTGGGCTGCCACATAAACTCGAATTTCCTGCCATAGTCTTTCAGTTTATGTGCACTATCAACTTACCATAACATTATCTTTAGTGTAAATATTTTCAAGACATCTCTATTCTAAGTTTGAGGGAAATATTGGTTGATAGTCCCCTCCAACTTGTTTTCTAAACTAAGGTGCAGTCGGAAAAGGTGCCTTGGTGCAATTTTCAAACTTATCATCGTGTCTTGCTGGTCCTTTGTCTGTAACTTATGACTTCATTTACCTGTTACAATACTTATTATACACGTAACGCAGTATCAGTAACGCTCTGCAATTAAATGTACCGTCAGAGAAGATTTAAAACGACTAGTGTTACTCAATTGTACATTTAAAAACATAATTATTTGTCTTAGAAGCTTTTGTCTTTGTTAGTGTTTCCATGATTGATACCAAAGTTTGAAGGTCTAGATCCCATTCGTTTAGAACTAAGAGAATTGATTCGCAGTCAACCCAAACGAATGTTTTTTTCTAGTAAATAAAGATACATACGGAATTTTGTTATGTTTTATGTCAAAAATTAGTTTCAAATATTGGTGAGCAACGGGATGAGTTCAAATTATTTCTCCTTACTTAATTTTCAGTTTGTATAGACGAGTAATTATAAATTAATATTTAGAGAAAATACAAATTGTTAAATTAAACCTGCTCATTACAACGCCCTATTCTACAATGAACCCTCCCAGACAACGTAGGAATTTAACCTATGCAACATTTACCATAAATATTGAATGCATTAAAAGCTTACCAATGTATAATCAATAAAGTTGCAAATGTTAAATATGTTAAATATACTTTTCGTTTTTCAGATCCAATAAAAAACAACAAAACATTTTACTGGGGACCAACTTATGTAAGTAAAACTAAAACCATTATACATGTCTACACTAAGTCTCGACCTTTGCCTAGCGTAATGGAAAAGTCCCTAGAGAAATGAAATTGTGGTAACTGTGGGGACTAAAACGGTTCCAGCGGAATGATAAACTCAGAGTGGCGCACGCCTCCAACACGCCACGCGTCCGTTACTTATTCCGCTGCGTACCTAATGTTTAACACGCTACTTAGCATTCTATTTTTTGAGAGGTTTCTAACTCTTTAAAAATCAAAAGAAAGGGGGTGAGAAAATATATTCTTGAATTGTATTTTCTTTCCATTTATAGTAAACACGCGAATAATGAAATCCATACTTTTCGACGTAATTTATAACTAAATTACCATTATCTGTTCATTTTATTATCTAAATGTATTAACTTTTAGATGACTTGGGCTGGTGCTAGAAGTTACTGTGAAAATAAAGGACACAAATTGGCAAGAATATTGAACAAAGAAGAGAACAACCAAGTGTTAGCAATTCTCAAAGATATGTGTAAGTCTCACAGTTGTTGTAAATGTATTGAACAAAACACCATTGAACAAGTTCATACAGTAAAGCTTCTAGGTATCCATATTGGTGAAGACTTATCGTGGGATTCTCAAATAGAAAGTATTTTGTACAAAAGCTGCATCAAGCATCTTTCTTCTTCTCACGGTTGTTGTAAATGTATTGAACAAAATACAATTGAACAAGCTTATACAGTAAAGTTTCTAGGAATCCATATCGATGAAGACTTATCGTGGGATTCTCAAATAGAAAGTATTTGTACAAAAGCTGCATCAAGCATCTTTCTTCTTCTCACGGTTGTTGGAAATGTTTTAATATCATGAAATCAACTCGGGGATTCCTAGTCTTACTTGTTGACCTTCTATTTTGCTACTGTCGTTCAAACCCAGCTCGATTCTGATGGTGACCAAACAACTTCAATATTGAACCGTTTTGATTGTTCCCCGTTACTTGATTTCATTTTCCGTTTTTATTGAATTAGTTGAGCCTAGTATATATGTTTGTCGATGGAGTAACTGAATAGTCCACGTTCTTATGGCTGATTTCACAAGGGTTAGAAAAGTGTATGTAACGACTTTGTGGTAAACCCTAAGTGGAAGGTATCTATGTGATAAGCACCAGGATGAAGCAGTTACTGGACTATGTACATGCTCCAGACCATCTATCCACTTTATCATTTCTAGACTAAGAGCCGGAATAGTGTAAAGTCAACTTTTACAGAGGCTTGGTAGTTCTAATTCTTCAAGACAACCTTTCAATGCTGCAACACGTTTTGCCATATTTATCCTGTGTGTTTGTTTTCAGTTTCCCCCACGTCTAAGGAGGACCTCCACGTGTGGGTAGGTGGCTATATCCCGCATAAAGGACAACCCTCTTATTGGGTGAACCCTTATACTGTGTTCAAGTACTCATACTTTCACTATTCAGAACCCAACAACGGCAAAGGTGGAATAGAACATTGCCTCGAGTTCTGGAAGTGGGTAGGGGGGGTTTGGAGATGGAATGATAACGATTGCAGTTTGAAACAGCCGTTCATCTGTGAAAAAAAATAACAACTATTAGTTTTCATTGGAAAAGGTCCAACGAAAGTAGTCTTGTCTTAGCGGATGCAGTGTTTTACACAACAAGAAAATATGTATGATGTGCAATGTATTCAGTATTTCACCCAATATTCTTTCATAAAACGACTGGTAAACACCTACATAACCTTACTGGTTTTGAGTAGGAAGGTTATATCATTTTGCCTAATTTTTAGACAAAAAGATAGAGAGACTCGATGGTTTTGCCTTCGGACCTCAAAGGCCAGGTCAACGTAATCCACGACAACCAACACTAAAATCCTTTAACATGGAGAACTATAAAATCCTTCAAGAGCTTTAAAGTCCAGAGAATAACTGTAAATGTCACAATAGGTAAAAAAAAAACTATACAGGGTGATTCTAAAATAGGGTGCCAAATTTCATGAGTAGGTTTCTTATGCAAAAACAATGAAAAAAGTTCCTATAAACATGGGTCCTAAAATTCTTCGTTACCCCGGTAGCCGCCATTTTGTATTTCTTACTTAAAAATTTATATCTCCAGAACGGTTTGACCGATTGCATTCAAACTTGGTATGGTGTTTATGTGTCACAAGGTCAATGTAGGAAAAAATAACTATTTCATAAAACCTCATAGAAACAAAATGACGGCTGTTTAAATTTTTCAAATTAAAATACCATAAAAATGGCACATAATACAAACAAGCTATAAGAATAAAAAGTTGAATTTTTTAATTTTACATAAGGATACAAACTTATTTTTCCAAACTTTACATTAATACTTTCATCTTTGCGTTCTTTTATAACTGGTACATTACCAGTTGATCTTTGATGTTCACCTCTTAGGTGTACAAGTCGCACCTGTCAAACAGGTGAATAATATTTACAGTCAGCTGACCCAAAAGTGAGAACTATTACCGCATTAGGTTTAAAAACAGCTGTTTTCAATTTTAATTGTTAACCAGCTGATAGCTAAAAGTAAAGTTAATATTTATTAACCCATAAATTATTCTACGCGTCCTTGATTGATTTTACGTTATTGTAACTTTTTGGTAAAATGGTTCAGTATAGTATCAAGAACAAGCGGGTATGATATTTATTTATGGGCGCGCCAATGGAGTTGGCCAAGAGGCAGCGCGATTGTATTTGCCGACTTTGCCTAACAGACAAAAACCAAGCCATCATACTTTTGCTTCCCCTTTTCGAAAGCTTTGTGAGACTGGGAATCTGCAAGTTAAAACAGAAAATCAAGGAAGACCACGATACATGAGAACAATCGATCTGGAGGAAATATTCTAAATCGTATAATGAACCATTTTAACAAAAAGTCCCAATAACGTAAAATCAATCAAGAAAGCGTAAAACAATTCATGGGTTAATAAATATTAACTTTACTTTTAGCTATCAGCTGGTTAACAATTAAAACTGAAAACAGCTGTTTTTAAACCTAATGCGGTAATAGTACTCACTTTTGGATCAGCTGACTGTAAATATTATTCACCTGTTTGACAGGTGCGACTTGTATACCTAAGAGGTGAACATCAAAGATCAACTGGTAATGTACCAGTTATAAAAGGACGCAAAGATGAAAGTATTAATGTAAAGTTTGGAAACATTAGTTTGTATCTTTATGTAAAATTAAAAAATTCAACTTTTTTTATTCTTATAACTTTTTTGTTCATGGTATTTTAATTTGAAAAATTAAAAAAAACCACTATTTTGTTTTTATGAGGTTTTATGAAATAGTTATTTTTTCTTAAATTGACCTTAGACTTGGAATAAACGAAGTCCACATTTTAAGTTAACTAACATTTATTTAGCATAGCGCACAGTGTTGAATTACAACTTACAAGATTACATGAGATGATGAGATAGAGTCATAGAGTAAAACGAACAAGTGTACAGGAAACCAAAAAAGGACACACCACCGAGTATCCGTACAGACCAAGCTGGTACATTTAAAAAAAGTATAGCATAAAACCTAATTGAATTACTATATGTACAACACTCTCCCTTAATCTAGTGATTACATTCAATTCATTAGATTACGTGAAGATTTACCTGATTCATCTTGTTTACAGTACACCCATTCCTACTGTACAAAACTGGTGCTTGCCTTTTGGCAATGCTTTAGTAAAAATATCTGCTAACATTTCACTTGTTGAAAGATACTTCAGATTCACTTTGTTTGATTTTACAGCATCCCTAACAAAATGATATTTGGTGTCAATATGCTTTGTTCTGCTGTGAAATATCGGGTTGTAAACTAACTTTTGAGCGCTTTGATTGTCATTGTAGATGACAATTGGATCTTTGTAACTTAATAACTCGCTCAAAAAACCTTTCAGAAAAATTGCTTCTTTTGAAGCTTGTGTTAAAGCCACATACTCAGCTTCAGTACTGCTAAGAGATACACATTTTTTTTAGCTTCCACGAAATTGGACCACTACATAGATTGAAAACATAGCCGCTGTATGATTTTCTATCTACCTTATTTTGTGCCCAATCAGCATCTACAAACCCTTTAACATTTAAGTCTGACTTTTCATAAGTTAGGCTTACATCAATTGTACCCTTCAAGTACCTCAAAATTCTTTTGCTGCAACCCAATGTTCAGCTGTATAGCAACTGTTGAACTGACTAAGATAAGATGTAGCGTAGGCTATATCAGGTCTACTATTTACAGCTAGATACAAAGAGATCCTATCAAAGATTGATACGGTACATCTGCTTTACACTTAGGCTCATTTTCATTGTTTTCGAACTTAAGATTTACTTATTGGAGTACTTACAGGATTTGCATCTGACATATTGTATTTCTTTAACAAATCATGGATGAAAGTTTTCTGGTTGATCTTAACTTTACCATCCTTTTGTTCAATATTCAATCCTAAACAAAGCTTTGCTTTCCCTAAGTCCTTGACACTAAACTTAGACATTAAGTGCTTTTAAGATTAGCCTTTTCATTTTCATCATTTGAAAATATTACAAAATCGTCGACATGTAGAGCAACTGCATTGAAACTATTACATTTTCCTCGATTTGACATTTTAGTGAAAATACAAGGGTCAAACTTAGACTTCTGATAGCCTAAAACTTTGAGCTCACTTTCAACTCTCTGATGCCATACTCTAGATGCTTGTTTCAGACCATAAAGAGCTTTTTAAAAGACATACTTTATTTACATTGTTTTTATTTACAAAACCTTCCGGCTGTTCCATATAAATGGTTTCTTCCAAATCTCCATTTAGAAAAGCTGTATTTACATCTAGATGATCAATTGATAAATTTAACTTACTAACTAAGGCAAATAAAATTCTAAGACTTGACTTACATACAACTGGCGAAAACACTTCATTGTAATCGATACCAAATTCTTGCGTGAACCCTTTAGCTACCAAACGAGCTTTGTGTTTCACTACTTCCCCACTTTCATTTGCTTTTACACTGTAAACCCATTTACACTTCACAACTTTTTGATCACTTGGCCGATCCACTAACTCCCACACATCGTAGTTGGAGATAGCTTCGATTTCCTTCTTCATCGCCTCCTCCCAGAGATCATTGTCGTCACTCGCCAACGCCTCTCGGTAGGTGGTAGGAACTTCTATCGACATTGAAGATTGGTACAAGATGTAGTCGGAGAACTTCGCAGGTGGTTTTCTCTCCCTCTGCCTTGATGAACTGTTAACCTCTGAATCTTCGGTTCTCTGGTCAGTAACACTTAAGTCTCCGTCACTGTCACCATCTTCTTCACTGCCATCGCTATCAGCCTCAAACGGATTTTGGCCTAGACCTATCCCATCTTCATTCTGGTGTAAGTCTGTTTCATCTTCAGAAACTTGGCCTTGACCTTTCCCATCTTCTTTCTGGTTTAGGTCTGCTTCTTCTCGTACTGGAACTTCTTCAAGTAGATCCGAAGGGTATCGTAAGACACACTCCTTTTGATTACTTCTCACATTGTCAATAGAAAACTTGTTTTCTAAGAATGTGACGTCTCTTGATCGTAGAACTTGTCGAGTATTGTTAGGATCTAAAAGTCGGTAACCTTTGCTCTCTTCACAGTAGCCAACAAATATGTATGGTATACTTTTAGAGTCCCATTTCTTCCTGTTACATTTAGGAACATGAGCAAATGCAACACATCCAAATACACGCAAGTGTCCTAGAGATATCTTCTTCCCGCACCATATTTCTTCAGGTGTTTTCATCTCCATGATTGCTTTGTGAGGTGATCGGTTAGCTAAGTAGGCTGCTGTGTTCACCGCTTCTGCCCAATAACGCTCATCACAATTTGCTTCTTTCATCATACATCTGGCCTTTTCAACCAGCGTTCGATTTGCCCTCTCAGCCAAGCCATTTTGAGCTGGAGAGTATGGAATAGTCGTCTGATGTTGTATTCCACATTTTTCCAAATGATTTTTCCATTCATTAGACACATATTCACCACCATTGTCTGTTCTAAGAATTTTGATTTTCTTTCCAGTTTGATTTTCAACGAAGGCTTGAAACTTCTTGAATACATCAAACACCTCGCTTTTAGACTTAAGCATGAATACATACACCTTTCTTGAATGGTCATCGATGAATGTTAAAAAGTATTTAGATCCGCCCCACGATGCACTGGGCATAGGACCGCACAAGTCAGAATGAACTAACTGCAAAATTTCTTCTAAACGCTTTCCGCCTTTCCCCTTGAACGGTAGTCTGGCTTGTTTTCCTTCTAAGCATGATACACAGTTGTCATCGACTTCTCTAGGAAAAGATATTCCATAAACTTCACTCTTATTCAGCAAATCCATTCCTATCCTGTTCAGGTGACCTAACCTCTTGTGCCAAAGTCTATTTTTGCTTTCGGCACCAATTGTCATAAAAGAAAAATCTATCTTCTCATCTAAAATGTACAGGTCATTATTCTTTGTAGCTGTCACGACAATTTCTTTGTCCCCATTGTATACTGTGCACTTTTCAGAGTCGAAAACCACTTCCAGTCCCTTCTCTGTCATTTTTGGGACAGAAATTAGACTTGATTTTATTCCAGGCACATACACAGTATCTACAATTAACTTATCTCCTTGATCGGTTTTACTCGGTAAATACCTTCAGAAGTTATCGTCTGATTGTTTGCGACTGTAATCTTCAATGATTTATCCTCCAGCAGTTCTTCAAAAACGCTTTTATCAGGTGACATGTGTGCTGTAGCACCTGAGTCGATTATCCATTTAGGCCTACTAATGTTACAATTATTAGCGACAACACTCAAAAGAGATTCAGCCTTTTTCTTTGTGAATTTTTGATTTTCACTAGGCTTGCTTGTGTTACTCTGACTATCACTGCTAGACTTACTTGTACAAAACTTCTTGATGTGTCCAAATTTCCCACAATTATAACACTTAGGTCCATTTTTGACTTGGCCTACAGGTTTATCCTTTGAAAAGTACTTTGGACTCTTCCGTACAGCTAATGCTGTTTCCTCCAAAGATTTTTGTTTCTCCAGTAGCCTATTTTCCACAATACATAGCCTTTCACTTAAATTCTTTAAAGTGCGCTGTTCTTTTGGAACTGATTCCCACGCATTAAGGAATTCAAAATAATCTCCTGGCATCGTGTTCAATACTCTGTTCAGAAACAACGAGTCAGGTAATTTTACCTTATCCTCCTTCCATGTTTCTTCTTGTAGCTCGGACCAGAGTTTTTCTAGCTTAGCAATATGCTTAGGCACATTGTCGGCAGAATCTTTGACTTTGATTCCAAAGAATTCGTTAAACAGTCTATCATGCCTCTGTTCTGTCCTCTGTTCAAAGACACTATGAAGTTTTTCCCACATCTCATGGGCTGTGGTGCACATGTTGATGAATTGCCTCACCTGGGTTGTTACAGAAGATACAATTATATTTTGAGCCATAAACTCATTCCTTTTCAGCTGAACAACTATTTTCTTGTAGTTTTCTTTGTCTTTCTCCTCATCAGTATCATTAGGCTCGTCAGGAATCTTATATTCCTTTTCTACCGAATTCATCACATTGTTCACTTCCAACTGAATCTTTATTTGGAATTTCCAATCTGACCAGTTGCCTTGGCCCTCCAACTTGTCAATTACAGTTGTCTTGTGTTCCATCTTGAGATTTAGGCCTACGTGAATATTTAAGTTTCACTTATCGCCTCGTGTGCTCCTAACCTCAAAACTGACACTTCACTTCAACTCAACTGTCACTCACTCACTCGAACTACCACAGACTACTTAAGTGTCTGGGCCCATAACCCCTTGGAATAAACGAAGTCCACATTTCAAGTTAACTAACATTTATTTACCATAGCGCACAGTGTTGAATTACAACTTACAAGATTACATGAGATGATGAGATAGAGTCATAGAGTAAAACGAACAAGTGCACAGGAAACCAAAAAAGGACACACCACCGAGTATCCGTACAGACCAAGCTGGTACATTTAAAAACAGTATAGCATAAAACCTAATTGAATTACTATATGTACAACACTTAGGACACATAAACACCATACCAAGTTTGTATGCAATCGGTCAAACCGTTCTGGAGATATAAATTTTTAAGTAAAAAATATAAAATGGCGGCTACAGGAGTAACGAAGAATTTCAGGACCCATGTTTATGAGAACTTTTCTCATTGTTTTTCATAAGGAACCCACTCCTGAAATTTGGCGCCCTATTTTAGAATCACATTGTATAAAGAGTGAACTCTTTATTTATATTGAGAAAGTGTTTGCCAAGAACTTTAAAATGGATGTACCCCTTTTATTTATTTTTAGAAATTCAACTTACGTTAAGTACTTTAAGTGTTTCAGTTGTATATTGTTTCAGTCTTGCGTGAGTGCTGAAACCATCGGAAATTTGTTGTGCTGTAAGTAAGTCCATCCAACGTCGAATTCGGGACAATCCGTCCAAACTGGACAAAGATATAATTATGTCTTCTACTCGGATTTGTGATACTCAAACCAAAGATTATATCATTGTAGGTAGACTAGCCATAGCGGCACGTGGCTGAGGCAGGAAAATCAACATAGTTGCGGCAGCCCAAGCACAAATAGCGTTTCGAGCGCTGTCTCTTGCCATCTTTCTCCCCCTCCCTCCCAGCACGACATGCTCAAGTTTGTTCGATATCGATGACTTAAATAAATAAATATGATTACCTAGCAACGCTATATTTTTTGCTTGGGCTGCCACATTTGTGTTGAATTTTCTGCCTTAGTGTTGAGGTTTCTGTGAGCAATCTACTTAAAATAACACAATCCTTGTTCAAACTAAAGTCTGTGTGCATAAGTTGAGTTCTGAGTAACAAACTTCGAGGTGTTGGGCTTTTGACACAATTTTCTGCAAAATACCCTATAGGATTATGTTATAGCGTTGTAATGTTTTCCTCAAAAAAATTTCCATAAAATTTTGTCATTATAAAAAATAGTATGTGAAATGTTTTAAAGCTGATTTCTTGTAACCTGAAAATAGGTACTACAAGAGAGAATTCTTTTGCGTCGTTGAATTTGTATTAAAATGTCCTTTCTTTTAAAGTGCTACAAATGGGAGGGGGGTTCGTATTTTAAATTAATGCCCCCGGTTTTTGGGTAGGGGGGGCGGTGACGCAAAGAACGTCAAAATGAACTTCAGAATCGTATGAAACGTTCCCCAAAGGATTTAAAAATGAGTTTCCTTTTTCAAAAGTTAAGGTGGGGGACATTTAAAACTCACCCTATATAACCGAAAGTAGTAGGTAATTGTTTTCACCTAATAAACGTTACATATTCTAAGCTTGAAGTCATTATTCACTTAGTTTGAACTATGAAACCAATATTGTATCTATATGGTGGTAATCTTCAGGTTACAGCTTAGCTCTTACATACTTCTTGGAATCTCATAGATTAGGGAAAAAATGAAACAACAGTAATGTCAAGATGTTCATAAGAAAGCTCTTCCGTGTAAAGTACACTATCATCTTAAAATCCCATACAGGTTTAGTTTATAGATCAATCTAAATACACAACTATCTGCGTCTTGTATATTAAATATAAATCTGAGGAAAAAAACATGTTGAACTTTAGTTTTTACTTAAAGTGACTAAATATGCTAAACCATAATCCTAAAACAGACACTTAGAACATTATGGTTATACCTTTTGTTTTGGCCTTTAGACTCTAGACTACTATTGGGGGGTTTCAGACTATGGTTGATCAAGAAAAAAAGTAAAGTAGGATCTAAAAAGATAAATAGGAAAAAAGATAAAAGGTAGTTAGGATTTAAAAACATCCTACTACGAGTAATATAAGATTAAACAATAAAATAAACTCTAAACATTAACGCTCTAAAATGACGATTGTCAAAAAAGTTCATCATATAGTAGCATAATTTAAAAATATTTAACACCAACCTGTAAAAAAGATTTAATTTTCAATATTTTTTCCTTCCTCTTTTCAGTTTCTTCTTAACAGGAAGAGATCTGGATCTGAACCCATCCTAAGCTATTAAACAATCTAGCTGAATTAAACAATTCTATCAGTACTTGAATTAAATATAAACTCGTAAAATCTAAATGTTGGCAATTTTATTAGGAATTTTGTGATTTATGGCTACTGTCAAAGGTAATCATGGGCAGTGACTAGCAAATTAAGCTGAAACTGCTACGGTATTAAAGCTCTCGTACTAATGAAATAGAAAAGTTCAATTGAGTTTTAACTCTATATTAGCGATTTTTAATATTATTCACAATTATTAGAAGCACAATTTCTCACAATTATCATGTTTTTCAGTGTTCAGCCATCACTACTATGCTTATAATCATCAGGATGATAGTTATTAATGTTATCGATCTTTGAAATACATATGTTCAAATAACGACATTTTTACCTACAAATCTCTTAAAACACTCGATTGATTGATGAGGTTTTTAGACGCATTGAAAACTAAATCTATTATGGCTACTTATCTGCATTAAACACCGAAATGAGATCCTCAAGGGCAACTTTAAAAAATTGACTTTATATAAATGTAATTGGACTTGTCTGGCCAATTTAAAATTCAAATTCTTTATAAACAACATTTGATGTAATACATTTAGTTGCAGGTCACTTGTACATAAAATGCTTAAAAATATATTTCAATAACACACAATTATTATTGCAATAAGTAATTACTATAAAATGTACTAAATTACTAAAAGTAAATTACTAAGTTACTATGAATTTAAAAGAAACTTTTACTACTAATAACTTAAAATTTAAGAGTTTAATTGTGATTTCTGTTTATATTTCCGTTGCGATTTTTGAAACTTGTGTAGCTGGAAAGACATACCACCCAAGGAATGATTTCAAGAACGAAGAATAAACTTGAAAATGTATACGTGATAACAATCGTACTACAAGTATATAGGCTTACAGCTGACCCGGTGTAAAATCTTGTTAGTCCCGGCCAATTTCCTGATAAAATCTATAATGTCCTTAATTTGCAGGTCACATGGGCTTCCTCATTTCCAACTCTTAATTAAAGTTGTAAACTACTGCACAGGTTCGTAAGGAATTTCACTTTTCTATTATGAAGGTTTTACCATAAATATCATACTTCTACTTTGTTAAACTAATAAATAACGTCGATGGAATAGGTGTTTTGTCATATATCAACATTGTTAAATTGAGAGACAATTATGTTTTAAAATGAAGAATCTCATTTATAAAATATGCATTTTTTAAAGGTTGCTAACAGATAATTATATATGCTTTACAGGGTGAGTTTATAGTTTCCTCCCAAACCTTAACTTTTGAAAAGGAAATATTTTTTAAACCCTTTGGGGAATGTTTTTTATATGATTCTGAAGTTTGTTTTGACGTACTAAACGTCACCCACTCCCCGTTTTTGAACGAAACATCTTCTTCAAAATATTATGGAATTGTGTTATAGGGTTGTGATGTTTCCCTCAGACAAATGTATCATTCAAAATCAATTGTATGTGAAATGTGGCAATTTAAATCTGATTTTGTGTCATATTTAAATTAGTATAAAATCAAAAACTAGTCGAGATACAAAATTTTCTTTGCGTCGTTGAATTAGTGTTAAAGTCACCTTTATTTTGAGGTGCCACAAGGGGAGGGGTTTGTATATACGTAATTCCCCCCACCCCGGTTTTCGGGTAGCGGGTTGGTGGCACAAAGTAGGTCAAAACAAACTTCAGAATACTATAAAAACAGTCCTCAAATGGGATAAAAATATTTACTTCAAAAGTTAAGGTAGGGAGAGGGGAAATTTAAAACTCACCCCGTATAAATCTCCTCGTGTTCAAAATTGACTCAGATTTGTAATTAGGGTAAAACGTAGTCATTTAAATGAGGAAAACAGAACATTTGAGACAAGATTAAATAATTGATGTAATGAACCGTAACAGTTGTCATACGCATTTCTAAAATAACATATTTCTCAAGTGCGTCCTCTTCCATAGGCTCTTCCAAAATTACCAAAACGCTGAAGCCACAAGTAATCTCAAACTTTAGAAATCACTCACATCAGTTGCGGTTTAGTCAGCGAAACTCACCTTGCTGAATCCTGCGTCAGCACTTGTCTTGGTAGTTGATTAATTGCACTTGCCTCGGAAGTGATCATATAACTTATATGACAGCTTAGCTATATCACAGCTTATATTCATTTAACTCAGAATCGATCTCGCCGATTGAGGATATAGTTTACTAGTATCTAGTTACCATCAAATACAACCAGGCTGTCTAGTAGAATATGTCTTGACTGTACTCATTCATTTGGATGGTTTAGATTTAAAACCAAATGATTTGATAATTATTAGTAGGTTTTCTAAGTTTTGAACTTATTAATGTTGTTCATTTTCAAGCCGTTACAGAGATTAGTGTGGTTTTGGGGTAAGCTACCCTTTCTTTAAGTAGGGATACAAGTTGGTTACTTGTTTAAATGTACAAGCCAATGTAACTTTTATTTATTAAAATGTTTAAGGTGTTATTTAAGAAGGTATAAGTAGGTTTTAAAAGGCGTAGGGGTTTCCTTTAACGTTTGTTGATAAGCTTAATGATCCTATAGCTTTTATAAGAATCCTGCCGAGCATTGCTAGCACAATGAAGATAACTGTATTGTATCCAACACGTCGCCTAGTTAGTATTCGATGCATTCTTTCCTCTTTAACCAAAGTAATGAAATTGAAGTTATTCGTTATAATCAGAGCTTGTAGTTGCAGGACACCCTGTATACTTACTGCAACACTCCTACATTAGGACAGTGTAACTCTACACAGAGACACATAACTCAGGGTGGCGTGTAGGAACCCATTATCATCACACACTACATCTAATGTAGCTTTACATTCTCAACAGTATGTCATGGAATAGTACTTGCTATAATATATGACACTGTACAGACTTAATGTACCTTTGTTTGAGCCTGCAGTTGCATTAAGAGCGTAAGAACCCTTTGTAGATAAACCGCCGAGGGAAAAGGTTTTGTGTAGTTTATAGGAATCGGAAGCATTATAAATACGGGAACAACCCAAATAATAGTCCATTATTCATCCGTTACAAGTACCGTGACATAATAACACCTGCCATAAAGGTGACATCGGTACTGACAGCATAAATAGAACTAAGGATGATTGACAAGAAAAATAAATTTCCTTACAATTAGATATGAGTTACTCACACTTACCTAAGAAGATTTGAGGAACAACATGAAACATCATCCCGTTCATTTAGTAGATAAAATAATTAAAACTTTATTTATGTTGCTAGGTAACGTATTGATTATTCTTGCTGTTGTGAGAATAACACTTTTGTAAAACCACTTTTATTTTACTACTTTGACAACTCATAGTATGAATTCCAAAACAGTGGCATCCAAGTTGTTCATTAATCCTTAATAATGGGGAAGTAGATTGTAAAACAATTTATAAAAATGTGATCATTTATCAAAGGTTAAAAGGTTTTTTGAGGCAACTTACAATATAGAGTACAATATAGAGAGTACAACATTATAGAAAGTTAAACTTTAAATCAACACTTTTTGAGGTTCAATACAACTTTTGGAACAAACTAAGTCAGATAAAACTATAAATTTGAAAAAGACAAGAAAAGAAAAGAGTCAATTTCAAAGGAGAAAATATCATTTGTGAGAACGATCCTTAATCTGCAATCGATTTAGATACAAGGCTTCATCCAATTCATCCTGTATGGTCTCTTATCAGATCCTAATTGCTTTTCTTGAAACGAGAGAGTTAAAACGTTTGAAAACCCAATAGATTCTTATAAATAGTTTAATTTATGACATATGCTTTTAAACTAGCTTGTTTTAGGCTATTGGTAAAACTCAATACATGTATAGTAAATACCACCTGCTTCGATACGAGTGAAGGTTTGGAGCAAGACCTGACGTCCCAAAACTTAATTATATTTGACACCTTCATATTGCCTCAGTCCAAATACTAGAATGATCACCAAAATACATTGGGTATAAATTACCTTTTCGTTAGTAATCCAAGCTTTTTTAATTTTTCACCTTTTAATGTTTACCTTGCTTTTAAGATTTTGAAAACGCAGTAGCCTAGATTTTCACCTCAAAACGACGGCAACCTATCTAAAAATTTGAATTTTTGACTGAAAGGTAATTTGAACCTTTTTTTAGTTCAACAAGTACTACTCTAAAGGATCTTATCATGAACCAATCAGAAGTTCTTTTGAAAGAAACTTGCATTTTCAAGTTCGTAGATGAACATTCCGTGAAAGATATTTACATTTTTTTAAACTCAGATATTTAAATTATCTTTTGGGCCCTGTTAAAAGCAGGGATATTACGGATTGAGATCTGTAAACCGATGACGTTACACTCCATTAATGGAAACCACTTCAGTGTTGCAGTGGAGGGATTGAGGTTTGGACCCTAAACTCTCTCAAATTAGAGTTCATCCTTTACTTAGCCAATCATTGATCACTGAATCATTGATCGAGATCTTGCCATTTCCTGGGCTGATGAATATTGTATAGACAAATTATTTCAAATAGAGATCGATATATCTTTATGGCTGCCGAAACGTTTAAACTTTCACGGGGCAAAGCCTCACGGGGAAACCATGTTTTTGTGCCATGCTAAAATTGAAATGTCTAACTTTATAGAAATCTTATTTGAGTTAAAAATTTGGGTTGTATCGTATAAGAGAGGAGTACTCCGACAGAACTATTACTGTTCTAGGTATGTATAGTTATATACAAAAAACTGTAGGTCATGAAATATTTAAAACTTCATATATTCCTAGTTTCATACTACAATGAATACATTCTTTATTGCCTTTGTACTATCTTGTAGTTTAGTGGCACTTAAAACTATTTATAATACTGTATGTGTGCAGATGTTTGCTTAAATAATCAACCAATTCACCTTGGATAAATGGATTAGTCATTTCATAGAATGCAGAACGCGGTGTTCTATGATTTTTCCGTTGCAATCCTGGTTGCTTCACATTCACTTTATAGAGTGGACTTGGATTAAAAGGCATTGCGCTGTTAAAGGCTTTGCAGAGCTTTTAAGCAAGTATACTTTAAGCTTTGAAATATAGCATCACCCTATTTGACTTTCGCAGGGCATGGGGTTCACTGGACTCTAAATTTCCTTTGATTAGGACGTTACGTTAAATATTATACTAAACATTATAGACATTACAGAGTATCCAACAATTGACTTGGATTTGCTACTAAGTATAAAACAGTGGACGCAGTTTTTCGTCTTTTGAGTCATATTTACTAAGTTTCCTGTAAACCTTTTGAATTACCGTAGCTTTTTGTCCACTGGAATAACTTTAGTTACAATAGCTTTGTTCACCTAGAACCATTACTAAATCACTATTTGAGATGCCGACCACTCTCATGAGGGTATTTTAAGGCAAATATGTGGTGAAAGATGAGTGGTAGTAACGAGTTATGAGGTGTAGTCTTATTACAAACTAAGGCCGACTCTTCCTTAGAATGGGTCATTAATTAAATAGCCCAATGACCAATGGAAATACAAGGACCAACGGCTTAAAGTGACTTCCGAGCCACGCAGGTGATGGTTTGATATGTCTAAACGATGGTGGGAGTTGATGCAGGTACCATCAGATGATCACTGAGACTATCTGAGCCGCTTTAGACCTATATCATCCTCAAAACCTGATCTCCATGAAGCTGGATTACAGGACCACGCCACGAGTCCCAGTTGTTTTTAGTGTCTAAATTGACAAACCTGATGGATACTAAGTCTTGTTTCAAAGTCCTCATAGCATTCTGAGGAAGAGTATCCTTGAGGTTGTGTGGTAGAGAGGACGTTTCAGTCTAAAAAACGCCGCCGTTATAAATAATTTTACCGCGGTTTTAAACATTTTCAATGAAAGGTTGATACAACTGATAGACCGGTTTAGAATCGGATTTTCTAGTGTTGTAAAAGAAAACCTTGTTCTAAAACATGCTAACTAAAATAAACTTGTTTACACTAAACTCTACTTTGAAAATAAGTAGAATTTCAAAAATGTAGCTCCAACCAACCTTATAAAGTTTGACACCATGTATAAGTGTTATAATACATAGTGTTTACAATCTGCTAATTTAACCCTCTGATACCCTCTTAAAGTACTTGAAAACGTATTATTTTCAAAATATTGTAACTGCTGTTTTTTTTCTTTCCTTTCCTCCTATCCTCTCTATTCGTAAATAAAAATTCATTATAATGATAGAGATCCAGTGGCAATTGGTATCGCGCGACTCCAGAAGTTCGCTCCGGTGGCACGGGTTCGATCACGCAGTTCACACTTACAATTTGTAATGTGACTTCTGGTGACGCTAGGTAAAGGTCGAGGTTGAGTGGTAGAGAGGACTTTGTAGTCCTAACTTCGCCTCGTTAAACAAGACAAACTTTACCTTTTTTTTGAAAGTTAAAGCAAAATTTCGTATTTTCTAGCACATTGCAAACATATTTAACGTTCGAAGACTGCGGTCTTTAGTCAGACTACATCACCATATATTGACGAATTTTAATGAAATACATGGAACTTTTGATTTGCAATATCAAACACATTTCCATCTTATATTGAAGAAGTATTTATTTAAATAAGTTTCGTTTTCTTTATAATTGAGTCTTTCATCAGTCATACAGAGAGTTCACGAAACAGCTGTCACGAAAGATTCAACACGCCTAGAATGTGAAGTATGTGCTAACAAAGATGTGACTGAAAGTTAGCCATTATGCGGATATGTTACAATATTGCCTCCAAACTATGTGAGTGAAGACAACCAAAGTTGCGATGTGCAAAGTTTACAAGGCAGCAAGTTTTCACCTCTTTATTCAAACTTACGACCTCAGAGGAATTCAATAAGACAAGTTTAGTTCAAGAATATCCTCGAGTTGTGTATTGTTATCATTCTCTCTGATACTAAAGCATACAGTACTTTGTTTTAACTAGCTTATAGCTCATTAAAAATTTATGTCTCATGTAATATCTAAATATAAAACAGTTTATTTCAATGTTTGCTTGTTCTTCAGTACAATATAGAATATATATTTTGGCATTGTGACATATTTTTAAAACCTTGTCAAGTTGAAACCGTCCTATAAAACAGTACTAAAATAAGCTGAAACCTTTGTTTGACTAAGAAATTACAACCAATATATCATTAATGTTGTATTTTGTTGGTTAAATGTTGAAAATAAACACACAGTAGTTTTAAAATGTTGCTATGCAGAAATAAGTTGGCATTTCAAGTTTTAAAATTGGTCTTTTAATATATGAGTGTAAAGATAAGGTAGGTATACATAAGTTAACATTACAATATTTACCCCTAAGAAATTGTTCCACTTTAAATTAGTACTCAACCCCAATTAAACCGTTTTTCAAAGGCATATTCATACCTAACACCAGAACTGTCGTTTTAAATACCAAATTCTAATAAAAGGCATGCTAGACAAAACTATACATATGTGTATTTTAAACTAATTTTGACCCAACTACTAAATCAAGACTAAGTAGAAATGTATTTTAAATCTTTGGTTAACAAATTAGTAGGCTATATTTCATCACTATTTTCTAAAGTAATTACGAGCTAAAGTAAACTTAACTCTGGGGCTTTCGCGACCATTGTCACAACTTTAATCTACGAGTAGTTCTTCTGATTCACACCGCGTCAAAATTTCATAATCAGCCTGATGAAATATTTCGGTCTCACTGTGTAGTACCATCTTCAGTCACTAATTGGCTGAAACTGAATATATCGGTCTAGTTGTGGGTACCACACAGCAGCTAATATATTATCAGGCCAAATATGAAGTTTGAAGCGGTGTGAACCGGAAGAACTAGATTACCCTAAAGTTTAACGTCAAAGGGGCAGCTGAGGTTGTTTTGAGTACACAAACATTACACGGTAGTAAACCTAAAAGAGTCGTACTGTTTTCATCCTAATCAGATTTAAAATAGAAATCGCATTTGCTGATATCATTTACAAAGTTTCAAGACGTGAACAAAACTTAGTCTGACACGTAGAACTAACCGTACGTGAAACTCCTCTGGGTTTCCAAAACCACGTGAGCCCAAAGTTGAACTCAAGTTAGAAGTGTACTTCATTAGTTCAGTCAGCGCCTGAGGTTAAACTTGTAATCTTAGAAAGGGTTTATCAGGTTTGTTTTGCTACTTATATAACTGGATCAAAACTGAATTTAAATAACGACCTTAAAGCTCGGAGAGCGTCGTTCAGAGGTTTGCGGGATAAGTGGAGACTTTAGTAGTAATGCTAGACGGAATAGCTTTTCAATGAAAGGTTGATACAACTGATAGACCGGTTTAGAATCGGATTTTCTAGTGTTGTAAAAGAAAACCTTGGCTAACTAAAATAAACTTGTTTACACTAAACTCTACTTTGAAAATAAGTAGAATTTCAAAAATGTAGCTCCAACCAACCTTATAAAGTTTGACACCATGTATAAGTGTTATAATACATAGTGTTTACAATCTGCTAATTTAACCCTCTGATACCCTCTTAAAGTACTTGAAAACGTATTATTTTCAAAATATTGTAACTGCTGTTTTTTCTTTCCTTTCCTCCTATCCTCTCTATTCGTAAATAAGTAAAGAATTCATTATAATGATATATAGAGAAAGTCATCACATGGCAAAAGCATTTGTTAGATTACTAATCCTAGCAAAATTCCTGAAAAGAACTTGTTTGAGAACTTTGTTGTGTTTGAGCGGATCCGTGGCGGATTGGTATCGCACGCGACTCCGAAGTTCATCACTCCGGTGGCACGGGTTCGATCACTGCAGTCACCACTTACAATTTGTAATGTGACTCTACGGTGACGCTAGGTAAAGGTCGAGGTTGAGTGGTAGAGAGGACTTTGTAGTCCTAACTTCGCCTCGTTAAACAAGACAAACTTTAACTTTACCTTTTTTGAAAGTTAAAGCAAAATTTCGTATTTTCTAGCACATTGCAAACATATTTAACGTTCGAAGACTGCGGTCTTTAGTCAGACTACATCACCATATATTGACGAATTTTAATGAAATACATGGAACTTTTGATTTGCAATATCCAAACACATTTCCATCTTATATTGAAGAAGTATTTATTTAAATAAGTTTCGTTTTCTTTATAATTGAGTCTTTCATCAGTCATACAGAGAGTTCACGAAACAGCTGTCACGAAAGATTCAACACGCCTAGAATGTGAAGTATGTGCTAACAAAGATGTGACTGAAAGTTAGCCATTATGCGGATATGTTACAATACCTCCAAACTATGTGAGTGAAGACAACCAAAGTTGCGATGTGCAAAGTTTACAAGGCAGCAAGTTTTCACCTCTTTATTCAAACTTACGACCTCAGAGGAATTCAATAAGACAAGTTTAGTTCAAGAATATCCTCGAGTTTGTATTGTTATCATTCTCTGATACTAAAAGCATACAGTACTTTGTTTTAACTAGCTTATAGCTCATTGAAAATTTATGTCTCATGTAATATCTAAATATAAAACAGTTTATTTCAATGTTTGCTTGTTCTTCAGTACAATATAGAATATATATTTGGTGTGACATATTTTTAAAACCTTGTCAAGTTGAAACCGTCCTATAAAACAATACTAAAATAAGCTGAAACCTTTGTTTGACTAAGAAATTACAACCAATATATCATTAATGTTGTATTTTGTTGGTTAAATGTTGAAAATAAACACACAGTAGTTTTAAAATGTTGCTATGCAGAAATAAGTTGCATTTCAAGTTTTAAAATTGATCTTTTAATATGAGTGTAAAGATAGGTATACATAAGTTAACATTACAATATTTACCCCAAGAAATTGTTCCACTTTAAATTAGTACTCAACCCCAATTAAACCGTTTTTCAAAGGCATATTCATACCTAACACCAGAACTGTCGTTTTAAATACCAAATTCTAATAAAAACATGCTAGACAAAACTATACATGTGTATTTTAAACTAATTTTACCCAACTACTAAATCAAGACTAAGTAGAAATGTATTTTAAATCTTTGGTTAACAAATTAGTAGGCTATATTTCATCACTATTTTCTAAAGTATTAGAGCTAAAGTAAACTTAACTTGGGGTTTTCGCGACCATTGTCACAACTTTAATCTACGAGTAGTTCTTCTGACACCCCGTCAAAATTTCATAATCAGCCTGATGAAATATTTCGGTCTCACTGTGTAGTACCATCTTCAGTCACTAATTGGCTGAAACTGAATATATCGGTCTAGCTGTTGGGTACCACACAGCTAGACCGATATATTTCATCAGGCCAAATATGAAGTTTTGAAGCGGTGTGAACCGGAAGAACTAGATTATATAAAACCTAAAGTTTAACGTCAAAGGGGCAGCTGAGGTTGTTTTGAGTACACAAACATTACACGGTAGTAAACCTAAAAGAGTCGTACTGTTTTCATCCTAATCAGGTTTAAAATAGAAATCGCATTTGCTGATATCATTTACAAAGTTTCAAGACGTGAACAAAACTTAGTCTGACACGTAGAACTAACCGTACGTGAAACTCCTCTGGGTTTCCAAAACCACGTGAGCCCAAAGTTGAACTCAAGTTAGAAGTGTACTTCATTAGTTCAGTCAGCGCCTGAGGTTAAACTTGTAATTTTAGAAAGGGTTTATCAGGTTTGTTTCCGCTACTTAATATTAACTGGATCAAAAACTGAATTTAAATAACGACCTTAAGGGTCCGCCTCAGCTGCTCGGGAGAGCGTCGTTCAGAGGTTTGCGGGAAATATAGTGGAGACTTTAGTAGTAATGCTCTTTAGACGGAATTAAATGAAAGATAAACATATTATCTAGGTTTGCCTGTAGGCCATTTTCAAAATGACATTTTGTTTGTATGCTATAACGGTTAAAGTTTGAAAATAAAGAGTGTTTTTAGTCCTTATTTAAGAAGCTAAATATAGGTTTATCACAAGTTCAATAACAGGCAAACAATAAATAAACTCTGTCTCTAGATAAACTATTTCTTTTTCCATAAAAGTTAGCATATCGAATATAACCTGAATATAAGAGCGTTCTCTACTTTCTACGTAATCCTTGCATGCGGAGGGTTTGACAGCTAGGCCGCTTCAGTTGAAGGAAAGCCGTTGTTTAGCCCGTTGTTACGTGCACGGTGTTATGTATTAGTTGGGTAGACGAATTCACCTTTCTCTGCTGTGACTACAGAGGCCCTCAACAGCATTATTGTGCAGTCTGTAGCTTTTCAGAGCATTCGGTTATTTAGGTACGCAGTTAGAATGATACTGTTAGGAATAAACTTAAGTTCAACAGATTTCCGGTAACTTATGGCTAAAAGTACAAGTGAATTTAGGTAATTGACATTTAGCTGTTTATTATATTTACTATTATCTTACGATACGATTATTCTATGAAGTTTTCTGAAACTCTTTTTATTTAAAAGATGACTTGAAATCAAAATAGATTATAAACAAGTTTTTCTTTGTTTGAACAAAATATAAATTATATTACTTCGTTTTATATAACTTTAGGTATGATTTATACTTATTCATATTTAAAAGTTTCTAATTATCATTTAATTTACTAGCAAGAACGATCATAAAATAATAGTGTCAAACTGTTTAAACCATTTTAAACATTTAATAAGGAATACGATTTGAACAAACTTGTTATTTTCTCTGCTCGAAGCACCAAATCTAGTCAGTCATCAATCCATCCGAGTTAAGAATCCGTACCCATATCTGTTGAAGTAAGATTAACTCCTCAGATTTAATGGCAACAGTTGAAGTCAACGTTGCATAATCTACGATTTCAATGCAGTTTGTACAGCCTATTTCACACTGTCTCTAGATGGATTGTATCATTGCTTCCCTGGTGACTAAACTCTGAAGTTAAACTGACAGCCACCAGTAGAACTGCATTACTGGGTTTCAGAATAGCACTGATATTTCCCTTTGGAGACTAATTTGAGAATCTAGTTCACGTCAACTACGCAGGTTCTAGTTTTCCATATTATTCACTATCCTATGTTACCTAATAGTATAAAAATGGATTATTACCTAACAACAATCAGTTGGCTGCAAATATCAGTAACAAAAGTATTTGGGTAAAGATTAAACATACATAAAATATTTTAAACTGTATTGCTCAGCGTTTCTATACTCTAATGGACTACTCAAATAAAGAGGTTTGTTTTTTTATTTCCATAAATATACAATCACCAGCGACTGCACACTCTCGAGAAAAAAATCAAACGGCGCAGAACGCAACAAGAGTACATTCATGTGCTGCGGGTTTTGCCTATAGAGGAATTGAAAGTGCGCTCCAGGAACCAGTTGTCAAATCTTGGATACAAACTACGTTTAAATGATGTCCTCACTGTCAAGTCCATTACACAATCAATTAATTAGGCAAACCCTATCTCAACGTATTACTTTGATTTGAATACTATGTCGTTTAAATTATTTAACTCTTAGGCTTTCGCGGCCGGTGTCACAAATATATACTAGTTCTTCCGGTTCACACCGCGTCCAAACTTCATTATTAGGTTGAAATATTTTGGTCTCACTGTGCAGTACCATCTTCAGTCACTGATTGGCTGAAACTGAATGGTGTTTAAATTATTTGTTTATCCTCAAAAATCAGTGTATGCAACGATTATGTTATAATTTTTAAATTTCCTTGCATGTAAATATATATATATCTATTTAAAGAAAATTAGTATTGTTTATAATAAGTTTCTATTTCATAAAGAAAAGTACAGTTTTAAAATAATGATGACAAAATGTATCGTTCTTCACTTGGTGTAAAAGCGTATTTTTAGTCCATCACTAATTTAATTTAGGTATGATTTATACTTATTCATACTTAAAGGTTTCTAATTATCATTTAATTTACTAGCAAGAACGATCTATAAAAATAATAGTGTTAAACTTTTAAACCATTTTAAACATTTTATAAAGAATACGATCCAAACAAACTTGTTATTTTATCTGCCTTGAAGCACCAAATCTAGTCAGTCATCTAATCCATCCGAGTTAAGAATCAGCACCTATATCTGTTGAACTAAGATTAACTCCTCAGATTTAATGGCAACAGTTGAAGTCAACGTTATAATCTACGATTGCAATGCAGTTTGTACAGCCTATTTCACGCTGTGCCTAGTTTGGGTTGTATCATTGCTTCCCTGGTGACTAAACTCTGAAGTTAAACTGACAGCCACCAGTAGAACTGCATTACTGGGTTTCAGAGTAGCACTGATATTTCCTTTGGAGACAATTATTGTGAATCTAGTTCACGTCAACTACGCAGGTTCTAGTTTTCCATATATTTCACTATCCTATGTTACCTAATAGTATTAAATGGAAAGTAAAATGGAGTGGATAGTATTAAAATCAGTTGGCTGCAAATATCAGTAACAAAAGTATTTGGGTAAAGATTAAACATACAAAAATATTTTAAACTGTATTGCTCAGCGTTTCTATACTCTAATGGACTACTCAAATAAAGAGGTTTGTTTTTTATTTCCCTAAATATACAATCACCAGCGACTGCACACTCGAGAAAAATCAAACGGCGCAGAACGCAACAAGAGTACATTCATGCTGAAGGTTTTGCTCATAGAGAATTGAAAGTGCGCTCCAGGAACCAGTTGTCGAATTGGATACAAACTACGTTAAATGATGTCCTCACTGTCAAGACTCAAGTCCATTACACAATCAATTAATTAGGCAACCCTATCTCAACGTATTACTTTGATTTGAATACTATGTTGTTTAAATATTTAACTTTAGGTTCGCGACCGGTGTCACAAATATATACTAGTTCTTCCGGTTCACACGTCCAAACTTCATTATTAGGTTGAAATATTTTGTCTCACTGTGCAGTACCATCTTCAGTCACTGATTGGCTGAAACTGAATGGTGTTTAAATTATTTGTTTATCCTCAAAAATCAGTATGCAACGATTATGTTATAATTTTTTAAATTTCTTGCATAAATACATATATATCTATTTAAAGAAAATTAGTATTGTTTATAATAAATTTCTATTTTCAAAGAAAAGTACAGTTTTAAAATAATGATGACAAATGTATCGTTCTTCACTTGGTGTAAAAGCGTATTTTAGTCCATCACTAATTTAATTTAGTTATGCTTTAGCTCATAAAAGTAATATATTTTGTATTATATTGCATTTTGAACTTGAATTTTTGTACAGGAAAAAAGTAAATAAATAATGTATACAGATTTTATTATATTAAATTCTAATGAGGAGAAACGATTTAAATTAAACCCTTTGTATACAGGTAACTTTTCAACCCTAAGGTTTCCCAAGGTATCCAGTAATCAACACAAAGTGGAGGGTATCCCAGGAGCTCTTGCCAGCCTTAAATTAACACCTACATTAAACACTTTCCCAGGGACTGGCTTGAGACTTGGTTCTAACATAATTTTACTCTAAAAAATATGAGTTATAGTGCTACTTTCATTATATTATGTCTTCTAGGAACATAAAAAGGTCCAATATACAAAAGTATTGAAGATGATGAAGGATAAAGAATCAATTGCAAGGAAGAAAACCTCTTTCAGATAGAGTAATAAGAACCAACCTACCTTGTAAGTGAATCAGATTATAGGCTTTGTAGAACTCTCTGTATAGCCTCATCTCTCTGGTATTATAACTTGATATTATCAAATAAAGCAGGACATGATAAGAACACATTTTCTGTACAAAGTATGTTGGTAAAAAGACGTTTGTTGCTCTTTGATTTCAAGCTGTATTAAACTGTTTATTCGTTTACTTATTTTTAGTTATATTTATGAGTTTATTTAGGTTTACAAACAGTTCTGTTTTCCCCCGAAAACAACGTGCATTATAAATCTGAGCTGTCAAGCACTTGACATCAGATTAGGAATTTGCTTAAGCAGAAGTGTTCACGCGTAAGTTTTCCAGTTCCAAGCAAGATAAAAATAAAGAAAGAGTATCAGCCTAAAAACTCTTCTTACACAGTATATATTTTCCTTTCTTTTGAACAAAATTCTTCCTTAAATCATCTTGTGAATTTGAAAATGAAAGAAAATTTGTTGATTTGAAATTTTGGTATTCCACGAAAGTTACAGAATTTACATATGACGAAATAACCTTTTAATTAACTTAACAGTACTACTTGCCTTTTGTTCACACATTTATTTTAGCATATATTTATTTAATTATATTTAACAAACCGATGACGACCACTTCAAGATAAAATTATATTTTGTTTGGAATGTAAAAAGTCAGGTTTCTTAACCGTAAAGAAAATTAAAATCTATTAGTCATAAAACTTATTTTACTGTTAAGCCTCTAGACTTAGTTAAAGGGTTTGACCCGGCTTAAGCTCTAAGTAACCCCAAACTGAGGGCTTGGATCAGCTGTTTGGATCCTCATAATACAAAGTTTCAGCTTAGTTGTTGGAGTACGTTGGGTTTGATGGAAAAGTGCATAATGGTTTCAAGTGCATTTTCAAAATCTTGGGCTCATACTCAATCGATTTAAAGGAACTGAGAAATCAAGAAAAGATTGTTCTATCACCTTTGAAACACAATCATTGTTCATTTTCGAGTATATCGGTAAAAATATTAACATAAACCCCAAAGTAACTTATTTAAAAATTGTCTCACGAAAAAGTCAGTCCTGTTTCGCGTGAAATATAATAGCATTGTATCCACTCGTGTCTTCGTGTTGTAATGACTTACACGACAAACGGTATTGAGCCTAAAGAGTAAGTTCAATTTATAAAAAGACCAAACCAATTTATATTTCGTTAAACCTTGTTGTTTATTAATTAATTGTAACTGAAAGATTAACTTGTGAATCTCTGGGTGATTTTAGTGTAAACGCTGATGAGGGCTTGATGTCAAGTTGTAATAAAACTGGAATGAGACCTGTTAAATCACAAAAAATCAATTTGACGTCTACAGGCAAGTAAATAGTACCATTTAGTTTTATTTGAAACTGGTTTCAAGGCTACTAGTTTTGGTATACTTTGAGTTTTACGGGAGAGTTTCATCGCTATTTCTCTGAATTTGATACGCGTCTAAAGATTATAAAGCATCGGTAGGACAGTCATCGGTAGACTCTTTTGACAAGTACATGTGAAGCCCTCACCAAATAGTATAATAATTTATCCGTCCATGATACTGAGCTAAAAGTATTAAAACTTTACTTAAAATACACCGATACTGAATTAGCTGACAGACTTGACTTGCTCAGTTTAGAAAAGTTGAGTTTTGTCGGCCCGGGCGAGACAGGCTTAGCATTTTAATCCCTTTAGAGATTAGACTCTTCGTGCGTTAAGAGGCGTCGACCCTTTTAAAGGATTTAAAATTTGTGAAGCGTGTTTTTTTATTAAGTTTACTAAGCTATTTAATAAAACAAGAAACTCGACAAGAAGTCCTGTATTGAGTCATGTTTAATTTATGTAAAACCCACAAACTATTAAAATTAAATCTTGGCTTCTATTTAAAAAAAGGTATTTGTTAATTGATATCCTATGAAAATTGTAATATTATGTTTTATGGTTTTCGTATTAATTAAAATGTAAAATTCTTTTATTTCTCGTTTAAATATTGTTAAATAGTACAATATACGAGGTAATAGGTTTATATTTTGTTTGGAATGTAAAAAGTCAGGTTTCTTAACCGTAAAGAAAATTAAAAATGTATTAGTCATAAAACTTATTTTACTGTTAAGCCTCTGGACTTAGTTAAAGGGTTTGACCCGGCTTAAGCTCTAAGTAACCCCAAACTGAGGGCTTGGATCAGCTGTTTGGATCCTCATAATACAAAGTTTCAGCTTAGTTGTTGGAGTACGTTGGGTTTGATGGAAAAGTGCATAATGGTTTCAAGTGCATTTTCAAAATCTTGGCCTCATACTCAATCGATTTAAAGGAACTGAGAAATCAAGAAAGATCTATCACCTTTGAAAACAATCATTGTTCATTTTCGAGTATATCGGTAAAAATATTAACATAAACCCCAAAGTAACTTATTTAAAATTGTCTCACGAAAAAGTCAGTCCTGTTTCGCGTGAAATATAATAGCATTGTATCCACTCGTGTCTTCGTGTTGTAATGACTTACACGACAAACGGTATTGAGCCTAAAGAGTAAGTTCAATTTATAAAAAGACCAAACCAATTTATATTTCGTTAAACCTTGTTGTTTATTAATTAATTGTAACTGAAAGATTAACTTGTGAATCTCTGGTCTGGGTGATTTTAGTGTAAACGCTGATGAGGGTTTAATGTCGAGCTGTAATTAGGGAACGCAGAAGAGGGTAGCCTCAGCAACTTGCTCAGCAAAAACTGGACACAAACTCCCATCTGCAATCTTGTTAACTAAACACATTTGTAGATGTCTTTAGGGTTAAAACGGGACAATATACATGTCACAGTAAGCATAGGTTGAAATAGTAGCATAATCAATTTCTGTAGTTTGTTAAGTGAACAAGAAGAACTGGCGTTTCAAGATCTAGGCTATACACTTTCTACAAACTTACAAAACTTACTAAACTATAACTCACATCAGCAACACTTCCTCAGCAGGACAACTTGCTGAGTTCAACTTCAGAATTTGCCCTGCTTAAGAACAAGTTTACCAATAGTCTCATGGTGCATAGCTATATGACAGTTTAATCTAAAGCAGTCTGTCAAGAAAACCCTTATACCAGCTTTGGTACCAGCTGATCGCATTTAAATAAACTGAAGCTCATGTCGGTTTTACGGTGAGATTAAACCTAATAAAAGTGGTAGTTTGAAGTAGTTTAAAGTTATATAGATACAGGAAAAACTGTTGGCTCTTTAAGTGCGTTTTCTGAAAATCTGAAAAAAATTAACCGTAAGTAACATTAAATAACTGTATATCTTATGATCCAAACACAATTGAAATAACTACATAACTAAAAAAGTTTGAAACTACGAAGTTTTTAAAATTTAAATTCTTGAGGATTTATGATATCGTTAAAAATTGTAATGCTTATAATTATGTTAAGATGGTTGAGAATAAATGTATAATATATGTTGGCACATACGAAACGAACTAGCTATTGACTGCAAGTGCACTCGCACGTACTTTAACACTACCTTGGAACTAATCCTTTTAAAACCACGAGATTCGTAAAGTTATTTTCAGATATATCCAAACTTAAATTTAAAATGTCCAGAACTTGTAATTAAGTTCAATTTTTTAAGCATATTCAATACGAGTACAATAGTACTTTCACTTTTGTGGTTTTGAAATATCCACAAATAAAATAGGTTAACAAAGTTTCACTACGTTGGCCGCCTGCTCAAGAAAACAAAGCATAATTAAACTTTCTCTGCCTTTTTCCATTACGTTCAAGTTACCTTTTTCTACGAAATTAGAAGACCTGGTTATAAATGGAGCAAGGTTTAGATTGTATCAGGAAATTGGCCGGGACTAACAAGGTTTTACACAAGCTCTGATGTCGTTACCTCTTCGTACTTTTCACGCTTTTAGACTTTCGTTTTAGTTCAACGTAATTTAACTGTCGGACCTAACGTTTACTGTAGGTTGAAGGTAACGCCCTGATCATATCGATTAAATGATACCAGATTTACAACTTAACGTACTATTCCTTTATAGTAAAAAAGTTCTGATATAAATTATCGATTTATTCACCTTAGCAATAAGATAAGTTTTGTTTAAAGATATATAGATTTTGGATTCGTAAATCCATCCAGTTCTGATTCAGGAAGCCAAGTTTAGTCAATATATAAAATATTATTCATCCAGTGGTTTCATTATTCGTTATTCCAGTTGTTTTCATTATTCTCTGAAACTTGCAGATTCAAGTTTAACAAAGATTAATGAAGAAGCAGGAATAACGAATAACGAAATTCAATGAATAATTTGTTGTATGATGACTAGGCTTGGCTTCCTGACACAGAACTGAGGTTGAATTTTCAAATCCGAAATCTAGATATTCTTTAATCAATAGTTATTTGATTGCTAAGGTGAATTAATTTAATAATTTATATCATATACAAGCAACCTAAGGCTAACTATGACTGAAAACAATTCTGCTAAAGATATTTCCTGGTAGACTTTTGAAAGATTGAAACAGTTGCATTATACATACGTTTGTCCAATGAAGATTTTTACTATATTACCGTAACATCTTATGAAACTAGTGGAGCAAGAAAAAGAAAACTTAAAAACTAAGGCATTACATAATTTTTTCACTCGTAAAAGCCATACTTGAAATTTGGCTAACTTTGGCAGATAAGTTAAAACCTAGCCTAGAAAGTTAACTACCACATCAGAAAAAATATGATATTGGTTACTTTTATAGCAAGCAAAAAGTAAATGTTTCTACTTTCCCTACATGGATTGGATTCATGTGTATCGAAAAGAAGGGTGGAATACACTTGGGGCGTTAAACAGCCAATCTACTCAACATCTACTCTGAAGAGACTTCTGAAAACGTTCAAAATACTCGGGTAAAATACTCTTATCATATTCAACAGTAAAATATAATGTTTTATATAAGTAGTTAATATAATGATTTGGAATAATGTACCTTATGTTTGAAAGATATGAGTTTGTAAATGTGGATTTTATTACATTAAGTGGTGGATTTTATTTATTTTGTATTATTTATGAAAGAATACAAAACACTTTTTTAAACAGCCTTGCAAAAATGTTGGAGGCAATTAAACATATGATTAATAACCCATACTTTAAAACAGCATCGATTGTTAACAGCTTTTCGTGGTAGTGGACTTTTTGAAAATTTAAGTTTAACATAACCTTGGTAAAACACGTATTGAAACATGTACTGTCAGTTATTTTTATCATCCCAGATCTAAGGAAATAAGACAATTCCATTATCAGGTTAATTACATACACTACATACAGGTTGAGTTTTAAATACCCCCCTTAACTTTTAAAAAGGAAATGTTATTTTAAACCTCGCCCTGTATACTCTAGAGAGCAGCTGGCTTTGAAGAAGATGATCGCATTGTTAAAAAAATTGATGATGAACAATATCGGCGTGATATTAACGGCCTGTAATCACCGCGCTGTTCTCAGACTTTGTCTCCGAGATAAATGTAGCGTGAAACCGGATCCTGAGTTGTCCATGGACTTGTTAAAGCCTTCTTGATTACTGGAGTTTGGAGGATCTAAACCTATAACTTATAATTCGCAACCATGATTAGTGAAAATGCAGAGAAAGAACGAGCACATTCCGTATCTACTTGAACCTTGACAGCAATAAATAGGTTCACCTTATTTCCCGACCTATTGGTGGTAGTCCGAGACTAATTAGTATATTCCAAACAAAACGGAATCATAAAGCTTTTATGCAGTTTCTTTTAAGTTACTTAAACAATATATCAATGTCAATGCAAGTTTACATGTTATACATAAAACCAGGTCAAAACGCAGCTAAGCACTAAAGCGCCACTGGCATGAGCGAATCGAATTTTCTTTGCAATTCGTTTCTCCGCTCATTATACATTTGTACGAGTACAGTTTTGAACAAAATTCTTAAAACGTGTTCTGGGGCAGGATCAGGTGCGTATTTCACGGTCCCGGGCCTGGGTGTTACTATGCTGATGGCATGAATATCTCATTTGTTTGAAGGAAATTCAATAAAAGTGGATCACCTGCAATTACTCATAATGGAATTAAACTGTAAGACAAACCACAGTCCATGATAACACGAACTAGATATGAGCAGTAAAACACCATAGTTATCGTGGTGGATATAAAATAGCTTAGTTTTTTGATAAGTTAGTTTTAGTGAAGTTGAAAGAACTTCAAACTGTTCCATCTGGCCGAGATATAAAGTTTTACAACCTGAAAATCTGGTGTAAACTTGGTAAGCTTCATTATTGAATGCCTGTGTTTATCGCAAACTGTAAAACTTTTACTGTTAAACGGTTGTTTGCTTTTCAGCATTCGTGTTCAGTTTACTTGGGACTTTATTTAAACAATCAGTCCATGTTTGGATATCGATAGTAAGATCGTAGTTTTGGTGGTCTATTAAAAGAAGTCAACTATTCTAATTATCGATCTTCATGGGATTTAGATTACTATCTGAGGAATAATCGAGTATCTTTTCGGACCAAGCTCGTTCATCATCCTCAGCCTTGCTTCTGTCGATAAACTTGAGCTCGTATCAAACAAGTTTTACTTAAAGACCTAGTCACGAAATACTAGTATACTATTAATTAATGTACTGTCTCTCAAGAAACAAATAATTGTTGTTTAAACATTCCGGGGTAAGTCACTATCTGTAGACCCAAGCTTTTTTACTAAAACAGCCAACGCTCAGGCCGACTAAAGGTTAGGTCAAACTATTCCTTGAACCACTTGGAGAAAGTTGGGGGAAAAGAACACTGTGACCTAGTAGTAAATCCGTGGCATCAATTTCAAACCTGTGCTGCTTCTTGTAAACATTGACATGTAAACATAGCCCACGCTTGATTGATAATTAGTCTAGATAGATTGATCGATGTAGCAGACATGTTTAATGAGGGATGGGAGAGAACCAGGTTGTCAATGTCAATATGAACAGCACTGCCCTCAGGGTACTGTCATTAGTGTTGACAGTTTCAAAGAGTATTTTAATTTTATAAGAGCTGTTCATAGTAAAGCAGTTGTACTAAAAGCATACGTAAAATAAAGAAATTAATTCAAAACTACTCAAGTTAATTTAAAAACAAACATAAATAGGAAAATATTAGGGGTCTCGTAGACAAGTGTCAGAATGTTTAATGAAGTGTCATTATTTGTGTACAAGAAAAATAATTGAAAATAAAGCACTTTTGCAATTGAAGTGAAGTGAGAGACCTCCTTTAATAATTACAAGAAACATATAAATGCGTGAGAAAGAGATAAAACGTGTGACAAAACAATACAGATAAAAAACAAGACAAAACATTGCAACCTATTATTACACAATAATGAAATGACTCTTAATCCAAGCGAATATACATACATACAAAATAAATCTAAGACGTACTGAACACAATTATACTATAGTATACAACAATACATTGACGAAAACACTAATAAATAATACCTTGTACCATAATTATATTGTACTCTGGTATATATTATATACCTGGAATGTATGTGATAACACTCAAAACATAAAAAACTACAGACCACATTATTATTTCTTTGAAAAATTTTACTCTGAGTAGCAATAAAAAACTAATGAAATGAGAAAAAAAAACAAAATATCAAAACATACGTGTTTCGAAAATGGTCCTTTTCCCACTCTTGCCCTTCCCTAAAATTACAAAGTGTATCGAATTTTAATTATGTGCCAGCTTGGAAGCATTGATCATAATAAAGTTGATTTTTAGAATAGTAAATAAGCCAGGCGAATCTGTGGTTTGTGTTGGCTCGTATCTTATCTATCGTTGTCTGCCTGAACAGCTGACCTTTCCTTAGTAGATCAAGATTTTTTTGTTACAATCTTGTTGTGAGTAGCCGTTTCCAGCACAACCTAAATTAAATTTTACTTAAAGGTAAAAAAACGTTATACTCGTATAACTGATAGAAGTTAAAGAAACAGTTTTTTTAGTTTTGTTTGTTTTTAATTTTTTTTGCTTTTGTGGCATACTTTTGCCACTTTGATGACAAAATAACTTTGATGTAACAAATTTTGTTCGTTTTCAAAACCCTCTCATGTCGTACTTACTAACAAAACGTTATACTCGTATAACTAATAAAAAGTTCGTTTGTTTTCATTTTGTTTTTTGTTTTGTTTTGTTTTTGTTTTTTTTTTGTTTTGTTTTGTTTTTGTTTTTGTTTTTGTTTTGTTTTTGTTTTTGTTTTGTTTTTTGTTTTGTTTTTTTTTTGTTTTGTTTTTGTTTTTGTTTTGTTTTGTTTTTTGTTTTTGTTTTTGTTTTGTTTTTTGTTTTGTTTTGTTTTGTTTTGTTTTTGTTTTGTAAATAGTCGGATTCAAACACCGACCAGTCGTTTATGCCCAACTACGGAATATTGGCTAATTTCCATTGAAAATGTAGCTACGTTTTGCTATATGACTCAGAACGTATTAGGAGGTTCGAAAATACAAACAAAAACCATTTTTTGGTTGAAAAACTCGACCCCTCCACCTACAAAAGGGTGCTTCCGATGGAAATTATCGTCTGGTTGATGAAAATTCGCTAAGAAACACGTTAGCTCTTGTAACTACACGTTGGCTTTGTTTATATTTCTTGTTTTCACGTTTGGAACTGAAACTATGCGCTTGAACTGTATGCTTGAGATTGTGCAAATGACTAAGCAGGCATCAGGAGTAAGTGGTTGAAGGCACAGATGTGTGGAATGGGCGTCATTTCCACAGGAAACAGAGCAGTTTGTATTCTGAAAACATAACAAACACGCATTACACGTTAATGAGCCTCAAGACAATTATTAACTTAGTTGTGTTAAATCTTGTCATGATATAAAACAGATGAAACGCTTCTTTGACATAAATCATAATCGTATTATAGTTAATTAAGTTGCTTTTAAGATGAAACAACATTAAAACAACATTTGTTAAAGGAATATGTTTAAGGTCTTTATCGGTTTAAATAGTTGAAACTACTCAAGTTATTGTCAAGCTATGTCTAGTTAAACTAATAGACACCTAACCATTAACTTTTCTCCTTTGTTTAATAACCTATATTGTACATGGTTTTGTGTTTTACAAAATAGTAAGGATTGTACAATTAAAATATGTAGCCGTTCTATAAATTAAATACGTTTGCTTATTTTAAGGTGGATACATGAGCAAATATTCTAAAGGTTTCACAATTTGTGCACAGTTTAGATTAATTCATATCAAGTTTAAAAACAACTAAAAGTAAAACTATGCTGTAAAGCATACCTTCTTTAAACAGAAAACGCATGAGATAGTTTTTCACATTGAATTTGAATTTTTCAAGTGGAAAAGTGACAAGAAAACATGTTCATTAGTGGATTCGTGGCGGATTGGTATCGCGCGTGACTCCGGAGCTCATCACTCTAGTGGCGCGGGTTCGATCCCCGAAGTCACCACTTACAATTTGTAATGTGACTAATACAGTGATGCTAGATAAAGGTCGAGATTGAGTGGTAGAGAGGACTGTAGTCCTAACGTCGCCTCGTTAAATAAGACAAACTTTACCTTTTTTCCATTTATCGAACCAACAAAACTAGCCTATTTGAATATTTACTACCAATCGCAGACAGAAAATAAACACGAGTCCGCCTTGCCTCTCAACGTTGTAAAGTTTGCATGGAGCAAATATGGAACTGCAATGCTTTGTGCTGCCTACGCTGCTCCAACTTCATTAAATTTAAAACCGTATGTGTATAGTATGTATCGAAACCTAAAACTAACAAACCAATAAGTCTCTAAAAACAATTAACGCAAACGGATAAACAGTTCAACACAGCTTGTAATCATAGATCAACATAGATCATTTTACCTACATACTTTGCAAAGAAGGTTCGTTCACATTATGCCTAGCTTTATTTGATAACATCAAGGTATTATATCAGAAAGATGAGGCTATACAGAGAGTTCTATAAAGCCTATAATCTGATTCACTTACAAGGTAGGTTGGTTCTTATTACTCTATTTGAAAGACGTTTTCTTCCTTGCAATTGATTCTTTATCCTTTATGTTCTTCAATACTTTCATATATTAGTCTGTTTCTGTCCTTAGAAGACATAACATAATGGACGTTAGTAGGGTTTAAACTGATAGTTTTCACAGTAAAGTTAAGCTAGAACCAAGTCTCAGTACACTCCCTGGGAAAGTGTTTAATGGATGTGTTGATTTAAGGCTTAGCAGAAAACCTTAAGATAACCTCCACTTTGTCTTGATTACTGGATACCTTGAAGAAAACACAGTTTACATTAATCTTCTTGCTAACGGTTTCATTTAAATATTGTTTAGCCAAATAAATAAACAAAACAGTAATACGCTATTCGAATTATTTTATATACTTAAATTGAAGTCTTAAATGCCGATACTCATCCCTTGTATTTCTAATTGTAACAAACTTTACCCCCGGACAAAAGTATGTAAAATCTTTGAGCCATTTACTCGTGTTATTTAGTTTTATTTGTTGAAAAATAATCATTGAAACGGCTTATGTCTCTGCAGTAAATTAGTTTCTTTCTAGGAAGTGACAGACAAAAAAAAAAATTGAATCTAATGATTGTCGTTTAGTTTTTAAATAATACACTGAATAATTAATACTATTTTTAGAAAGCTATTACATATTCTTTTGCAAGCAGCAAAACTATGGATGTTTGAGCTCGCACCTGAGGCAAGTGCTGAAGCCGGAGTTGAATGTTGCTGAGGAAGGTTGCTGCTGATGTGAGTCATACCTCAGAGCATTCCTTACACTCAGCACTTAGCCAGCAATACTCACACCTCAGAGCCCTCTCTAGTTTATACGTAGCTTCTAATCTCTTTTATAAGAAGATTGTAAGTGTATTTCTTCAATCGCCAATACACACTATACTATTAAGTTCATCTTAAATCTTTTTAAACAGCTTTGATCACAATATAAAACTTACAATTTTAACTCTATTTTCTCAACAGTTGTTTTTTTTTTGCATTACGTTGCTTCAAGAAAAACATGTGTGTAATTAGGTGCTTATAAATTAATGGCATGGGTTGCATGCTAGCTGCTAATGAGTTTTCCAAATTGATACTATGAACATATATATTTGAGGTATATAAGGACCTGGGTGAGATAGCTTGCAAACTCAGTTAAGTGTGAGCCAACAGTGTTGCAGAGTACAGACCCCTCCTAACTTATCAAGTTAGGTTAGGTCAGGTCAAATTTCGTTTTAACCTAGCCTAACTGTATCTAGTTGCTTCCCAGTAACATACGAGGAGAAATTGTAGTTACTTGTTTAAACAAAATTTTATTATGACAATTTGACGACCAAGTTCTGAAAACAACAAGTGTAATGAACTGAAAGCTTGAGCCTGCGTGGTTGACGTGAACTAGATTCTCAAATTAGTCTCCAAAGGGAAATATCAGTGCTATTCTGAAACCCAGTAATGCAGTTCTACTGGTAACTGTCAGTTTAACCTTAGTCACCAGGGAAGCAATGATATAACCCATCTAGAAACAGTATGATAAAGGCTGTACAAACAATTTTCAAATCGTAGCTCATTCAACAATGAGTTTATGTCGTTAAATATGTTCAATGAACTAAATTTCGTTAGAAATTCAATTAGGTTGCATACAAATAAGGGTTTTTTAATCGGGTAGACTGGGTAGGATGCAAACACTATTAAATGGACATAAAATCCATTGTTTTGCTCAAACCTTTTATAAGTATTTAAAACACAACATTTGAACCTATAACATTTTAATTCTGAAACTTTAATACATTGTCAAATTTCCACGGAAAAACATATTATTTATTGGTGAGGGCTTTCACCTTCAGATATCTTCAGACAGGGGAAGATAATACTGGATTAGAGGTGCACTTCTAACTTGAGTTCGACTTTGAGCCCACGTGGTTTTGGAATCCCCCAAAGAGTTCCACGTAAGGTTGGTTCTACGTGCCAAAGTAAGTTTATTTCACTTCCAAAAACTTTGTAAATTAAATCAGATGATACGATTTCTATTTTGAACCTTAATACGTAAGATGACAACGTATTTTGTACGTCTATTTTGTACAGAAACTATGGCATATTGCCAGGATAATACCAATATATTATATTGGTACTGAAAAAGAATCCCATACACAAAGATTATACAATTTGTGTTTAGAGAACACTTAAGACATAAAATCTCAATGGGCTGTGAGCTAGGTAAAACAAAGTATGCCTTTAGTGTCAGAGAGAATGCTAACAATACACATCTCGAGGATATACTTGAACCAAACTTGTCTTATTGAATTCCTCTGAGGTCGTAAGTTTGAATAAAGAGGTGAAAACTTGCCGCCTTGTAAACTTTGCACATCGTAACTTTGGTTGTCTTCACTCACATAGTTTGGAGGCAATATTGTAACATATCCGCATGGTGGCTAACTTTCAGTCACATCTTTGTTAGCACATACGTCACATTCTAGGCGTGTTGAATCTTTCGTGACAGCTGTTTCGTGAACTCTCTGTATGACTGATGAAAGACTTAATTATCAAGACAAAATATTTCATCAAAATAAAAAGGAACAAGTTTGGATATTTCAAATAAAATTAGCGTGTATTACATTAAAGTTTGCAAGTGAGCGGACAAATATGAAATGTAGTATACGGGCATTAAATATGTTTGTGAGTTTCTAGAAAATTCTTTTCAAGGACGTTGTTACAGCTAGCAATCCAACAAATGCGTTTCTCATCTGATGACTTTCTCAACGTATAAGTTTAATAATGTACACATTTGGTGTGGTGACAAACGTTATAAGGTTAATTGGAGCTATATTTTTAAGAGTATACCGCTCAAAATAGAGTTAAGCGTGAACAAGTTTATTTCAATAAATGTATTTTAATATTAAGTTTCCTTAAAGACGTTTTCAACCTGTCTTAAAGACTGTATTAGTATTTAAATAAACACAAAAAACTGAAAGGGAAAAAAGGTAACTTTAAATGCTAGGCATATATGCTATGTTTTTTACTGAAGACGGTTTGAAACGAAATATATGATGTTTTATAGTTTTTAAAGTTATCTTTTTTCCTTTTAGGTTTTAGTGTAAATGTCTATTGGCTTTTGTTTACTTTTTCTATTTTATTAAACCGTTATACAATCACAAACACACTTCTTATAACGGTGAAGTTTGGTAGACTGCATCCTTCTATAACGTTACTTTTCCACTTGAACTGCGTAGCGTTTACTATACTCTACAAAGTTGTTGGTTTGATTAAACCCTTTAGTCTAGAAAAGCCAATACCTCACTTGGAATAATGCAATAGTCATAATAATACGGACAAATTAAAATCACTTGTTGTTTTAACACGGTTAAACCGTTTAAGTTAAGTTACCCAATATTCATCTTCATCAATATTTCAACAGTTCTTATCAGATCACGTGATCGATATAGGGCTTGGCAAAGTGGTGTGAAGGCTCGTTTATCAAGAGCATGTTTTCCACCTGGCTGCTCTCCCGCCATGTTGTAATGTGAATGCATAAACCCTGAGCCTAATTCAGTAGCAAACACATTATCGTACACAGTCGTTTGTACAAAAGTGTATTTAGTTGAAATATAGGAGGCAAACTTGAAATGCTGAGTATTTTAGATTGTTGTTTCCTTGTCTAATCCAAGCAAGTAGGGATACATTATCATAAATTCTAGGTTAATAGATAACACTTGCACTTTGTTTGTGTATCTCAGAAATCGAAATACTCAAAAAGCTCCTGTCAAATATACAGTGCTTAGATTATGCAAAAAATACTTGTTTTATCATCATATCACTCGTGAAACCGGTCTGGAGATTAAATTGAGAATATTTGAAAAAGTACATTATTTATTCGTTCTAATTTATTACAAAATGTCTGCGGTCTTTTTCTTGTAAGAAAAACAATATAGAAGATACATTCGTCTATTTAATTTAATTTTTTATAGCTAGAAGTTATTACTATTTACCACATTACCTTTACAAACAATTTATAGATGTTTCATTCTAATGAGAAGTTCGACTTTAGAATCAAACATATGAAGGTTAAAAAAACTGAGGGGCTTATGGTTTCAAAATTGATTTTATGCTAGCAAAAGTGAAACCCAGGTTCTCAAAACTACATGACTTTAAACTTTGCATCGAGACCCAGATGACTACAATATGTTCAAATACAAGTCTCGCTGTGTGTGGGTTAGAGTTGCAACCAGACTAATGAATAAAGTTTGAATATACATTCTACTGCACTCGCTGTGCACTGCTTTTATTAGAAACAATTCATGTCGGCGGTTTGTTTCGTTTGCAAGTCCTGAAATTTATTTTTGTGATATTGCTTTAATTTAGTACACAACTAAAACTTATATTTGGCATCTGAAAATACAAGTTGAGGTTTATTTAGTTAATAGGTATAAAGCATGTCACTGTTATAAAACTATAAAGTCATTGGTTGATATTAAGAACAGTTTTTAAATAATCCTTTGTAGGAAAATTATATATCAACGCGTTTCTGGCTTGGTGAAGTAGAGGTAGATGGCACACAGCTGGTCAAAGATATTTCTGTAACACTTGATATGTTCACACTTATAGTTCTAAAGCAAATTTTTGTAAATTATCCTTCGCATATTGGGCTCGTTGTTAGTTAACTAGCATAGTTAGGGAACAAACTTTACCTAATTATAAATAAAGAAAAGTATATAGTATCCGGTAAAGTTTTATTTGATTAACATGGTCACCGGTTTCAACCTTTAGGTCACACGCATCTTTACATGAATCATGATATTATGATTAACTGAAAAACATTTACAAATGTGTTTAGTTAACAAGATTGCAGATGAGAGTTTGTGTTCAGTTTTTGCTGAGCAAGTTGCTGAGGCTTCCCTCCTCTAACTGCTTCCCCTAATTACAGCTCGACATTAAACCCCCATCAGCGTTTACACTAGCATCATCCAGACCAGTCTAACTGGTCAAACCTTTAATTTAAAATAAGTTGATATTTATAGACTTTTCTTGAAACAACGCATTGCTATGACTGGTTAGAGTTTTTAAAGTCCAAGTACGCTCTCGTAACTGCCATATCACATGCAGCCAAATAGTTATTAACTAAAACTATGATAATTTTTTGTGAGATACCAGCTTTTAAGTTAGTTCTAGGGGTTAAGAAATTGAGTCAATGACCAATGCCCAATTGAATGATCGAGCTGGATTGGTTGATGTGTTAAAACCCAGTAATCTGTACCTGGAAGGCGTTAGACTAATATTGTCTACAGGACCGAACCAATAGGGAAAAAAGGATGATATAGAAAGCATATTTGTACAGAAAACATAAACAATCCCGGTAGAAGAATGCCAATAGTATACAATAAGGTTACAGCTAGGAATCTATTTTTATACCAACTACTTGTATATTTTTGCACAACCTGATGACATGTGTAGTATGTATACATTTATGTGAACCTTCTTCGAATAGAAAATACATGAGTTGTAGTTTTTCAGTGTCCTTTTCAATAAAGGACAGATGCAGTCTGACTCGTAAACTGTTGATCTATAGAACTCACAGACATGTTTGAATGTTTTTTTCCAAATTGGAGACTGAAAACAAACACGTTCCGTCTGGACTATCAACGGTGTAAAGTTTGCATAACACAAATATCCCAGGTTTGTTGTAATACGCTGCTACAATATAAAATAACTCTATATTGTTGCCTTTTTCTTTTAACGTTGTGTGTCTACCTGCGTATACATATCCAAAAATATATATCCATTGTAATTACATTCTAATACGTTTGTAAACTTAATGTTTGTTATAGAATATATTTTCAAATCTTTAAGTAGTGAATAACAATGTTTAAACGTGCGTTTCAAAGTTATTCTGGTCCGAAAGTCTTCCGTTACTTTTGTATTACATGAGAATATAACATCTGAAAGTTAAAGATATTACAGACAATTCTACAAAGCCTTTTATCTTATTCACTTACAAGCTAGGTTGGTTCTTATTGCTTTAACAGAAAGAGGTTTTCTTTACTTTGATTTTGACCCTTTATCTTGTATCCACGTCAATACTGCATTTTCTTCGTATCAGCCTCTTTGTGTAAGATATACAGCATATTTACTGGCTCAGTGAAGAAGCCATAAGAGAAGACACTTTACCGTTGACGTTTCTTCCTGAACTATATTTTATAGTAAGGCTTGTAGTAAAACTCTGTGGTCAGGAGGTTTTAATTTTCTCCTCCAGGCTGTCCAGTTGGCAGTACTGAGTCCTGTGTAAAAGCAAGAAAGCTCTGCACCTTTGGTGATAGATTTCTTTGACTCTTCTTATGCCTGTAATCTAGTTAATATCCAATCCTTGAACTAAATAAATAAATATTTATTGCTTTGGACAATAAAATTGTATGAGAAATTACAATGTAATTAATTTAAAAACTAGACACTAATGTAGTCTTCATAATCTTCCAAATAATCATTGATGGAGTAATGGTGTCACTAATAAATTGATAATTTTTAATTTCTTTTGGAATTCCTTAAAGTTGTCTTCAAATTTGATTTCTTGAGTTATTTGTTAATAAGTTTGATGGCGTTGAATTTTGAATGTTTTTCGTAAAAGGTTTTGTTATGAAATATATTTTCTAATAAATTTTGCGGTTTGATATTATAGGTTTTAATTTTGTTTTTCAAGTGTAAAGTATTGTGGATTTTCTTTGGCAAATTTTATTGTTTCAAAAATATATATGTTGGAACGGTTAATAATGTATTTTGTTTAAATATTTCTTCACTAGATTCTCTAGCTTTTAGATTACAAATTGCTCTAATTGCTGCTTTCTGCAGAATAAATAAGGGTTTTAAGTTCAAAGTTCTTCTTGGGTTAACATATGTTCTTGAGTAATGATGAGTAACTTCTTGTTCAAAAATTTGTTAATGGCTTCAAAGACTTTTTAGTCAGGAGTCTATGGCCTCTACCTGTCAGTATTAAAAGCAGTGTTGATGTTATTGTAGACCTCTTACCAAAGTAATAAATAAATGTCTTCGTTATGTCTTTCCAGCCATTTTAAAAACTGCCCGAACGATACCAATATTTAAAAAAAGGTGATCCTCATTTAGTATTAAACTGTCCCGAATATCCATGCTTCCTATCTTCCTCAAAGGTCATAGAGAGAGTCATGAAAACTCAGCTTATAAGATATTTTGAGGATAATGACCTACCGATTGATGCTCCCAACATGGCTTTTAGGTCTGGCCGTCCACCCTTCGCTCTCCTCAGCCCAGTTCATTTTATATCAGACGCTTTCGAAAATAGAGACTCCGCCTTGCTTAGCCTCTGCGACTGAAGCAAGGCCTTTGGATGTCGTGTCCATGACATTCTTCTCCACTTGAAGAAGTATGGTTGAATGGTTTATTGTTGGATAGTATAGCAAGCTACCCATTCAACAGAAACAGCTAGTCTCAGCATGGATCTTCAAAGGTCAAAAACATGGTACATGGCGTTCTCAGGGGTTTGTCCTTTGCCCGCTGCTGTTCACAGTTTGATTAACGATCTTGTGTTAAATGGAGAAACTTTACTGCTTGCAGACGACACCACACATGACCAGAGGAGAGATCTACCTCAGTTGCGAGCTGAAGCTGACAATCTCTTGAACTTGCCAAGGAGTGGTTCACGATAAAACCGCTCAAGCTCACCGAAGATAAGACACAAACAATCCTATGCACTCTCAAGAAACAAATTGAAGAGACAATTTGTAAACTCCTAGGTTTCTGGATTGATCCTTATGCTGGTCCTACCATGTCTCTCAGGTCTTGTGTCAAATTATCACGTGTATTATTTCTTCTGAGGAAACTGAGACCTGTCCTCCCCTAGAAATATTTAAAGACGCTTTATTATGCACCGTTTCACAGTCATACAGGGCGGACTTGTTGCCTGGGGTCACTCATCAGCTACTATGACATCTACTTTTGCAGAAGGCAGCTGTGAGAATTATATCCTACGCAAAACACATCTTGACCACTGTAGCTCATATTTAAGGACCTGGGATTCTACAGTCACAAGCTGGTCATGTTTTCTGCATCTTTGCCAATAAAAGATAACCCAGGCAGCTTTCACTAGAAGATAAGAACTGCACTGTCATGAACGCGCCATTTAAAAGGACCTGATATTCAACGTTGCTGCCCGAGCTCCAAATCTTGTGATCCTATCCCTACTCAGCAATTAAAATCTACAACACAATTACCTGCAGATGTGAAGAATTTAGACCAAAGCACTTTAAGATCAGATAAGGACCGTTTGCTTAAAGACCTGCCGGTTCGTTGAGAGTTAGAGGATGAACCACTTTTTGGTAAATGTCTAGCCTGCCAACCTTTTTTTTTTAAATAGTGTAACAATTAGGATGTAACATGACGCAGTTCATCCGAAGTTTCGTCACCGACGTGAATCAAGTATCGCGGTAAGTATTTTCTCACAAATGGGCATAAAGCATATTTTAAATTGAGATAAATAACATATAACTAAAATGAACAGTTGTAATTTTCAAACAAACTTTACTAACTATTGACAATGACCGTGACAACTAAATTGGCACGAGTTATGATTAGTTTTTACGAGTAATTCAACCAAAGCATTTAACAGAGTCCCTGGGAGAGTGTCTAATGGAAAGTGTTGATTTAATACTTACCAGAAATCCCTAGGAGATCCTCCACTTTACCTTGATTAATAGATACCTCGGGAATCCCCACACCTCACGAGTTAGCTTGACCAGGAAAGGATTCCTTTTGAAAACATTTAGTGAACACAATTTATGACATACTTAAGTTGTTCCTCAAAGTATGAACGTTATCATTTTAATCTTAATTAAGTCCTAAATTAGCTTTTGGGTACAAAATACACTGAGGAGTTACAAGAATTACAAACAAAAGCAACATAATAACATATACCAAAAATAGTGAAGAAGACAATTTAATTTTACCTAAATAGATATCCAAAAACAAGTTTTATAAATTGTAAGCAGAAAAACTATGTATAAATTGAGCTTGCACCTGAGGCAAGTGCTGACGCCGGAGTTGAATTTTGCTGAGAAAAGGTTGCTGCTGATGTCATACCTCAGAGCATTACTTACACTCAGCACTTAGTCAGGACGCTAGGTAAAGGTCGAGGTTTACTGGTAGAAAGGACGTTGTAGCCCTAACTTTGCCTCGTTTAAAAAGACAAACTTTACATTTTTTATTAATAAATAAAAGTATATTATTGTACTATAATAAATTAGGGAGTTTAATTTACCAGATCCATTCTTTTAAGGTTTAAATAAGAATCTACCGACCTATGAGAAAGTTATATGCTTATTTCTAAACTAAACTACTGAATGAACTAATTCATGTTTCTCACTATTCCACTGCTTCAAGCTTCACGTATGAGATGAAGATCGTGTAAGGTTTGTTAGGGCCTGAGTAAGTGTGTTAGTTTATGGAACAGGTTCAGTTTGACCTTACATTGTCACAGACCCTTCCTAACTGAACTATATCAAGGTAACTCTACGTAACATGCGCTGAGGAATTGTACCCCTCTGTAAGAACAAAGTCGCTATACATAACTGTCATACATGAATTGAAGCTCATACATGAATTCGGTCATATTTATGGCACAGCAAGTGTAAAAACATAACACGTGAATTCACTACAAGCGCTGCCATGAATTCTTGTAAATGTCAAGCAAGGGGGGATAGTTTAACCAGACAACTAGTTTCTTAGTTCTGAAGCTGCATTCATGATCAGATTTTGATACAGATTTATACTGATCAATGTCGTCATCTTGGATTGGCTAAACGAATTCTAATGATTTTATAAACCTGGTAAACATGTAAAAGGTTGTTTGACAAAGTATGTGTTGTGAAAAGCTTCATTCCGATTTAAAAAAAAAAATTGTTCTATATTACTTTTCATAGAAAATTCAAGTGAACATATAGCCGTATTGAGAATCAGACCATAAGATATATTGATTTGAAAATGATTGTTTCAAACGGCTTAGGTAGCCAACATAGTAAACATTTCAAAGTTTATTTCATACCACCGTACCATTTTAAATCTGTAGGTTTGAAATAAAAATTGATGACCGGTAATGATGATTACCCTATAAAAATGTAATTGGTACATCAGCTACGTTGGAATTTATGTTTAATAAGATCCTCAAAAATGTTGTTTCAAGAACCTTATCTGTACTGATACTTGTGGCGAATTGATTTCCATCTGTATGCTTTAAATCATACATTAGTTTGTAAGCAAATTACATCTTTTCAATACACCTATCTCAGTGTGTGTTGGTAAGCTCAAAACCGCTTTCTGTGTAGTTCTTCAACTTGTTCTTTTATAAGACGACACCAAAATTATTGATAGCTTTACTTCCTATATAATTTTGCAAAGAAAAACTAGAACCAGCGTGGTTGACGTGAACTAGATTCACAAACTAGTCTCCGAAGAGAAATATCAGTGCTATTCTGAAACCCAGTAATGCAGTTCTACTGGTGGCTGTCAGTTTAACTTCAGAGTTTAGTCACCAGGGAAAGCAATGATACAACCCAAACTAGGCACAGCGTGATCTAGGCTATACAAACAAAGTAGTAGCTTTGGTGAATTTAATGAGACTTAATATTGAAATCCGAATTATCTGTTGTTCTTTGGTACACAACCGTGGTGAGTAAATTTGTTTCTTTCTGTTTAAATCGGGGAGAACCAGTGTTTTGATAATCATGTGCGTACTGCACATACTTGTATATACCTTCTCGTCATATCTTGTTTTTCCAAACGGTCCAAAAAAATACAATAATGAGGTCTTAGAAATATTCTAAAGTGAAGAAATAACAAATTATACTAAAGAAAAGCTTATTTTTTCATTTCCTTGTTTCATATTTTTGAACCAACAAGTGTTCTGCCGTCAACCTTTCAGAAACCTTATTTACGTATAACATACATTGCATTACGACAATAAGTCTTACTTCACACTTTAATGAAATACATTCCAAAACACCATTGGATTATACAGCTGGTTGTTGTTATAGACAAAGCACCCTAACGGCATGGTCCATAAAGCTAATGTGCCCTACAAACGCAAGATATGGCTTTAAAAGTACAGTAACATCGTTGACGACCGCCATTTTATTGTTGCAGAGGAGTTTTAACGAGTCACCAGACAGTTGTCTCTTATACTCGTACTTGTCCTATTATAACACACATGTTTAAAAGTATGTGTATTAGTTTTATATTAAGATAATTGAGGAAGAACCGGGTCTATTTAGTTGTCTAATACTTGCTACGTGATTGAAGTTACAATATTTTATTATTAGAAAGTGATGAAGCTAACAAAATGATCGACACTTTCGAGAAGTTCTAAGACGTATTTTAAACTATTTGGGTAGGACATAAAGTCTGAGTAACCAATACGGATTTAAACAACTTAGAGGGGGCTGAGTTGAGATTCAGTGGAAGGTTCGGCGGGGATGGGGAAATTAAACATAAGGAAATTGTTCAATATGTTGATGATACAACGTTGATTCAATTGGCATCACCAGTTCACCTTAGAGGAACAAAACATATATATCGGCAAATGTATGCATGCAATATTTGAACCTTCAATTTAAGAACAACTTTTGTAAAACAACCCTGTATTACTTTCGACACAGGATCAAATAGAAAGGAACACCATTAATTCTTAAAAAAACAATGTATTTGAAAAGGTTACAATAGCAAGTTTTTAGGTTCAATCTCACAGCCAACTATCATGCGTTTTTCTCGAGTAAGTTGATTTTGTATAAAAATAATGGGATGTAGTATATACCACCTTTAAGAAATTTATCCCAGTATTGTACCCAACAATTTTAAGAACAGCTACTTTGACTTTGATACATTCCTTAAATGTCTATGGCATTACGTTTTGGGGAACTGTTCCAAAACTAAAACCATGCGTGAACTATTTGAGTTTTCAAACTGCTATAAGAATCATGTGTCGAAGGCACCAGAGATAGTTTCAGTAAGACGCGTTTTGGAAGCTTTTCAAACATTATGACCCTACCTCATCTATATACATTTATGAAACGATAGTTTACTGTCTTTCAAATGTTAACCCAATGCGACATGAAATTAATTCCCTCATGCAAAGCCTGTTGAGAAAACCATTATTTTGAACTGTAACCATCATAGATCTGAGGTTTATTCTAAATTACTGTCTCAGGTGGCAGGAGTTAAACTATACAATCTTTTCCCCACAGAGCTAAAAAAAATGTTGAGCTTCAGTATTTTTAAGCATTCAAATTAAAAGATTAATTTTAAATCTTCGTTCTTATATGCAGGACGAATTTATTATTGGGAATCTTAAATTAACAGCTAAATATCTGTCACTACTGTGGTAACTTAGAACATAAATTTAAGTAAATTATTTTATAAACTTTTGTTACAAGACAGTAGTTTTTTTCAATGGGTGGTTTTTATATTGTAAATTTATGTTTATGGTAAAATATTTAAATTATTTTTGTATTGCCAAACAATGTTTTAGGCGTTTAATAAAAAAAGAAAATAAATTAGTAACAATTACATGTTTATGTAAGTTACAAATCATTTTGTAGTAAAAACTGTCTGAATAAAGTTGTTTTTTAATAATTAGAAGTTTTACACTATAACAAAAGTAGTAAGTTACCTCAACATTTTAAAACTTGATTATACTAAGAGTGTAACGAAGACATTAAGACTGTAGTAAGCTCATAATAGTTTCACCATGAATGTGAGATTTGATTTTGCCATTCTCAGCTAGTTTAGGGGTGACTGTAAACTTGAGCTATAACTCACATCAGCAACACCTTCCTCAGCAGTTTAACTTGCTTCAGCATTGGCGTCAGCATTGGTCTTGCTTTAGAGACAAGATGAGTCTGTTAATAGTTACATGGTAGATACCTATAGCAGCTGAGCGTCTCATTTAATTACTGCTGATTAGCGTTAACGGTTTTCTTTTTGTTTTGGTATATTGTTTACGGTTTATATTTTATATCTTGAAGTGATTTAACTATTTAATCGACCGTAAGTTTTAATTTTAGATAATACTCTAATTAATTAGTTTTGATTATAGTTCTTGGCCGAAAGATGTAGATTCATTTTTAAATTAAAAGTATTTACTTTTTTACCTTTCTCTCCCTCCTTTCAACTAAATGTGAATTTATGTTAACTGATGCCTTTTAAATTCCAGTAAACTGGTTTATGCTATAGAAATTGCATTTTATGTTTACCTACTGTGCAACAGCTTACGAAACAAGACTCGATCATTTAACCAGAAATGTTTAACCAGACATGTATTATCAATAAATAAGGTTGACAATGTTAATGTTTTATTTCAATAAATATCTTGCACGTAAGTTCAGAAATGTTTGAGAGTGCAAATGCACAGTACCTTAAACACATGCATTTTCTGACACCTCACATCTAAGATTTCATTAGGAATGTTATTAATAGTTTTGTTTTAAGTGCTGAAGTGTTTCCATTTTCTTATTTATACAACCGTGACATAAATTCAAAACATGAAGAAACGTTGTATGTTGATGTTATTCGTTTGCTAGTAAATTTATCAAATAAAAAAATTTGTCAGCGGAGCCACTGCAGTACATACATGGTTACCTTTAAATAAAACAGATTTAAAAGATCTGATACAAATTGGAGGCAAAAGGGGTATCAGAAAATGAATATTTTAGATTGTGGATAGATAAAACTTATTTCAACATGATCTAATGGTTTTTAGTGGTCTCTAGAAATGCTTAAAACATAATGGCCGACAGGTACTGTGCTCTCTAAATTCTGGGGTAGGTAGACGTAGAATTGACGTAGCTTGACAGTGACGCATTCTACCGGGAACACGTTGAACTCTCTGAGATATCTCTGGCTGTCAATCGTGTTCTTTTCTTTCTTATCAATGTGCTTTTTACACACTTTCGTAGCGGAGCAGGTTGTTGTCCTAAATAAGTCATAAGCAACTCAAATTCATAAAGAAGGAAACTATTACAGTTTACAAGATAGTGACAGAGATAGTTAAGCACAAAAGCCCATTTACTCTGGAGAGCTAATATTAAAATGAATATGATGCATTGTTAAACAAGTGATGATGAACAATATGGCGTGACATTAACGGCCTGTAATCACCACGCTGTTCTCAGACTTTTAGTGTCTCCGAGGCAAATGTAGCGTGAAATTGGATCCTGAGTTGTCCATGGACTTGTCAAAGCCTTCTTAATTGTTTAGTGTTTCAAAGGTCCATATCTGCAACGTAGAGACTATATACAGTTGTTCTAAGCTACCAAGTGAATCCAGTATGTTGGCAGCCCATTAGACCAAACAAACAGCTGTTGCAGAAAGTTCACCATACTACTTTTGCATAAACATGTGTCGAATTTCCTAGCATTACCTTAATATGGATATATATATATATATATATATATGTATAATTATTTTCACGGATTAACAAACAGTTCATAAAATATAGCTTGTAAATAAAATATAGCTATATTTCATGTATTTAGTCGAAAATATTTTCCTTATAACGTCTCCTTAGTATGCCTCCTACAATGTAGATCTTGCCCACGCTTGATTGATAATTAGTCCAGATCGATTGATCGATGTTGGGGCCAGTGTTTGATGAGGGACGGGAGAGAACCAGGTTGTCCATGTCAATATGAACAGTAGGTGCTCGGCATACTGTCCTTGATGTCGTGCCAGTTCTGTTGACAAGTTTCAAGATAACTACATTAATACGAGGGCTGTTCGATAAGTACCCGTGATTACATAAAGTATAGATCGTAATTCCATTTTCTTATCATCAGCTGTTACTACAACTATTTAAATGACAGCTGGCTAATTATTTAGCCAAAACAATGTTTATTTATGTTTTGCCGGATGTTGCTAACATGAAATAAAGAACAATATTGAACTGTGATAAGATTTTGGTTTGAATGGGGAATATATGAAGAAATCCACGAAAATTCTTATGGTGTATAAGGACTAATCATGTGTAATATCAACCAGCAAGGATTGGTTTAGTAAATTTCAAAGAGGACAACAATGAGTCTTGGATGATTATTTTCCAGGTTGCCCGATTGCTGAGGTTGTCGACAAAATCCATGATATTGTGATAGAAGACCACCGTATCAAGGTTAAAACATTTTAATATAATGTGCTCGATCAATTTTATTAAAATTTAAGGGTAAAGACCGGGGGTAATTTTGCAAAAGGTTAATAAGGCGGATCTTCAATTTGTAAGGAAAAAGTTCTCTTTCACTATGACACCGCCCCTGCTCATTCCTCAGCAATTACTGTCAATGTAAAACTAATATTCAATGCAAAACTAGTGGACCTAAGCTATGAACTGTTACCCCACCAACCATACTCATTAGATTTAACCCCATCTGACTTTTTTTGTTCCTTAACTTGAAAAATGGCTTGGTGGTAAGCGTTTTACGTCCATTGACGAAGTTCTCTTAGAAACGGAAGCTATTTTGCAGAGTTCAACTAATTGTACTCCTTGAGTGGCTTGAAAAATTGAAGCACCGCTGGGAAAAATGTATTAAGTTATAAGGAGATTATGTTGAGAATTACACCGGTTTAAAGTTTAAAATTTATTTTGTCATACTAAACACAGGTATTTATCAAACTGCCTTCGTAAAATTATGTTGATGCTCATGCTCTTTAGAAGTGTTAGGAAAGAATCGGTAAGCCGAAAGGTGTTTAGCAGTGTTTTAGTTTTAACTGTACTGGCTAGTTCTACGAATAAATCTTTTGGATATGTTTAAGAGTCTCCTTGGGAGTATTAAGCAATTTAGAAAAATAATGTGTTTGTCGACGAACCTTTAAAGTAACGCTTATTAGAACAGTTTATAATAAATTGCGCAACCCTGCTTATGTAGTCATTTAGGACCTAAACCAAATAAAAAGTACACAGTACTTATCCCAAATACAGAAAAAGAAATACCTACACCATGAGTTCGAAGATTGATTTACTTACCAAGTGAACTAGCTATGAGTTGGAACAAGAAATGAAGGATAGCAAGAACACAGTTACATGTCTTAGGAAGATGCTAAGAAAATGTATCAGGGAAATGGTAGATTCAATGTCAAGTACTTACAAAATAAATTAAATGTCAAAGAGGAAATGGATTTTATTGAAGGAGCATAAAACATTGACTGCTAGGTTGAAAGAGATAAATTCAGATAGTCGACCAGTAGATATAATTGGACCTGAAGCTAAAAGTGAACACCTAAAAAGTTGGAAGCCCGACAAATTTGATTGTTTTAAAACATCCCCTGAGGTCGTAAGGGTAATTTACATTAAAATATGCGAAGAAACATGCCTAGAGGAAAGATTAGGGGGAGATAAATACATTCAGCAGATACAAAAATAAGGAGGGTTTTATTAAGAAGATTAAATGAAAGTATAGTGAGGAGGAAGACCTGGAAGATGTCTTGAAAAATGTGGAAGATAGGGAATCAAACCAGAAATGTAAAATGAGGAGGTGAATACTAAACAGAAATGCAGGAAGAGCCTACCAGAAATAACTTAATAAAATAGAAGTCTCTCAGATGGGGAAGGTAATTCCATTTTTTAAAACAGTCAGTATGCAAAACTCCCTGGCCCTGTCACAAAATAATTTCTTGAAAAATGTAACACTTGATAGATTAGAAGAAGTTAGAAGATGAGAATAGAATTTTAATTGTTTATTAAACAGAATACCACAAGATGTTTGTTTTAAGAGTCTGTGATTTAGTGACCAAACCCCTGCTGTTTTGATGAGCCTCTTTCACGCATAAGCAGAGTTGCGCAATTTATTAAGTAACAAGAAACCAATTTACATGGGCTATTTTTGTACAAGTTATGTAACTTTAGGTTGGGAAGTGTTGTAATATAAAGAAATTAGCTTCGATTTATTACAAATTCACAATTTATCACAACAGATGCAAACTTAGTGGGGAGATATGTATTTGGCCGAAAGATGTAGATTCATTTTAAATTAAAAGTATTTACTTTTTTTACCTTTCTCTCCCTCCTTTCAACTAAATGTGAATTTATGTTAACTGATGCCTTTTTAAATTCTAGTAAACTGGTTTATGCTATAGAAATTGCATTTTTATGTTTACCTACTGTGCAACAGCTTACGAAACAAGACTTGATCATTTAACCAGAAATGTTTTAACCAGACATGTATCTCTATCAATAATTAAGGTTGACAATGTTAATGTTTTATTTCAATAAATATCTTGCACGTAAGTTCAGAAATGTTTGAGAGTGCAAAATGCGCAGTACCTTAAACACATGTATTTTCTTCGGACACCTCACATCTAAGATTTCATTAGGAATGTTATCTAATAGTTTTGTTTTTAAGTGCATGAAGTGTTTCCATTTTCTTATTTATACAACCGTGACATAAATTCAAAACATGAAGAAACGTTGTATGTTGATGTTATTCGTTTGCTAGTAAATTTATCACATTAAAAAAATGTGGTCAGCGGAGCCACTGCAGTACATACATGGTTACCTTTAAATAAAACAGATTTAAAAGATCTGATACAAATTGGAGGCAAAAGGGGTCTCAGAAAATGAATATTTTTAGATTGTGGATAGATAAAACTTATTTCAACATGATCTAATGGAAATTGTTTGGCATTAGTGGTCTCTAGAAATGCTTAAAAACATAATGGCCGACAGGTACTGTGCTCTCTAAATTCTAAGTGGGTAGGTAGACGTAGAATTGACGTAGCTTGACAGTGACGCATTCTACCGGGAACACGTTGAACTCTCTGAGATATCTCTCGCTGTCAATCGTGTTCTTTTCTTTCTTATCAATGTGCTTTTCACACACTTTCGTAGCGGAGCAGGTTGTTGTCCTAAATAAGTCATAAGCAACTCAAATTCATAAAGAAGGAAACTATTACAGTTTACAAGATAGTGACAGAGATAGTGTTAAGAAACACAAAAGCCCATTTACTCTGGAGAGCTAATATTAAAATGAATATGATGCATTGTTAAACAAAGTGATGATGAACAATATTGGCGTGACATTAACGGCCTGTAATCACCGCGCTGTTCTCAGACTTTAGTGTCTCCGAGGCAAATGTAGCGTGGAATTGGATCCTGAGTTGTCCATGGACTTGTCAAAGCCTTCTTAATTGTTTAGTGTTTCAAAGGTCTATATTTGCAACGTAGAGACTATATACAGTTGTTCTAAGCTACCTATAAGGAATCCAGTATGATTGGTACACTAGCGCGATGAGAAGGAGGGGTTTGTTGTCTAATATTGGCAGCCCATTAGACCATACTAACAGCTGTTGCAGTTCACCATACTACTTGCATAAACATGTGTCGAATGTTCTAGCATACCTTACGGATATAATTATATATACATCATTTTTTGTTTATACTGACATAAAACAGCTGCACACAGGTTAATCAAAGTGAAACACGCATTAATCATAGATGATAAATAGCAAGATAGCTAAATTTACTCTTTCCAAGTGGCCTTTACTTCTTTTTTTTTTTTATTGAAAAAAGGTGTAAAGTCAGCTAACGTTCAATAGTACATATCATTGAACAAGATACATTCACACAATACTCGATCTATAGTGAAGTGTACAGGCAAATTAGCCACCGATTAAATAATACAACAAATTACCTCAAGCTGTGTAAATATTGAACAAACTGCCTTTAGAAGTTAAAGCTACACTGTCAGATGGCTCTTTTCAAAAATAAACTTAAAACCCATTGCTGTTATTATGGCTCTTTACTCTGTTGCGGAATTTACTGAAGGAGTTTAAATTTCATTTATAAGCTATATACTTTTTTGTAACATTTTTTTAAATATACTAGAACCCACTTCCTTATCAGTGGTTAATATATAGCAAATTAATCACAGTCCTGTAATTCATTCATTCAAACTACTTTTGTATCATCTTCACCTTGTCAACACAATTTATTGTTAATTGACAAATAAATTAAATAATAAATCATCTGATAGATATTGAAGTGGAAAAACCAATGATACAGTTTTTGACCATATAGCATTCGTAAAAATTACTTTTTAAATTTAAAAATTGGAATTGTGCTCCGTATTATGCAATTATATAAATAAAGCTTAAACATCTGAAATATATCTTTCAGCAACAAAATATACGATCGCAGTTAAAGCTGTCACTGCTGCTTAGTCCTTGGATTTACTCAAGAGGATTGGCCTGGCTTAAGCTACTAGCGACACCTAATTGAGGGATTGGACCTCTTTTGCTTTCGGAAAAATATACTTTTGTTACTCTATTAACTATTGTTTCAATACGATTTCCTTTTTGTTGTAAATGTTTAAAACACTCCTGGTACATTCTTTAACTGTTGTTATAAAAGGTCAACTGGATACATCACTTTAAGAATTTATCGTTTTTAGTGAATGCGTTTAAGAAACTAGTTTTACAGGTCTACGTAACATCGAACATTTCCAGCGTTTCGATCGGCTTCAGATCTCATCAGTGGGGGATGTCAGTTTCCCAGACGCAGCTTGTCCTCCTTTGTTGGTCGGAGGCTCCATGGAAGAGACCAACCCCGTCTGGACTGCGTGGGCAATACAGTCTGCCACCGATGAGAATGGCAACAAAGGAGGACGCTGCGTCTGGGGGACTGCAATCCTCCACTGATGATATCTGAAGCCGATCGAAACGCTGGACATGTTCGATGTTATAAACATGCCGTCACAACAACTGACCAAAGATAATTAGTTTTATATAAAAGAAAATAATAACAAAAAAGCTGATTCATTAGTATAAATAACTTTTTTTCTAATATGCACAGTTATATGAACTGATAGAGTACAAGAAAAACAACGGAGGTTATTAACTAAAGAACCCATCCTTTCAAAATAATATACCTTCGAACCAAAAAATCTGTGCTTTTATACTTGTTTCTAAGGACTTATTAAACCACCGTCGTACGTTCATACGGCTGAACTGACTTGTAATCTCATGGAAGTAATCTTTCCATGTTTCGAGGAAGGACCCGTGGCGGTTGGAATCGTACGCGACTCCAGAGCTCACCACTTTGCTGGCGGGGTTCGATCCCCGCAATCACCACTTACATTTGTAAAGTAACTTTGCGGTAACGTTAGGTAAAGGTCGAGTTAAACGAGACAAACTTTACCTTTTTTTCCTGATAATTGTGAAGTGTACGCGTGTGTACTATAGTGTGACAATATCCCTAACAGTGACTGTCTTTTAGTTTTGACAACTAGTTGAAACATACAAAGAGGAAATAGAATAGTTTTTAATACTAAAAATGTATTAACATTTTTAACTTTAACTTAAAAAAGCTAAAACAGACATTTATATCTTATACATTATTAATGCTATTGGAATATTAGTTCTTTAAGCTATTCGATGAGTAACTCTTCTGTGAATCAATAAAACTTGTTTATGCAAAACAGTTTATTTAGTAAATAAGGATTTGTTTTACTTATTGCTTGTAAAAAGAGAATTTAACAAAACTATTATTTTACTATTTTGCATCGAGACCCTGATGACTACAATATGTTCAAATACAAGTCTCGCTGTGTGTGGGTTAGAGTTGCAACCAGACTAATGAATAAAGTTTGAATATACATTCTACTGCACTCGCTGCTTTTATTCAAAACTTTTATTCATGTCGGTGGTTGTTTGTTTTATTAGTAAGCCTGATATAGTTCTATATTTGCATAAAACTAGATTTTATCGAAAACCAAAACAAATTGTTACCAACCGGAAATAAAGTTGACATCAAAGTTCATAGTTGTGCTTTATTTAAACGTATACAATCATCGCAGAAATGGTATCGTACAAAGATTCTAGCTTTTGAGTCGCAGTAATTCAGGGTTTTAATGACATTACTGTTCAAAATTATTTAGTTAATAAATCCATATAGTAATTTCTGTTATCGGATTTCAGACTATTCATAGTTCCTCTGGGAGCACGATTTAAAAACCCAGCAGTTCAAAATAATAGCTGATGTTGCAATAGATTATATTAATAAAAACAGTTTAAATAGTTCAATAAAATGAATCCTTTCCTTCATGATGTATATTAAAATGAGATTTCGCATGGAATAACCAATAAATGTTTTGTTAACTATACTGGGAGGTATCTAGGTGAGATTGCAATACCACCCTAAAAAGCCTAATTTTCTTGTTTGAAACGCAAAATGTCTAAACAAAAACGTGTTTAAAAATAGTTAAAAGGTTTGGGTAACAACATTTTATTTTTTGAAAACAAAGAGTACTTTAAGCTCTTAATTATATGGCTGACATAGCTTCAGCCAGGCCAACCCTCTTAGGTTATCTAAGGACTTAGTAGCAGTTAAAGCTCTAACCAGGATTCAATAGTTTTGTGAGTTGTAATAAAAATGTTGTCAAGTGCTTTGACTTGTAAAATAGTAAAAGGGTAAATGAAGTTTAACTGGAAGTATTGTCACAATAACTCGTTAACAGTTATTAGCTTTAGTTTCATCAAATACAAAGTTTTAAAGTAAAATCAGTTTAAGGTAAAAAATAAATTTATATTTAAGTAAAACGTTCCCAACAAACATGAATGATTCAGAATATAAAATGTACCGGGTTAAAATGTATTTTATTCCGGACATCACGGTACATAACCACATTCTGGTTCTCTGAAGCGAACAGCTTCCTCTGACCTTTGAATCTGTTGTGAAGGCTTCGTGAAACCAGTCGAGGAAAAAGTAACTCTTGAGTGAACATATCAACAGTAGTTACCTCTCAAATATACTGAAAATTCAAGACGAGTTTGGTCTAGATAACAATACAATTTGGTGTTTGTTTTAAGGTATAACGCAAAATTATTGGACGTTTTCTTACCTAGCTGAGTAGTTGGGGCCTAGTGGATATTATTGAGTCTACCAATTTTTGGTTGTTAGTATCATTCTTGTGTAATGTTCCATGTGTCTAAATTGCTTACAGGTGTAGGTTAATTATGTTATTGTTTCTATTATAAAGTGTACTAGTTCCACTAGATAACAAATGTTCATGCCTCTCGAAACGTTGTGTAGTTTTAAAAACAAAACATTTAGAAAAGTTTTATCAATTTTTGTGTTAATGGTTTTTTAACTACTTTTAGAATGTTGGTGGCCGTTTTGGAGGGCAAATTTTGTTGTTATTAGATTCTATGGAGTTATTGTTCTTGGAAAGCATTAATAACCACATTTCTCATTTAATACCAAAGTAAGTTTCCTAAAGACGATATCGACTAATTTCCTTTATGTTCTCATATATTGTTACACATAACCATTCCGAACAATAAATTACAAAACCAAAAGGAAGTACACAAAATTAGTACCATCGAAGTTGGGGTGGATTAAAAGAAATCGGATTATGCTTTACATTCGCTTTTTCTTTTCTTAATGTTATCATGTTTTCTATTTTAGCCCAACATCTTATTTTGTAATCCTGTAAAAAGCATATGCTGACAGTAAATAAATATTAATTCTTATAAGAGTAGAATCTATCTATTAGATATTAATACTTCAAGAATCATCCCCTTTGCGTAAAGAAATATTTCATCTCCTTGGTAGAAACAAGAAGCGGGTTGAATAAGAGCGAGAAAATGTCAAAGTTACAAAATGTACTATTTTCAAGTGGAAACAAGAGCAAGAGGGCCAAGCTCTCAATTAGGTGTCGCTCGTAGCTTAAGCCGGACCAATCCTCTTAAGTGAATCTAGAGACTTAGCAGCAATGAAAACATTCTACACTACACATCTACCCTTTTCTTGATTCTCTCTTACCTTCTTTATTTAATTTATTTTCCTTTTCTGCAATTATTGGTCGAATAAACACTATCTTCACCGGAAAGGGATCACAAAATGCACTATGATGTGATTATGTTGTGATGATGTTTTGAATTTTCAACATTGGCACAATTATTAGTGCATGAACTTAACAAAAATGGAGTTACAGTGAAACATCACAAATTATACAGATTATTGATTGAATAATTTAAAAATCATCTTTCAGAAAATCCTTGACACTGAAATATGGTTTAAGAGTGAACAAGGTTTTGAACATACGTTTGAATTTATCCATGTTTTTTTTTAATACTCACTGGTATTTTGATTTTTTGGTATTGATCATTTTTCAAAATGTGACTATATGTTTGCTTTTCAATAAAGCTCGTTTTAAAGTTTAGTACTTTTAATTTTTTTGAATTTTTCAAACTATGTCAATTTATGGAATTTAAAGAGTCTTAAAGTGTACTTTATTTCTTTTTAACAGCACATCACAATAAGGATATAAATTGAGAAAACTTTACGTTTGCTAGGGTTCTAGGGCTAAGTATTTTTGCAGAAGAAGCAATGAAAGAAAAAATCCACAACACATTTACTTTTTTCATGGCCCCTTCTAAGATTCTCAACCAATATTATTTGTATATGCATGGAATAGCTTGAAGGATTTAAAGTTTTTTTTTAATAATTTGACAAAGATTTACACAGAACCCATTTACGTTTTGTCGATACACCTGAGGTCTTGTGTTAAACTATAATCCACTTCTTTCGGTTTACACCGCGCCAACACATCTTAATAATATGCTTGAAATACTTCGGTCTCGCCAAGTACCAGCTTCAGTCACTGACTAACCATAGAGTTTCAGCCAATCAGTGACTGAAGATGGTACTCCATAGCGAGACCGAAATATCTCAACCTAATTATTATGATGTTTTGACACCGGAGAACTAGTTTGTGACCCAGAGGAACTAGATTATAACAGAAAGTATTTCAAAACCTCAACTTACGATGCTGATTTAGTATAGCTAATGCTATTTCATTTTCGAGCCATAATAACTGCTTATCAAAAAATGGACTTTCACTCTTAAACAGCATAAATATAAACTAATGCTGAACTTTCTCCTGAGAGACCAAAGTCGGGTCAATCCTTTTAATTGAGTTAGTCTCTAAGCTGCTAACAGAGAAGTCTTAATCTGGCTCTCTTCGAGTTATTGTTTCCATTGATTGTTTTATTAGTGTTAATGATTTTATACACATTTTGGTTGAGGGTTTACCATCAACAAAAGTACATAGTTACTTAATCAGCCATCCGAAATCGTATTGGTTTAAATTTGAACTTATTAGTAACATACGTTCTCCGTCAATTTAAACTAAAACCTTATTCATAATTTTTTGTATGATTACAGAACATTAAATTCATATTGCTAGTATATTAAATTATTTATCTCATACCAAAACTACTCTAAGTCAATTATTTTCCAAAGTGGGCCAAGCTGATATTGTATTTGCATCCAATACAACATATTATGAGTTACCGCAATGAAAGTACATTAAAAGTAGATCAAAACGTACAAACACTAAAATACTTAGTTATGTATTTATTTACTGAAAGTATGAAACAAAACACTACTACGTAATTTATTGAGCAAACTTTCTGTTATATTTAAAACTTAATTATTCGTATTGACAGGTTATCTATTTTTAATGGTACACAAATACGAATAAAAACCAGGCCGAAACAAAACCTTTGGCCTCAGCGTGGCATCCTGTATAATCACGAGCGTTACGGCCTACGGCCTCAGATTTACGGGGTTTCTTTACATACATATCATGAAAGGAAACCGTTTTAAATTTCAATCACATCGGACTACTCATACCGTTGTTAAAGCGAAAACCTACTTTTTTGCCACCAATTTGAAACGATTTGCACACTTTTTATTATATTGATATATAGCAACAAAATACCAGTACATATTTATTTCAACTTTCACCAACATTGGACGAATTTTAGTGTTTTTAGATAATTAAAAGGTTACTTTCAGTAGCCCGATTTTGCTAGCTAACGAAATTGACTGAGCAATTTACAAAAGGAACCAGCTTTATGATAATCTGAAAAAATGTGACCTGTAGAGATGATACAAATAAATACATATGCATATAAAGTTTTAAAGAAATGCTCAAAACCTGTTCTGGGGGTCAGAACCAATGCACATTTCTTCGTCCCGGGTCAGGGTCTCACAATGAGAGGGCGATATACGATAAAAAGAAAATCTTCGTAGTCGAACTTAGAGCGCAGCAGCAGCAGGAGCCATTGTGAATCCGTTAGGCAGTTTGCACGTTTGTGCTTTCATTCTTTGCAAGTACGTGAAGAAAACAAATCATTCTTTAATGTAGTCACGTTCCCAAGAACTTTATCTTCGAGAACCCAAGTTTTAGCATTTCTTTATTGCATTTGTCACATATGAAGCATAGTATTCTTGACCTCTTTAATGGTTAGGTACATGAATATTGTTTGCTGATAAATTCATAAATAGTTTGTTCATCTTTAAATATCTTGCATGCTGGCGTGAAGTTATGTTGTTAAATTTAACTCTTAGACTTTTGCGACTTAACCACGTTAATACATCATAATAGTTTGAAATATTTCGGTCTCGCTGAAACTGAGCTGCTTGCTGGAACAACGGACGCGGCATTAAACTTTGCAGAAGCCGACACTATATTAAACTGTATAGTGTCACAGCAATTGAAAACATGTTCAATGTTTCAATGGACGATCGGCAGTCCTGTCATTAGTATGATAATAGAGAGCAACTAGAAAGTAGCTCAGTCTTAGCCAATCAGTGACTGAAGATGCTACTCCAACTCTCTTTTTTCCTACGTAAAATGTATTGGATAAGAAGGTACTGAAAAGACAGAATTTTTAAGTTACCAGAATCAAAATTTACTACCAAAATGTAAGACAGATGTAGACACGGTAGTGAATATAGTAGTTTTCTAACACAAGTCCTGAGAGTCTTAAGAGTAACATTTTAAAAGTTACCAAATTTGGGGAAAAGTGCTCATATGCTTAAGGTTTTTGAAACACCCTTACAAGCTCTTCTCGACACAAGTAGAAACTACACTAGCTTTTGCGAAAATTGAGGTATTAGATTCACTTACTATTTTTGAGTCAAAGAAAAATACTAGGAAGAAATAACATGAAAGGAGCTTTGATTGAGCATTCAATACTATATTATATGTATTGTATAGTTGAAGGAATTCTCTATTTTGTGTTTAAAAGGACTATGAGTTGTTGAAGTTTGTTCATTTTCTTCTTCTTATTATGTGTTCTTAATTAAAGCTGAATTAATACATATTGTGAATATTAATATGAATAATGATGTAATTAATGAATAATTATACATATACAGTATAACTGAATTAATACTTATCTCATAATATACATTCTTGTATTTAAAATAATGCTTTTCTAATGATGAATGTAACCATAGAGCTAGAACCACTAAGTTTACGCTGGACCTTTTTGATAGTAGTTTTGGTAGCTTACAATAAACCAATTTAGATTAGGTAAAGCTTTAATCGCGGTTTGGACATTTTTTAGGATAAAATTGCTATAAAATGCCATCAACCTTCGTGTGAACTTTAGATTTAGTAAGAAAGCTTTTTATCTAGGAATATTTTCAGATACGTTTTAAATGTTTTAGTTGTGAGAGTAACTGAAAGCTTTTCACTGCTGCCGTAAGCTATGGAAGCTTCAAATGCTTAGCATTTCTCTCACTTGTTTTAGAAGACTGAATATTTGTTCTGTATTAAATTATAAATTTACATATAATATGTCTTTATAACATGTTTATGACATTTTTATGGGCCCTTCACACACATTTCCTCTTTCAAAGTTAAATACTTTATTGTCATAAAACACATTTACCCGAAGGAAACGTCCCTGAGTGCCAGACAGTGCATACATTATAATAAATGAAATTATTGAAGATAATCGTTATACAATTGCATGTAAATGTTAATTTTATTTATTTTTGAAACGATAAGATGGTTATAGGTTAACAAACTTTACAAGTTCCTCATAGTACTATTGTCGTGTTGAAAAAAAGGTAAACATTTATTTTATAAAATCGCAGATAAAAAATGCCATTGCAACTTATGTAACTAATCAGCTTCAGAATTGCTACAACCAATTTTACATGATCTTACAACTAATCAGCGTTCAGGACTCTACAGCCAATCAGGGCTCAAGACACTACAACTAATCAGCATTCAGGACCCAATGGCCAATCAGGGGTCAGGACTCTACAGCCAATCAGAGTTCAGAAACCTACAGCCAATCAGGGTTCAGGACCCTACAGCCAATCAGGGCTCAAGACACTACAACTAATCAGCATTCAGGACCCAATGGCCATTCAGGGGTCAGGACTCTACAGCCAATCAGAGTTCAGAAACCTACAGCCAATCAGGGTTCAGGACCCTACAGCCAATCAGGGTTCAGGACTCTACAGCCAATCAGGGTTCAGGACCTTTCAACCAATCAGGGTTCAGGACCCTACAGCAAATCAGGGTTCAGGACCCTACAGCCAATCAGGGTTCAGGACTATACAGCCAATCAGAGTTGTTTAAAGTTCCAACCCCAATATATGATTTGACATTTACTATATAAGTGTGTGTGGGTCAGGAGTAAACCTCCGGTGTTTTGAGGCACCCGATGCAGGATACTGTAAAATCATAGCGTTGGTAAAAAGGGAAAACACCGTGAAACATAACTATACAATCGTATTATTCTGGTCAGTATTAAAAGTCTGCCAACTTTTGGTTAGTACGAATATGAATATGAAACCCAACTCAACTTTGACCTACTAGACATTGTTTAAGGAATATTTCAAAATAAATGTTTCCCCAGGTTTTTAACATAGTTTTAAAAGATGTGGTAGGTTCAAGTTGGGATTGTATTAAAGATAAAAAAGAGCATCCCAGGTGAACTTACAGCTGTTAAATGTTCAAAGCTCACTAAACTTACTTGAAAACACCATTTTATCTTGGACAAATAGTTCAGAAACTTGTTGAACTGTAATACTAAAACGGTCCATTGTATATGTCGCACGTTTTTCAGTATACTAAAACCGCCGTCTTTCTCCAGTTTGTATAGATTTACTCCAGCGTGTAAAGTTTGACGTTAAGCGGGCCTTCTTTTCCTGTTTCAGTTTTAATAATAAAAGAGAAAGAGCGAGAGTAGAGATTCCACGAGTGTTGGTATGTGATACGTGCACAGTATGTTTGCTCTGTTACACATTTGTACTGTACACAACACCTTCCACCCCAGTTTACACGGGGAATGAAGCATGACTTGCACCTCCTTTAACTTACCCTTGAATGATTCCAACATAGCCTCTAAAAAAAACTCTTCTCGTGAATTATGAGAAAACTGAAAGGACGAGGGAAATTCATGAAATCGAAAGGTTTATTTCCTTTTCAAACTGAACCTCAAAAGATCAATCCTACCCAAAACGGTGGCTGTAAAAGTTCACAGCTCAAGAACTCTTAAAAGTGTTTATTTTGTTAAGTACCACCAAATAAAAATGTCTACAGTTGGTTTTGCCATTTATTACCATGAAAATATTAATAAGTGCATGTTTAAGTTATTATAGTTTTTTTATTGGTAACTTGAACCTTCCCCAGTTTATAGCTCTGTGAAACGAGGTAAACCAGTTGCTACTTCTAAAACACATTAGCGTATTTACAGAAAGGTAACACAAATATTTCAAAAGTTAGTTGCTCACTTTCAGCCAGTCACTGAATGAAAAAGGTACTCACGGCAAAACTGATATATTTCAAACAAATAATTATGACGTTTTGACGCAATGTGTTTCAATGATTTTATTTAGCCGTAAAATAAACATTCATTGGCTAGGTCAATACAAGTTAACTAATGCACTAGAATAAATAGAAATAGAACTAGATGTGAACCGGAAGAACTAGTTCATAATAAAAAATAATTGCTATTTCATTAAATGCTACGCCCCCAGACAGCCACTCAGCCTGCGGCCTTGTATTTTGGGGCGTTCACTACGCTTACGGTTAAGACAAATTTGCTTCGCCAGCTGGTTTTATAAGACAAATAGTTTTGGAAGATGTAGCTGTAATAACAGAACAAAAATATTAGAAAATTGATTAAATTTCAAACTTTAGGTGTCAAATCCTTAATATAAAGTGATTTTCTGTAGGGTTTCCCAAATTTTACGCTCACATATTTTTATACACACACTTACATTTTATATGTCTGGATGGTTGATAAGCACCGTCACTAAGAGCCCAAACACAGCGAAAAGTTGAGTTTTCGACAATTTAACTTCTAAGTGATCTAGCAACGAAACCGTCAGTGGTGTTAAATATAAAAGGTGTGGGAAATGTATTTCCACACGACCAATATTTCATCAGATTGAAAATCCAAGCAACCGTTTTGCCGGTATGATGCAAAATATCGGCTAAGTACAAGGCCAGATTTTCAGACGCCGTCTTTTTGGCCGCCTGAAACATTCTTTTTCTAAAAAAAGTGTTCAGATTTTCCCGAAGGTTTCACATAAAGAGCTTCAAAAAGGGTTCGGGGTACCATACCGGGAATCAACCAAACATTTACTTGTTCAGTCACCAGTCTCCTCTACAACCGGCTTTATAGTATGTTAATTTTAATAGTTCACATACTGAAAAGGCTTAGAATGCGTGCTACTTTACATAAGTTGTTCACTTACATAAAATAAAGTATTGTAAGTGTTGACTTGCCGTTGTTTCATAGAGAAGTGTAATGGCAGGGGAGAAGCTGATGCTGTTACATAAAATATAACACACCTGGGGCTCGAGCCAAACCCTCTCCAAGACAACATTCTTAGCCGAGTTCAGTTCCTGAGCAGGATTCTAACTTACGCTCTTTCGTACATATCGTGTGTAAATAAAGGTAAAGTTTGCCTTGTTTAATGAGGCGAAGTTTGGAATACAAAGTCCTCTCTACCACTCAACCTTGATGTCTCTTGTATGTCAGCTATTATTAGTAAATCTTTAAGGGTTAATACTCTTTCCGGTAGTAATTTTAGTTTTTATTAAATATAATAGGGATTAAAAACACTAATACTAAGACAGAAAATTTCAAAGTATTTTCGCGTTTCATTTAAAACACAGTGTATTTACTAGTCACGCAGTCATTGTTATTTTATATCTATACTATTAGTATTTCGTACTAAATAAATTTGAAGACAAAATATTTGGACCGAACCAAATAAATAAATTGGCTATTTAGCGTTTATACAATTAAGATCTATTAGTATTTCGGTTAGTGTTGTCCGGAGTGTTGAGATCTCGGAATCTGGCTGGGGTAATTTAGATTTTTTGAATAGAAATGGGCCTTAGTGTGGAGGGTGGGGAAACGAATAAAGTTATATAGATTTTTATTTTATGGGGTTTTGAGGTCCCCAATTCCCCATGTTATATTTCTTTTTAGTAAATATTCATTAGTAAATATCAACGGATTTGTTTGAAACTCGACACATAGTTGTATACCATTAACCCAAAGACCCCTACTGATTTTGTGGTTCGGGAGGCACAATATATGGTTTTGGGGTGGGGTAACGGGGGCAAGAAAAAAAAATCATAAAACTCGATGTGGGGTATCAAAAAAAGGAATTATTATGCTGATTTCAAAAAATATTGGTTGTCTACCAAATTGTTTGAGGGAGGAAGGGGGTTAAAAAGTGTAAAACATTAAAGAATCTTAAAATGGCACGACATTAAACAATTAAATTTGTTAAGAATCCTTTTAAACAAATCACAATTTAGCAATAATTATTTTTGACAAATATCTGTTTTATGTCTTACAAAAGGGCACCGAGGCCGCAAGGAGGTGCTTAGCTCATGAGCGCGAGCGAGCGCGCCAGGGTCTGCAGGCAGCTTCCCCAGCTGGCGCACCTAGTTATGAATTGTTGTTGTCTTAATCTTATACTATCGCCGTTTTAAGTCATTTTACAAACTATAACTGTCATCTATTATATTTATAAATATATTATTACATCTATTCATGTCAAGTTAATAAGCACTTCGATTTCGACACAGTACACTCTAAAAATTAAGGATTCTACTTTCTAGGCTTCTCAGAAAGAGTGACATTTCGCTCTATTGGCGGTTGAAACGCCTACTACTCTACTCTACTACTATCTAACTCATTTTCACTCTTTCATATTTTGAGTGTACATAATTATCCATCAGCGTGCTATTGTACAATTTCCTTGATTGCTTGTCGCATGCGTATATCATCGCTCTGTGTAAGTATTGTAAGAATAGTGGTCACCGTTTGGAAAAAACTTAATTTTAGGCTCTTTACACGTGTTATAAACCCTCCTGTAACCAAATATATGATGTTTAGTATTATAAATACCTACCTTCTTCCATAAACCCCAGAAAGCGCTGTGTTTGACAGTTAGGCCGCACTGGTTTGAAGAAGACACTGGTTGTTAAGTCATTTTACGTGTGCGATGAATTGTGAAACGGCTTTCTCTAAGGCGGATCTTTAAATTGGTTCAGTATTTAAAGAAAAAGATGCATAACCCTACTATATGACAGTCAGGCACCGAAGGAACGTCTGTACACATGACCAAACATACGTACCAATTATCCTTAAGCAAACATCCCTTACAAACACGCCACCTGGGTACTCTTAATAGCGTAATCATTTTCTCCAACGAGCTTACTTTCAAGGAGCTTAAATCATATGAAGGAAACTCTTAAAGTTGAATAAATGACACAATTTTTATTGTAAACATTTTAAAACAATATACTAGTATTTTCGTAAATCCAATAATGTACTTTGTTTGAAGTTTGTTGTTGACGATGGGAGATTTTCAGAAGTGTAACTATTATTGCGGACATTTTCCATCTTTAATGAACAAAAAGGATCACGACGTTTCAGGATCTGCAATCTGATCCCGTCTTCAGGTGAAAGTAACCTAAAACATAACACAGAACATTAGAAAATGAGCTAGCCTAAAGTAGTCAGCGTAGCTGACCAGTCAAACTTTATCAAACAACATGTAGTTGTTAAAGTCAAACACATTAAATCTTAGAATTTAGGAATAGCTTAGAAAAAGCAAAACTACGAGTACAATATTACAAACACAAGCCACACTATGAAAGTATACAAGTCACCGGATTAAATTCAAAACGAATCACAAAACGTCCACTAACTGAACGAGCTAACCCTAGACTGACTGGTTGGTCAGTGACAGGCCAGTCACACACACTAGGAGCAGGCTAGCCAACTGTAACAAAGAAGCACAAAATCCCTATTTATGCACAGCCAGTAGGAGAAGGGGACGGCTTACGTGAGTTAAGTTCTCTGTGGCCTGTTTTGCGTACTTTATACCATGCTATGAGTTTTTTGAGTTGTTTCTTGTTGAAAATTAACTGTCATTACATATGACAGAACTTTAAACCAATAATGCTTACGTCAAGATAATGAGACACCTTGACACCTTCCTGTGCTATAAGGAAGACGACCTGCTTTGACAACCCTCTCATCCTGGCGATGACGACGGAGCAGATTTACGTAAGAAACGTACGTAAGAGATAATGGAAAGAATAGCCTAGCAAAAGGAGTTCCATCCATGACTAACATTATGGCAACGATCCTGCTCAGGAAAAAATAGTTCATCACTAGGTCCTAAAGACACCTTTGGAACAATTAATTAAGTAAACAATGTTTTGAGCTCAACAGTTTGAATTATAATGTTTTGAAGAAACAGCGGTTGCACTGATTTACTATACGTCAGTGTTAAATTTCAACACCATCAAAACAAACTCGTTGAACCAGCTGATGTCCATTCCACAAAAAGAGCATTAAAATTATATTTTTCTCCCTAGGGAAGATCATCAAAACAATACTTTAATTACCTTGGTGTAAAAGTGACACTTTAGAACTGTCAATTCATGTGTCTAAAGCAGCTGTTTTCAGAACAGAATGACAAAAAGATTTTATATTATTAGCCCATTCGGTTACATGACGTGCATTGCTCTAAGTCTTACTATCATTTTGTTTTATCCGATTTTACATAGGCTCGTTCAGTATCAATTTGCGGGAAACAATGTGTAATTTTACGTAAAAATTTAATATAAATATATCCGATATTTATTAAAAATAAACAGCTGCATCAAAGAATTTAATTGTTTCAAATTGATGAATAGCTACATAAGCAAATAATTCAGTATAATTTACAAAGGAACATATTCTAACTCATTTGAACGTTTCTATTAACTAATAAGTTTACATTAGTTTACGTAGGTTGTTTCGGACCTAACTAGGAGTCAGGTTCAACAGATTTAAAAACAAACACCTGTTTTATGTGCAATTAAAGCGGTACTTGTGTCAGCATTGATTAAATTCCTCACTTAACCAATGTAATATACTCGTACATACATTGATCGACCCTCCAAACCTGCCTCATTCTACAGGAAACATCACAACACACCTGCATTGTGATAAAAAGTTTTTGGGAAAAATCAAGTTAAAAAACAATCTTGTGAATAGTCTGTGCTGTGATTGGCATTATCAATAATATTAAAGAAGATATTTAGCAAATTTTCGTTTCAAAAACGTTTTTTAGCTTAGCTGCTTGTCCCAAACCCCTTCACTCTTTTGTTCAGCTAGAAAACCTTTTAGAAACGGAAATTGGAAAATATATTTCCTGTTTTCCAGTTTTTCATTATATTTACATTATTAGTAATTCGGCACCTTAAAGAGTCATCGTTAATATCAGAGAAGAGGAAGAAGTGCAAGAACTTATAAACATAAAAAATGAATACAGAATTTAAACAAAACTACTACTGAACTGTATACATTTTGTAAATGTTCTGACCTGTGATGCCTAACACATCTTGGCAAAAAACTTGTTTCGTCCTTTAAGAGTAAAGTTTGATCAAAATAATTACAATTAAAAGATACCTTTTACCGTTGATTGTCTATACTCATGGTTTTGCACACCAATGTTATGGGTAATTTATTTTCTTTCCTGTCTTATTAAAGCTGATCTATCTTATCATTAAAGCGAATTGCGTTTGTTTGCATTTTAATGACATTTCCTTTGAGTTCTCAGTAACTTAGAGGAATAAAGTTTTTATATGCGCAAAATCTGGTGTAAACTCTGGTAGCTTCATTATCGAACATCGGTGTTTATCGTGGAACGTAAAACTTTTACTGTTGAGCGCTCAACGTCGTTTTACATGCTGGCGCTGTGCTGTGTGCTGAGTTCCGTCTGTTGAATGTTAACTCAAAACCCTAAAAGCAAAAGTTATTGGGACGTCATCAGTCAATCTTTAAAATTTAGTTCGTAAAATTATTAAAATAGAGGTATTATTTCCAAAGATAGTACTATACATATACAAGGGCAAAATTTAAATTAACATAAAAATTAGTGATTTTAGAATAAAAGTTTTCAAAAATCAAACGGATAGGTTAGGTTTTTTTGTTCTGTCAGTGGTTAAAGCTATTCGATCGTTTTTAGATCCTGATGTTTTTTTGTAAAACGCTGTTTGCTTTTAGTTTTTAACTTAATATTGTGTGTTACTGTGTGGTTATTTTGACTTTTACTATAAGCCTCTCAAAACACCACTTTAAAGTTGAACTTCGTAAGAATCTTGGCTGTCAATCTTTAGTGTTAAGGCAAAAGCGTCATCAGCCACAAAAACTAAACACGGGTTGTTTATTATTTCCAAATAAGGAGGTTGTAAAATAGTCTTGAAATATATCGTTGGACTTGTTATGGGTTTTTTAATGTCTAGTATTTTGATAATACACAAAGCACATTATTGAAAATGTGACTTTTAAACTCTTTTACAAACTCCCTACATACTCTATTCGGGATGGGAAGCGACCTCTAATAACTTATATGTGTCAATATACAGTTATGAGTCTTCTAAACACTTCTCTGAAATGAATATCTCCAATCGTACAATATTAAGCTTACCAAAACATAAATTTTGTTGTTAAGTTAAGTAATAAAAAGCTGTTACACATTATTGTAGTAGAAGATAAAATATGCAATTACTTCAGGGATTTTTGTTCAAGACAGCCTTGTGCTACTTATTTATGCTACCTTTTCAACTGCAATCAAAAACTGTAAACAAGTACCAGTGGCGTGATATAATGCATGATATTATATGACTGGAACTCGTGGCGTGGTCCTGTAATCCAGCTTCATGGAGGTCAAGTTTTGAGGATGATATAGGTCTAAAGCGGCTCAGATAGGATCAGTGATCATCTGATGATATTCGCATCAACTCCCACCATCGTTTAGACATATCAGACCATCACCTGCGTGATTCGGAAGTCACGTTAAGCCGTTGGTCCTTGTATTGCCATTGGTCATTGGGCTATTAATTAATGACCCATTCTGAGGAAGAGTCGGCCTTAGTTTGTAACAAGACTACACATATTTGCCTATAAATACCCTCATGAGAGTGGTCGGCATCTCAAATAGTGATTTGGTGATTATATGTTAATAAAAAAAAGAAATAAAACCTAAAGAAGTTTTCAGCACAACAGTTGTACGTGGAAAAGTCTACATATAAAACAAAATAACATAGCGTTGTACTTTACTCTATGTACAAGTTTAATTATTTGTTCATATTCAAAGCTATGTGCTATACCAAACAAAGAAAACCCTTAACTTTTGCATATAACATAGAAAATTAAACATTTCATGCTATAAATTCGAAGTGGTATTATTTTTATTATAATTTCATCAATATGTATGTTTTCTTGGGACCAATCTCCGAAACACGTTTCTGTGCCAATGTCACTGCATTCCCGGGGAGATTGTAAACCATCTGGCGACATTAGGCAAAGCCGTTACTTTAACTGTTTCATTTGCATTCCTTAACCGAGTCATACTTCAAAGCTGTTTACATTTGCTAAAGAAAACTTCCTTTCAAAATAATAACCATTGTTATTAGAAGAACGAGTTGTCTTTGTTGAAAACTTTTTTTAGAGTTATGTTCAGTTAAACCATATTTATATTTTGTCCTGAACGTTATTTATTAATCAAAAGACCATAAATAAATAACAATATTATATTAATAATGAATTCATATTCCGAAGACAGTATCAGACAATAATAGGGCTATATTCCGTCATTTGAATGTATTGTATGTATATATCAGTTATCTATGTAAATTGCATTTGGTACAATAATAGTGAGTGACAAAATTGTAGTTAAACAACACATGTATTCATTTCTCTATAGGATACCTTTAATTGCATATTATTTCAATCATCTGCAAGCCAAGTGTCAATATTTGGTTAGTATGTTAACCTAACAGATGCATTTGGTCTAAGATTCCACGATGGTGATTAGTTATTTAAATGATATTGGTTTTGTATTGAAGAATATGTCAAAATTGACAGACGAAAAGGTTTCCTATAACAATGACAATTCATTTAATGTCAATTTTTACAATTATAAGTATTGTTTTATTGACAATATACTAAAGTACCACAAGTAAGACTGTAGCCTAATTAAACAATTAAATTACGGAATGTTACATATCTATAAACTCTCTAATTCTATAAAACATATTTTGGGCAAGATAATTAATGAGTTTGGATTTGAATTGGTTTGAAAAATAACTTTTAATGTTGTCAGGAAGTTTATTGTATAGAATTCTACCGGCTTCAATAGGAAGTTTATCACATAACTGAAGTCTATGGTAGTTCGGTGGAATATAATTTTGATTTCTTGTGTTGTACCGATTATTTTGATAATTGTTCACATCAATAGAACACTTAGCCCTAAAGAACAATAAGGTTTCTAAAATGTACTGAGAGCATAAAGGCAATATGGATAAGGATTTAAAATGTTCCCTGCAGGACTCTCTAAACTTTAGCCTACCAATTATTCTAATTGCTCTTTTTTGTAGAACAAAAATCCTGCGAATTTTTATTTCAGAGCAATTACCCATAGGAATAATGCGTAAGATAAATGGGGATGAACTAAACCATAATATGCCAATTTTAAAACGTCTTGGCTGCAATGAAATGACAGTTTTCTTAATAAAAATAACCCTTTGATACTTTGCTACAGACAAAGTCAATATGGTGATCCCAAAACAGTTGTTTATCTATGAAAAGGCCTAAGAACTTTACTTGGTCAGTATCTTGAAGAGAAGTGCCATTAATTGTTATATTATGAATACTATCGTCTTGCACATGACTGCCAGTACTAAAACCGAAGTTAATATAACATGTTTTGGACAAATTTGTATTCAAATCAAGCTGCCTAAAATATTCTACACAACTGTTGGTTTTTTCAATAGCAAGCTCTCTAAGCTCAGTATAGGCTAGCTATTGTCATTAAAACTCAGAGTTGTGTCATCAGCGTATTGTAAAATATTGCAATAGTTGATATTATTATCAAAGTCATTATTTCAATTTAATCAAATAAAGTGGAATATCTTTGTATGTGTTAATGACCTTTTAGCCCCTCGTACAAGCATTTCATATCCGTTTGTTAATGTACGATTGTACCAGTACTGAGTTCTAACGATACGTTGTAGCACCGTGCCTTTAGGAATAAGGAATGTATAGTCGTTGTACACGCGGTCAATTGTGGCTTCCAGTTCTAGTGGACGCCACTAGTTTTAGCGGCCAGTGCTTATACACGAGGTTAATAGTGGCTTCCAATATGTCTTAGTGGTTACTAATTTGAGGAAGAGGTGTTATTTTGTTGACAACATAAATTTAATAAATTGTGTGTAAATATGGAGAGTGACAGCGAGTTTGAAGAATGTTTTTAACAATTTGATAAATGAATGTGAAAGTTCATAAACTTAAGTAAAAAATTGAAAACCACTTTAAATCAACAAAAACTGTAAACTAAAAGGTAGGCTGAACAACAAACGTAGGCTAAACAAAAACAGAGAATGTTAGTACGGCTCCTCCAAACACAGCAAAAAACACTCTATTGACACTTTAAGAACCGGCTTTTCACCGGCTGTCTCTAGACCACGTGACCTGTTACTGGCCGTTTCACTGGTCACTTGAACAAGTTCAACTTTAATGGCCGCCACTAGCCAATGGCTGGAAAAGTGCCAGTACCCCTATACACAAGGCCAGTAGTGCGATAATTGATAACTTTATAGACTAGTTTCTGACGGGATAGTTCTGATTTGTTTGCAGTTTTATAGATCCTAGACTGGTTTTGACAGGAAACACATAACATCCGAATAAAAACTCGTAATTAGTAATACAGATAAATTAATTAAAATAAAACGAACCTATTGTTGATCTTGTGCTAGGCTAATATTTTTAAGGGTTTGGTGAAAGTTTCATTACTATATTTACAATTAATGCCTTTTTCTCATAATAATTCCAGCTTCGCCACGAGATAAGGGCAATATATCAACCTGTACTGCAGACTTCTTATCTCTTCTGATAAGGCTCCCTCTTCCTCGATGTTATTGAACACTTAGTCCACTCCCATAAATCTTATCAATACTGATAACTTAGAGTGTTAATTTCCTCTCTATTCTGCAGCTGCAATTTGCGGTTAAGTTAAATAAATACGTGTACAGAAAACTTAAAGATTTAAACTTGAAACGCGATTTTTTTTAAACAAGATATTTGAGTATCAGTCAAATTATATTACCGAATATTAGTACATGCTTTTAATTTGTTACTACATTTTGGCTGTTTATTTTAAGTAAGCCTTGGAAGGATAATTATCTTTCCTGGTAAGGTTCTGATTCGTTATAAATTATTATGAAGATGTACATATAAAATGCTTCATTTTAGTTCAATACAGAAATGAGGTAGAATGTGTATTGACACATTAGAAAAATATAAATGCATTTTACATTTGAAGTACTGTTCATCTAAAATTGATACTGTTGTATGTTTACGTTATGCTTGATCCGTGCAAATGATTTCATTTAACATTAACGTTGTATCTAAAACATAGTTTTAGGGGATTATTTTAAGTTATAACACTACTGTATACACCTTAGTATGGCTCTATTATTAGTATGTTATCTATACACATATATCTCGTCAACATTATTAGTGTCAGCCAGTAGTTTTATTTACACTTTACAAGCTTAGGACAGAACTTGACAAAGAAGAATAACATACATTAAACTGGTTCACTCTAAAATATGAAAGAGTGAAATCCACGACACATGGTCTACACTCTACAGGTCAGTCGTGTAGTTTCATGAAATGTGCCCTTGTTAAGGCCTGAGGCTTGCTCTAACGTTGTTACAAACCCTTCCTAACCAACCAGATCTATTTACAGAGTTTCACGTCAAGTGAGTTATACACTTTAAACTTCACCTTTGAGCCTGACCTTGTGTGAACTTGATTTACTGCGGTTTCGTCAACGCAATTGAAGAGGATTATTCAATTAGATTAATTTGTATCACATATAAGTTTCACTTTTAAACACTACCTGATAATAAAGTTCTGATAGTATATGATGAGTAACGTAGCAACAAAACTTGGAAATGAAAATATTGACACTTTAAGAACCGGCTTTTCACCGGCTGTCTCTAGACCACGTGACCTGTTACTGGCCGTTTCACTGGTCACTTGAACAAGTTCAACTTTAATGGCCGCCACTAGCCAATGGCTGGGAAAAGTGCCAGTACCCCTATACACAAGGCCAGTAGTGCGATAATTGATAACTTTATAGACTAGTTTCTGACGGGATAGTTCTGATTTGTTTGCAGTTTTATAGATCCTAGACTGGTTTTGACAGGAAAACACATAACATCCGAATAAAAACTCGTAATTAGTAATACAGATAAATTAAATAAAAATAAAACGAACCTATTGTTGATCTTGTGCTAGGCTAATATTTTTAAGGGTTTGGTGAAAGTTTCATTACTATATTTACAATTAATGCCTTTTTCTCATAATAATTCCAGCTTCGCCACGAGATAAGGGCAATATATCAACCTGTACTGCAGACTTCTTATCTCTTCTGATAAGGCTCCCTCTTCCTCGATGTTATTGAACACTTAGTCCACTCCCATAAATCTTATCAATACTGATAACTTAGAGTGTTAATTTCCTCTCTATTCTGCAGCTGCAATTTGCGGTTAAGTTAAATAAAACTAAAGATTTAATCTTAAAACTCGATTTCTTTTTTTTAAACAAGATATTTGAGTATCAGTCAAATTATATTACTGAATATTATTACATGCTTTTAATTTGTTACTACATTTTGGCTGTTTATTTTAAGTAAGCCTTGGAAGGATAATTATTTTTCCTGGTAAGGTTCTGATTCGTTATATTATGAATATGTACATATAAACTGCTTCATTTTAGTTCAATACAGAAATGAGGTAGAATGTGTATTGACACATTAGAAAAATATAAATGCATTTTACATTTGAAATACTATTCATCTAAAATTGATACTGTAGTATGTTTACGCTATGCTTGATCCGTGCAAATGATGTCAAATTAACATTAACGTTGTATCTAAAACATAGTTTTAGGGGATTATTTTTCAAGTTATAACACTACTGTATACACCTTAGTATGGCTCTATTATTAGTATGTTGTCTATACACACAATATCTCTCGTCAACATTATTAGTGTAAGCCAGTAGTTTTATTTACACTTTACAAGCTTAGGACAGAACTTTACAAAGAAGAATAACATACATTAAACTGGTTCACTCTAAAATATGAAAGAGTGAAATCCACGGCACATGGTCTACACTCTACAGGTCAGTCGTGTAGTTTCATGAAATGTGTCCTTGTTAAGGCCTGAGGCTTGCTCTAACGTTGTTACAAACCCTTCCTAACCAACCAGATCTATTTACAGAGTTTCACGTCAAGTGAGTTATACACTTTAAACTTCACCTTTGAGCCTGACCTTGTGTGAACTTGATTTACTGCGGTTTCGTCAACGCAATTGAAGAGGATTATTCAATTAGATTAATTTGTATCACATATAAGTTTCACTTTTAAACACTACCTGATAATAAAGTTCTAAGTAATATGATGAGTAACGTAACAACAAAACTTGGAAATGGAAATGTTGACACACTAATATGCGGATACTTAGCGGATCAGTGGCGGATTGGTAACGCGCGCGTCTCCGAAGTTCTCCGGTGGTGCGGGTTCGACCCCCAGTCACCACTTCAAATTTGTAAAGTGACCATACGGTGACGCTAGGTTAAGGTCGAGGTTGAGTGGAAGAGAGTTTTTGTAGTCCTAACTTCGCCAAATTAAACAAGACAAACTTTACCTTTACCTTTATAAAATAAGGTTACATTTTTGTCATATACCTCAATACTTACGTTTTCAACGTATTCACTGGGATATCTACATTTTTCTTAGATCAAAAGGTACCATACTGTTTTTTTTAATTAGAACTATTGAGTTTAGAAACGCCAAATATAGCTAGGCATAATTTAAGGAAAAATTGCGCTGACCCCACATAAAATACATTTGAAACTCGGTTTCAACTGAAGCTTCTGAATAGCGAACAGAAGGTGCTTGCTCGTTGAGAATGCAATAAAATGCAAATGTGAGGAGCTGTGATTAATTACGGACTGAAGTTTGCGGCGTCGCGTTCGTTAGTGAAGTGAATAAAGCAGAGAGAGGACCTGAGTGAGTGAGAGAGAACACAAGTGAGGTGGAGAACCAAGAGAAATTGCAAGCATGTATACAGCATAGGTTAGAGAGTAGGATGGAATACCTTTGCCAACATAATTTAAGTTTGATCTGAGCGGCAATAGTTGTTTTCTTAATTTACATTTGGTTAGTTAGGCCCCGATTAAAGAATTTCCTTGGGTAAAATGAGATATCCATGCTGTCAACATTGTAAGAGTCTTAAAACCCGTGAAATGAGCCCCGATCATGACTCCTGAACATGGTTTGAGAATTTTTTTAAAACTATAGCTTTTATGTTGACATGTGCGAGCTCACTACCAGTAAAAAATTGTCCGGTTAAACTTAAATTTGGTACTAACCGATTTTTCAAACCGATTTTCAATATTGTCCTTTAAGCAAAAATCTCAGTAATCCTCGATGGTTAGTAAAGTCGGATTAAGGGGAGGGATCATTGAAGGAGTGACTAAATATCTAAATACAGTAAACTGGATCCGACTTTGATGAAATTTAAAGTCAACATGTTTTTTATCTAACATTTAAATATACTGCAAATTGAGAAATTCCTTACATTTGTTTTAATTTATTTGATTTTCTAAGCCCCAAAATTTCAGATTTGCTATAGCAATATGGGTCAGAAACTCAGAATCTATATACGACGTTTTTGGAAAGGATATTTTTCCTTCAAATATCAAACGCCGAATCACAGCATTGTTGTTAAGTTCTACTAGCGCACTAGGTATACAGGCGTTCGAAAATTATTTTAATGACCGTTATTTTGAAAGCGGAAAAATACAGGTCGGTTCAAAAAGAAAGAGTAGATTTCTTATACATGTTCAATGAAAAAAACTAGTTATTACCCAAGAATGATTTTTATTTCTTCGAATAGACCAGTGTAGAAAGTTTCATTAATGAATCACCTATACGCATGTAGCTTGTTTATTTTCAGGATTATTCAACATTATAGAGACTCACCGAAGTTTTCTGTGCCACCGCTTTAGCTAAATTGTTTCACTCTTTCTTTTTCGGAAAAAAAACTTTGACAGGAACAATTCTTACTATGATACTGTAGAACGATTTTTGTCCCATCAATTACAGGAGGACTGATTTTATTTGTATGTAAGGTGGTGCATCAGCACATGAACAAGTTCAAAAATGTCAAAACTGTTCAAAACCGATGAACGGGACGAGGTTGAGACACAATCTTTCGGCACCAGCTCAAAAGTCGTGTTAGTATCTGTGTTATTAAAATGTTATTATCCTAAATAGTTTGTCTGCATTAACGATACGAAATCTGTTCTTTAATTTTGTAACACCCTGTAGTTAAACTCAACATAATACGAGATATATGTTACAACAGAGCTAACGTGTTTCCATACAACATGATCAGCTTGCACTGCTGATGTACTGAATGTGATGCTATAATCTGTGTGTCAGCGGCGTGCTCACCATACCGGAAGTTGGACTGAATATCAGCTGTGTACACCGGAAGCAGCTCAGCTGTTCAGCAACACGAGTAGCCAGTGCTGATTCCCATATCCGATTACCTTTACCTCGAAACTTGGCTTAACTGTGGCTATGCGATGTTTAATTGCGTAGTAAGTTTTGGAGTTTTAAGAGTTTAACCTGAGATTAATGAACTGTTGTTCGACATTTACTCTTTCGCTAGGAGCGACGTTATCACTTTTGCGGTCGTGATTAAAACAGCTTTAAGTTGACATAATGGTTGTTGTAAGATTTTGGCAACAAATTTTGTTTGCAGTTTTTTAAACCCTGCATTTTAGATAAATTATCTTTAATTAAAAAAAGGTAAAGTTTGTCTTGTTTAACGAGGCGAAATTAGGACTACAAAGCCCTCTCTACCACTCAACCTCGACTTTACCTAGCGTTACCGTATAGTCATATTACAAATGTAAGTGGTGACTGCGGGGATCGAACCTATGCCAGCTGTGTGATCAGCTTCGGAGTCGCGCACGATTCCAACCCGCCACGAGTCTGCTAAATGTGATGCACTCTTTTAATTTCGTCTCTTTTAAATTTAGTTTCCATAAAGCCTACTTGTAAAGAGACCGCCGGATAGTGCCCGAACGACCTCTATCCGAGATAGAGAACTTAACAGGGAAAAATTTGAAAACGATGTTTTAAGTAGATTAACTTACCAAAATGGGAAAAGTGTCTCAATTGAAGCGTAAATCCATTAATGCTGCAGCATATACAAGGAAAACGTAAAATTCCTTTGTTAAACAACATATTTATTACCATTATTCGAAATATATTTTCATAAGAAAATCATGTTTTAATAAACGTAATTTTATTGATGGTTTATTGTTTGACGAAAGTTCATGTTTTTGATTTCATATGCAGCTGCTCCAATAGCTTTATGTTTCTATTGAAACATATTTTTGATTTAAGTACGTTAATCAGTTATGGATATCGTTTGCAGTTTTTCTCCATTTCACAAGCGGTGCTCAGAGTGGGTCCCGAGGCCGCTCAATCCAGCGGCCTCTTAAGAGGTACATTTTAGATGGGCCACGATGTGTTTTCTGAAACGAAATCTATAAACATATATGTTCTGCAATTCCTTTAAGGCGTTCGATTTAATACCTTTATAACGTCCATTACTACGTAACATTTTTTAATAGTTTGAGTACAAACCACTAGCTATTAAGTAATCTTAAAAGTATAAATAATCGTGTTTACGTTTTTCACAAGCAAATATTGACAAGAGGGAGGAAACACTTAAGAAGTTTTGAACAGGGAACGAAGAAGAGCTCTTGTCTGGGTAAATTAATTAAGTCGCAATGAAAACATTGAAGTTTCCCTCTCCTCACAATCCAATTACGGATTGATACATTTCTTCAGATGATTCATTTATCTCTTCTTACAGCATGCAGAGTAATCAAAACAACTTATAACATAATTAAGGTATTAAATAACTGTTTCATACTAACTAATAGATACATTCCTGGACAATATCAACTCATGATTGGTAAAGTGTTAAACAATTCATAAACCATTAGTACCATTCATTTCCTCATGGTATAATTGTATTGCATATTTTTCTGTTGCTGTTTGATTAAGTTAAATATTTACTTGCATTTAGCCAAAAAGTTTCCAATTCTGAAATGAAAAACCAAGCGAAGCGGTAATTTTGTTTAGGAGTGTATTTAACAAAATAATCTTGATAAACTAATTTTTAATGAAATAGCTTTGGTTACATGTTTCGGGTTTTAGGCCATGAGACAAAAAAGTACACAATAAGGGTGACCAAAATTGTTCAGTAAAAGTTTTTTACTAAGGGTGATATGGTGAAATATCTATTTATCAAACCCATAACATCCCTTCAACGTTTCAACAAATGTTTCACACTAAGTAAAACAATGACAAAACAGGTTTGTGTGTTGTATGTATATTGCATGAGTAGTGAACTATTTACAAATTCAAATTACATTTTCAAACTTACTTTAAAACGAAACAAGTTGGGCTTGAGTTAGCGTTTATAACTAATGATAACGTCATGTTTTGTAAAATCGTGATAAGTAAAACTGGAATTCAGATTACATAATTGAAACGTTTTTATGATAGGTTTCTTGGAGCTTTAAAGCCCTCTCTTCCACTAAACTACAGTAGGACAAATCGGGTTTACAATTTAACATTATGTGCAAACAATTTGAATAAAACCATTGCCTATGTTTACAAATATAACTATTACTTCAGAAACTCGTGTAATACCCGAATGAAAATAGATGACCAAAACCACCTTATTTACTATCACCCCACTACTAAAGGGACCACCTTTACTTCTGAGAAAGCCTGAATTCGTCCACCAAAGAAGGACACGACACCGCGCACGAAACAACTGCCTAAACAACGGTTTTTCAACTGGCACAGCTTTACTGTCAAATCTAACGCTTGCACAGGGTTTACGTCAGCTCATTTTCAGGTTTTAAAATAACTTTTAGATCTTTAAACGAGACATATTTAAAATCTAGAGCAGTTTTCCGACACGTGTATAAAGCTATATTTCTCATAAGTCGTTCAAATAAACCTTGAAATTGTCCAAGTTTTAGTGTTTTCAATTCTGTTTTGACACTTGAAAAGCACGATTTAATGATTCAAAGAACGCGCTCTATACGCGTGCAGGCAAGCTTTTAAGACTTAAAACTATCTTAACTTGTATAGTGTAGGCGTATTTTGGATTACTGCAGACCCTTGCAGTGAAGCGTCACCGTGCAGCTGAGTCATGTCAAAGCTCTACCGGCCCAATTTATATTCCATACTCACCTCCTGATACTCACTCAGTCATACATTGCGTATTCAGGAGTTACGGGTCTGTTAACGCCTAGCCAAGCCTAACACGGACTCCTGGGCCCTCGCCAGCTGATTGTGAGTCTACACAATAATCAGCTGTTAAATCAAGAATGCCACTAATCTGCGTCACAGCTGTTCAATTGACCGGTAAATGGTAGACCATTACTTTTGAAATTTAAGACCTAATATGTGTTCAAAAAGGTTTATCAGCTAGTTTGTTTCTTTTTCAGCTGTTGATAAGAATGAGAATTACTTTATTTTGTTGAGTTGTTTGTTTTACGATTAATGCTTAAAGTTCAAATACATTGTCATTTACACTTGGTCACTGGTGCATAAAATGAATGTCAATAAAAAACAACAAAAAGGGTCTTTGACCTGTAAAGCTGAATTTTAAAAATAAACTTCCGAGCTCACCTCCTCGGACCAAGACACCCCCGTCTGTGTTGGACGCTAAAAAACAGTAAAAAAGACTAAAAAGTATCCTAGAGCTTAAATCCTAATTGCAACCTAATTGTGGTTTATCTATCCAACAATTTTGTTTTATTTGATTGCCACCCATATTTAGTTGTGGTATGGTGCGAATTCAATAATTTGTTCTACTAGTTGTTGTTTAGAAAATTACACTTTGAGCCCGAGATATAGTACGTTAGGAAGTTGAGTCTTGAAAAAGATTAGTGTACTGGACTGTACACTTAAAAGTTCAGTTAAGTCGTGTATCAGAAGGACAAAATAACCAAATTTAAGAAGCCAATATTTACCAAAATTTACCAATATTTTGGTTTCTAAGTTGATATTTTACACAATTAATAAAAATTGTTCCAAACATGTTTAATTATACGTAAACATTTTTTACAAATTTTAACAATTTAAGGTCAATATTAAAATTTGTACATACATAGTTTGTACACTAAATCGGCTGAGGTTCAAATTCGGCGCTGCAGTATCAACATCTTCACGATGGCCATTCATTACCCGAGGTGCGGAAGTCACGTTTAAATTCGTCGCTATGCTCCATTGGTCATTGGGCTATTAATGAATTATTTAATCCAGGGAACAGTTGGCCCTAATTTGTAGCAAGAATACACCTTATCATCCGCCCAAATGCATCACATTCCAAATTAACCTTATAAACACCCTCTAGAGTGTCGGTGTCTCTAATCAAGATAAAGTAATAAAACTTGTGTTTGTTAACTTTAACACCAAATCAAAAAATACTAATAAACAAAATGACAAAATAAAAGTTATCATAAATAAACGAAATGAAGAAAAAACAAATGGCAATGAGAAACGGGAAGGGGTTAGGTAGAAAGGGTTCGCCGTCGTGCTTATCACTATTTGTACAAGAGTCTCATATGTATCTTTACACAAAGGCTCATCTCTACCAACAACATTGAGTGTGTTCTACCCCTTGTATCACTGTGTGTACTTGGGAGATCTTAGACTCTGCGCTTGTAGCTTCCAGATGTATGGCTCAGGCAAATTGTGAATAGTTTTAATTTTAGTCAATATAAATATGTGATCGAACTCTAACGTCAATATGAAACTTATTTTCATATTTTTGCTATGTTTTAAATAAGTCTTTGAGGTGCAATTCACATTGTTGTCAAGTCAAAAATATCAACTTTTATCGATACATTCAACGATGAGATCTCACCTGGCCCGCACCGTTTTCCTGACAAACATAACCTTGATTAACTTCAGTAATTAATTCGGCTATTTCAAAAGTCATCCTTACTTAACTTCAATGATTGTCTAAGGTTGCTGCTTAACTACTTTTCTTTAAAATAATCCATCGGAAATAGGAGTTGATTAAGTTTTCAAAGTTTGGAAGAGAGACTAAAAATTACCACTTTATCTGAAATTGTTTTTATGTATTTTAATGTTTTAATTTACCACAATAACTATTAACATTGTCTTAAGTAGTATTGCAATTTGTCTCTCTTGTTATTTCATTTCAAGTCCATATTCTGATGGAATTAATTCATAGAATTTATCTCAAGTTCTGTTTTTAATATTTGTTCCTAAAAACTGAACTCCACACATATTTACTACCAAGGGCTAAGAAACTTGATGATATCAAGGATAGCTCGTTATTGGACTTACAATTATCCCAATCGTTATTGGGTACAATTTCGGAGTTGATCACAGGTCATTTGAGGGTTGTCTGCACATGAGACTGGTTTTGAAAGACCTAACCAGCTACGAGGATTAAAACGTGTTATTTAATTGTTTGTGTTTTCAATCAGCTACAAAACTTATGATATTGTGTTTATCTTAAAATTTAGTCTTACATTCTTCTACCATTATTGCTTACATTCTTCATCATAATCCTACTGTCTAGACCGTCACTATAAAAGAAAGATGGAAACGCGAGAGAGGGCCAGAGGTTGTGACAGAGGCTGTAAAAGTGACATTCTCTCCCAGAGATATCTCAAACCTAACCTTTGCCTTAAGCTAGGCCTGAGGCTCGTAAAATGTCTCCACTCAGAAGACGTTTTGTAAGCGGAAATAACAGTTTCACCTGCAAACATGCAGATGGAAGTTACGATATGAAAAAGGTTTCAAGGGATTGCATCATTTCAAAATGTAGTTTGAAATTCTTTTGTTCCATCACTAATTCACTGAAACGTTTAAAACATTTTAGCTAATACTACATTTAAACTTTTTGGTTACATTTATGTGTTTAGAGTTTGCCTACTGGATCTGTTGAAGTTGTTCAAAGGCACTATCTAAGTAACTGGCCAAAGAAACCTTATAAATCGTGATTGTATCGCTCTACGGGTAAGAAAATCTAGCCTAATTTTAATGCGTATAACTAAAGCTAGGAAGTTTGCCCCACGAACCAAGTTGCAGCGTGTTTGAATTCAATTATTTTATAAACAATTTACATAAATTAACTAAATTAGACATTGTCATTACAGAGGCAAACAGATCAATACAATTTAACTCAAACCAGTGTTAAGCCATAATAAATAGTAGTCATTGTTAGGTAAGTCATTTATCAGTGAAAGTGGGCTACCAAATGTTGTGTGCAGGCTACCAACGAAAATCACACAGAGCCACTGTAAATTATGTACAATAGAAATGATTAAACTATTATAAGTGATGTAACAATTGATTTTTGATACCCCTCATAAGATATGGCGTGCTATGGGGAAGGAAGGCACAAGTATTGTGGGTGTTGAGATTTCCCCTCTCCCGTTTCAGCCGACTAATGGAGGCTAATCATGAAATAAAATAAAAGTTGAAAATCCAAACACTCACCAGTGGGTAGCAAAGGAAAAGAGCAAAGCTCATAAGCTTACAAACACGTGTTCCAGCGCCCAAACATGCCAGTGTACTAAGAATAACTTAATTTACTAAATCATCTGTAGTCCTAATCTCTGGACATTGACGAGGACCTACTATTGTGTCCTAAAGTGGCTAGAATATAGAGACCTTGACATCTCCTGGCCTCCTGATCTTTTCCAGATTTCTAAACATCATCTTCGTCAACTCATCTCCTTGTCTTCAACTCTACTCAGCGTTTGGAAAGGTCAAACTCTCAACAAAGGTCAAGGTGTTCGCCAACTCGATACGTTCAGGAATACAATAAAACGTATAGTATTGTCGTTAAACAGAACCACTATAACAGAACCAGTGAACATCTTATTGTTTTACGGATCTTATGTTTTATCGAAGGAAAATATTCGAGCCAAATAATGCGTTTAGTGAAACAAATCAAACAGCTCTTTAAGCTATTGTATTCTCAAGTCTGCATGGTTTAGTTAGCTGTTGGTACAGTTAATAAGTTATTTTCGCCTAACCAGGCATATTTTTAGTTTCAGCAACAGTTTGAATATTAGGAGTGCCCTTTTTCATTGGTTATTGCCTAACTTAATTGATTTAGGATTTTCAGTTTTGGCAAGATTTATTTTTTAAGAGATCTCTTTTTTTACTACCGGTAACTTCAAGATTCACTTTGTCTTAACTGCCAACCAGAGTCGGACAAGAAAGTACTACCTAACGATAACCCCTGCCTTGTAGGGAGTCTTGGAGTTCGCTTCTTTTTGTTTCACCCCCAAAGACTATTGGATTGTTCTATGATAAGGTGTGTTTTGAGCTCTCAAAAGGCTTTGTATTGTTTAATAGTCAGTTCATTCATGCTATTCCTATACATTCCAACTAATAAAAAACATATTATTAGTGACATCTTCAAATTACTCGTACTGTAGTTGTATGTATCTACCTTCCCACTGAGATTTCAAAGGTTCTAAGTATTTTTTAACATCGTCTTCACATACAAACACTGCCCTTTGGAATTTACAGACTAATCGGGCTTTTTTATGAGTTCAAACTAACAATAATTGTACTAGAATTTTTAATTCTTTGTTTATAAACTCTATTTCACCCTTAGTATTGTGTATCAGTTTAGTTTGAACAATGATTTCTGATTTTTCTTTTTATCGAAAAATGTTGGCCGAGAACGCTGCGTGTTTGATGTTTTGGCCATAAATGGGGATCGAACTGAGATTTACAGCCTTGTGATATTTTCCTTGTAAATCTCCGCTGTCACTGCAAACTGTAGGAAGTCTGCTAACTTTATTTTATCACGAACATGATATACTCTACTGAACAAAGTTAACGTTGCTGAATAGTTTTTGAAAGAATGTATTATCACTTGTGTTGCGCGGGATGGTTAGACGTTTAATAAAAAAATTTACACTCGATAAGGTCATTATAGGGAAGCACAGACATAATTTATATTTAGTTTGGTATAAATGGTATAAGGTTTTTATTAAGAATCTTAACGATTAATTGAGAATATTTTCTTACAGTTCTACCAAAAGTATTCTAATTTATTATTTTAGCTTGTAGTTTATCAAATGTTCAGAAGGGCTAGCAGGGCGCTCTCCAGTAGCTTCTTAAAATTAAAACGCTGTGATACCAGATTTGTGGCATCATATTTAATTGCACATGGGCACTTCAGGTATCATCTACAGAAAATGAGGTTGCATAATGGTAATACTCTATGTGTGTGCAGGCAGTAGAAACTGCTAGGCGCATCCTATTAGACTGTCCCTTTCTGGAGGTTAGGAGAAGCTGTCTACTAGAGGGGCGTAATTAAGATAGAGTTTAATTGTCTGAGCTTGGTGGAGTCATCTTGAGACTTTGTGGTCCCACAGGGGCGGGTCTCCCAAGCTAAGATAACCGGGGCAGTACAATAAACCTTTGGTTGACGTACAACTGGTTCACTACCAGCTCTACTTAATCTAATCTAATCATATCAAAACTTTTCAAACCTATCACAAGATACTAATATTATTACATTGTGCTGGCTTGATTTACACACTTTGTAACAGGATTGTATAAAATATATACTTTACCAAGAAGAAGAGAAGCCAACGCGAACATTTTCCTTGTGCAAATTATGTGACTATGAATTGTGTTTACTCAATTAATTTACAAGTCTTGTTATGCAGGAAGTATACAAGTATCATGACATTATCAAGAGTTGTGTCATCAGCACAAATACATCCATACAGGGTGTCACAAAAGTTTGTAGCGTGCTATGCAGAACCGGATTCTACATAAACAAGTAAGTCGAAAATAACTAATAACATTTTTTGATTTCGGATTAGTTTAGCCGTAATCCGCCATTTTGTAAATTGTTGAAAAAATAAACGATTCAAAACCTTTTTGAGATATTTTTGTGAAACAGTATAAACATTAATTATTGTTTTTTAATAAAATTTTCGAAACATATTTTTATTTAACTTATCAAATTTCAAAATGGCGGCCATTTCAAAATTTCTAAGTTGAATTCCGATTCGATTCTATTTGACTTTGAAAACTTTAAATGGCCGCCATTTCTAAATTTGATAAGTTAAATAAAAATATGTTTCGAAAATTTTATTAAAAAACAATTTAGGTTAATACCAAGTATCACAAAATATATCAAACGGGTTTTGAATTTTTTATTTTCAAAATTTACAAAATGCCGGATTACGGCTAAATTAAGCCGAAATAAAAATGAATGATACTCGTTATTTTCGATTTACTTTTGTATGTAGAATCCGGGTCTGCATAGCCCGCTACATATATTTGTGACACTCTGTATATCCTCTCTTACCCACTATCTCCCACTGACGTCATACTCTGGGAGACTCTTGCACAAGTGAGAAAGCTCGTCATGAGGTTGGATTGAGACGTCGTCTGTCTTCTTCGTCACTTTGTCTTGTGCCAAAGTTCATCTTCTCATTGCCTCTCTTGGTTCCGCATACTTCTGCACTTGATGAAATGTTAGTGACATTTCTCCACCTGTCAGTGATGATGAGTCATGGAATGATTAGTGTTGTTGTTTAAGTTGTGGTGTTGTGTTTTTAATGTTGTTGTTTAAATGCTTGAAATTAGTAAATATGTTTAGTAGTTGGGACCTTTTTATTCTCGTAAGGCTTTACTGTATTGTTTATGGAGGATCCGTGTAGCAAAATGTAAGCATAAAATGTGTAGCTATGAAAAGCGTAGATTATTATGTAAAACTTGAACGTTTGTAGCAACTAAATGCTTTACGCTTTATTTTAATCCATACTTTTTCAGGTACTTCACTTAAACATTCTTTAATATTAAAACGCCGTAAAAATTACACGAAAAATAATGTTTATAGTATCCAGTAACATATTTTATTTGCCATGGACCAGTTTCTATTATAAGACCATCTTCCTTGCTTGTAAGTAGGGCTACATTGTATATTGATTAATACAGTAGTATAATTTTCTAAAAACATCACAAATCACTAAGAAAAGCTTTGCTGGCGAAAGGCCTCACAACTTAAATGCCCTTGTATTGATTGATTGAGTTTTGAAATAATTTATTTGGTTTTAAAAAAATCACTTCACGTCTTCACAGCTTACAAAAATAATTGTAGGAAAACGAAGAATCTTGAAAATATAATGTATCGTAAAAATAAAGTCTTAATTGTTATATTGTCTCTTGTACAGGTTTACTACAAATAATTACTGATGGCTTCGGCAATGAAACGACGAAAGGTCTTAAATAGTTCATCTCGTCATACTCTTCTTATCGATTTTAATACCCAAAAGAATTAAGAACCACTGTCTGAATTTTAATAGCATTTATCAGCTACACGTGGATGGCCTCCTTTGGTCTTTTGTTTTCATCTTGTTGAGAAGAATTCCCTAACAATGGCTGGCAGAAGCTGACCTGCGGCGCCGCCTTCCACTTAAATTTCATCCTAATCAGATTGATTTAATCACTGCCTACCAACCAGTAGACTTCACAATATAACACGGTATACGCCAATACATCGTTGAAATTACTCTTGGAAGCCCAACTTAATTATAACAAATGCTCACAGTCCAATGTCGTTTTATGCGTACTAGTTTTGGGAGCTTCCAAAAATGTTTATACTCGTATTTATCAGCTGGTTATTATAATACACTACGATCTATGTATTTACGAAATCTAAAGATGCTTCTGAGATTGACGTCGTTAGAATTTGGGCTTAACTCGATGAATAAGAGTCCCATTTGAGTTTGGTTTCTACAAGTAAATTAATTGATTGTATCTATCTGTTTACGTGGGTAACTAAGGAAAGTTAACGGAACCACACAAGTCTTAACCCTAAACTAATGTGCTATTTAACGCTTAACGTTTTAGCACATAATGAGGTTTGTAAAAAAACTAGCTTGTAATTCATTTGTTTTCTTTGCTTTTTGTACATGTTTAAATTTAATTAATTTAGAGGGGAAGTAAAATGATTTACTTTGCCAACTCCCTTTGGTAATTCTTAATCACGACTAACAAAGTGTTTCAAAACGTTTTTAACCTTTCTATGAACTTAAAATTGGCTGAGTTCACCCTTACAAATTAAATAGCTCTAATGACTTTTATGTGACAACCTGCCAACATAATTCGATGTGTGGATTTTAATGTGAACACTTGACTCACATTAAAAAGTTTGTTGTTTTATTTGATAGTGGTAAGAACATATGGTGTTTGTATTATGTGTGAATGATAGTTTGATATATGGAAGTGTAGACTGCGATATATATTAAAAACTAAAATGTTCAAAGATCGGACGTGCAGCAATCCTTTTAGAATCAGCTTTGTTTAGATTAGGCAAGACATAGTGGTCTTATAGAGAATAAAACCGACGGAAAGGAATAGTGCTAAACAGTTTATTGTTAACAGTTTTAACGAATTTCTCTTATCTTATTGACTAACCAGTCACAGAGGAGCAATTCTAACAAACTTTTGACACTACTAACGCAATAACTGAATGCGTTAAGGTCCCCGGCAAGCTGGGTCGGATACCCGTAACAAAGTGCAACAGTACTAAAGTTTGCCAAGTTCTCACATCCAGTAGATTTACAACTCTACAATCCATAACCATTCACGAGATCACATCTCTGCGTTTATCACCTTACTTACACCGCGGTTATGACTTCACATCACACAACGCTATAGAGCCTACTTTACTGCAGAGTCGTGGTTTTGCTCTTTACACCTCTTAGTTCACGCGTCGGAGTGCGTCCATGTGAATCTGATGGCTTTCTTTGCAGATTGGCTTAGAGAGCTGTATATAAACATAGTCACCAAGAGAGTACAACATGAAATCAAAACCAGACCGACACGCAGCTAAGCGCTAAAGCGCCGCTTGCATGAGTGAATAGAATTTTATTTGCCATTTGTAACTCTTATGTTTCGCTTCAAGAAATCGGACTACTAATAACGCTGTTATAGCGAAATCACATTTTTGGTCGCTATTTTAAAACGACTCAATGAATTTTCATAATTTTTGGGACATCACTAAATAATTTAAAATTACAAATTTATTTCAAATTTCATCAAATCGGATGAAAAGATTAATTTTTAGTTCATTACTTTTTTGACCAAAGGATGGTTCCGGTAGCGCGATTTCGCTGGTTAACGAACTTGACCGAGATATTTACAAAGGAACATTTGTTGTTAAATTTCATGAAAACGGACAAAAATGCAACTTGTTGAGAGTAATCACATATATACAAACATACATTGGCCTAAGTATATATAGTATATATAGATAAGTCTTGTAAACGATTCTCAAAACGTGTTAACTAAAAAGTAGTAAACCTGCACTGAAACAACTGTTTCATAAAACAATACACACCACAGTTCAGTTAAACTGTGTCTCATATTGAAAAACTACTCTTATGACATATTGATGAAACATGTGATTTATTGTGTCGCCTATTGGCGAAGAGCAATACACAACAATAACTACCAATGGCAAACATTAGACCTGCCAGTGCGAGTATTGTATTGTATTGTATCATTTCCTGTGCGAAATGAGCCTCTGTTCATTCCTGCGCTCCCATCCACACCTGCGTGAAATATTACATTCCTACTTCATTTCGTCTTCATTTTGCGCTCTCTCCTGATTTAATCTTTCATCTTTCCTTTCCAATACTTCGTTTCTTTCAGTAGGCGATTTCATTGTATTGTTATATTGAAGCGAGACGAATAGGTATCTGTAATAAAATATTGTTTTATCGTCTTTTAGGTTCTTGTACGTGAGCTAACGTTAAGAGAAACTTGAAAATTAGCAGTATCAGAGTTTTAAGTAAACAGAGTATTCAGAACACCGAGGGCCAGGTTTGAGTCTTGTTACTCTTAGGTGTAAAAAGAGTCATGATGTATATAATTTTAAATAACTTTTAATTATAAATAGATTGATTGGTGAGAGAAATATTCGTACTCTAAATTGAGCCGTAGAGTTAAAGTGTTTCTATCCACCCAAGTTCTTTGAAATAACAGTGACTTTGTTTTCCTATGTAATAATATTAAAGTCTATATGTATAATCGAAAGTCTAAGTGCATATATCGAAATGTTACTAATTACTTTTTCTTTGTTATCAACAAATTTGTACATGGTGTAAATGTTTGTTTTTTTAACTATCGACGAGCCTTTATTGGATTTTAAGTGCTGTTTTGGATAGTAAAAATACATACGTATTTCTATTTTACCAAACAATATTCTGATGTTTTAAAAGGTGGCTAAGAACGTAAAACTACTGATATTTAAGGAGCACCCTGTAACCTTTCTTCAATTGCTTGAAAGTAAAATCCGATCAAAGATTCTTTTTTCATCAAGATAAAATATCCTAAGATATTTCACACCATCACACGTTTATATTTTACCATTTTTTCTTGTGTCCAATATTTTTGAATATTTCATTCAATGTGTTTCAAACAATTATATTTTCATGATTAAAATTAATTTGAATTTATAATTTTTGTAGATATTAATACACAAACATGTTCAAGTTATTATTAAAAACGACTTTGCAACATATTTTCCTACGTTTTAAATAACTTCTCATGGTTAGAATTATTAATTCATATTTATAACGTGAGACCCAACTAGTTCAAGGGAATAACATAACTATGATATTTAGGTATATATAAGATAATCCAGAAATCAACAATTCCCAACGTGTCTGTATGCTATGTAGTTTTCCCAGTATAACTAGTACTGATAATTTGAGAAGAGGTACGTTTTTTGCCAAACAAATAAACTTTAAATTTCTCCCCGATACGTAGTAAAATACTAATGAGCTTATAAACAGATGAGGTGTACTTATGATGTGTGACATATTTCTATCAAAATAGTGAGCTCGTTGAAACTTTTCTCTTTCAGGCAAAACGAAGACACTCAATATACATAGTGTCAAGGAAAGATTACACAAAGTCAGTATAACATGTAATCTTCCTGCCAGTAGCTTAGCTTTGAAATATTGACCGGTCAGTCTCGTCCATTACGGGTGGTTTTGTTTTCGGACCAATAAAGTTGAGAGAGGTCCGAGGATGTAGAACGTAAAACCAGCGAATGATGGGTTTTACTGCTGCTAAACCTGATTCAACGTGAGGTTTATGGAGATACCAAGGTCATCTGATCGACAGAGTCAATCCTGCCAAGGTCACCAGTCTGGAGATAACACATCAAGTGCGAGGTGGATGTGCACTGTGCAGATGTGTGCAGTTATGGTCGGTGTGCAATTGTCCTCTCAGTGCACGGTTTCAACTCGTTTGTTAGTGTTGTTTATAACAAACCTGGTTTTCAAATTATTTGAAACTAAATCTGGCCTGAGCCATTCTTGATATTCTACCATTTACAACTACAGTAATTTTTTGGACTTACAGAGGAACATTTTTATTTGCCCACCTTCCAAGACAGAATTGTTTCTAATGCCCGGCTTGTTCAAAGTGAGAGAGGGAGAGAATATCAATAAATACAATAATGGATGGAAGTTCGGAAAAGTATTGTTACGACTTGGCTCTTTGCACTACACAATCAAGTTGGACAACGGATACACTGTAAAACGACATATTGAAGAGAACATCAGTTTTAAATCTAATGGAACAATTTTGATTTCACCAAAAGTCAAACACAAAAGAATGAGATTTAAAAATAATTTGGAAAAGATAGAGCCATTTATTTTTATTTTCAAAACTCAAATCCAAGAAAACTCTTTTCCACATCCTCCAATTTGTGTGGAGAATCATAGGACCCACAAATATCATGAATGTATGAGCCAAAACCAGAGAAAACTGTTTGATCCCATATTATAAATATATCTGTGTTTGTCAAATATAATTTAATAAATATCTATTTTCCCAGTTGCAGGACCTTGTTTTATTACAGTTACCTTGGTTGTGGTGCCCGTAGATCCTACGGTGCAGGTTGGATCTACAGCAACCTGCACCGTAGGATCTACAGGCACCACAACCAAGGTAACTGTAATAAATATAATTTCTCATAATTATTTATTATCACTATTATAAATATTCAAATGTTTTCTTTCACTATTAAAAACTCACTATTAGAATCTTTCAATATTAACTATTGACAACATTAATCTAGTTCATAATTTCTTTATCAAATACATTGAATTTTCTTTGATAATATATTAGTAAAGAGCTTTTGAAACTTTTATTGTGAAGAAATTGGATCCATATTGGTTTCATACGTTTCCCCAACAAGATAGCCCGCAATATGTTCTGCTATGTACGAGTACAAATGAAATACAGTGTTCTCAAAATACTCTCAATGCATTTTTTGTATTTAAAAATTTGAAGTTATTTAAATTTTAATATTTTATTACATTATTTAATTTGATTTTTAACCTGTTCACATTTATTTTCCAGTCAATCATTTTGTTAAAAATAATATTGAGGTATCAAATTAATTGGCTTGACCAACATTAGCACATTTTAAAGTGCAACGTACTGACTCGCTTAAACATAATGAAGATATATTTAATTAAAAAATGAAGGAAGCTATATAGCCTTAAGCTGAATATAGTTAACTTTAAATTGCTCTACATTATTTGAATTTTATTAGATGAAACCTTTTACAGGCCTTCAGAGGTCCTATTTTTCACTTGGAAGAACACTTTGATTCAAAATTTACTATTTATTTTCAGCTGGTGTAATGTGTAGATTATTTAGATTATTAGTGGACAATTTATGGTTTAACGTTATTAAGCCTTATTATTAACGTTATTTCTACAAAGATGATTGTAAGAAACCTCAAGATTACTTTTAAGAAAATACACGATGATATTATTTGTGACTATATTATCATAAAATATGTTTATTATCAGAGGATTTTCGGTAGTTAAACTTTTATTGTTAACATTATTTTTTAAATTGGTAAAACGTCACAAACTGTAAACTATATTTCCTCTCTGATAAATTTCACGATTAATTAAACTAACAAGGAAAACACTCAGCTGATATCGAAGGTTATTACTATCCACAATACCAGTTGCATTACCTAATTATCTAATCAATTTCTCGAGAGTATTTGTTGGGATTTCCTTGTGTAATACCTAGATTCGTAGTTAGCAAAATCTTAACCATTTTCTACACAAATACTAATTAATTTATAAAACGTTAGAATTAAGTTACATTCTCTAGCTGTTCTTTTGAATGTTATTTTAAAACATAAAACCGTGATACAGACTTTCAAAAATCTACAAACCACCGGTAAGGTGAAAATGCCGCAGCTTTGCATTTACGACTGTAAGGCTTATGCATTTACAATCAAGAACAAGTAATGTAAAATAAAAGAACAACAAAACATTTAGTTTGAATCAACGGATACAATCCTTACATGGTTTTTAATATGATAAAAGTAAAAATACAAGAAATGAACTAAAAGAAACTATTTTTATCTTCATCATGATTAATTTAAGGCAGGAAAAGGCCCGTTGGAAAACTATTATTGAAATGATTCATGCCAGTTTTAATAAGCTAAAACTGATCATAGTTTATATATTTAGTAAGGGCATGTTAAATTACATTATTACCTGTGTTTTTCAATGGTAAATGGAGTGCATATACAGTCCACTAGTCAAGGTTTCTGAATGTTTTGGGTAGCTAAAGTCTTTTTAGATCATTTATAATCTACATTATACAATTTGTTCCAACGCGACAGCACTTAGCATAAATATAGAAGTAGACCCATAACTTAAACTTTGGTATATTAAGGAGTTTTGCAAAACTACACGAGACCTATGGGAACTTTACACACACAGCCGCAATGTTTGTGTTTGCATGTCTCCCATACTTAACAGCGAGTCGTGGATCTCTCATTCCCGGGTGAAGATGACTTAAGTGTGATGCTGACTTCACGAAGCTGTGAAGAGCACAGGAGATGTCAGTCATGGCTAGCTTCACGCTGGTCATTATACAGATATCATCTTCACCAGGCCCAGCCCGGCCGGGAATTCCGAGAATGGAATCCAAAAATTGGTAGCCGGCTGAACTGTGGTGCACGCAACTGTTTGGTGCCAGCGTTCTGCAAAATATAAAACACGAAATAGAGTCAAAACATTCAAGCTTGCCCAGTCATAACGACTTTAACAAAAAATACTTTTTATACTTCATGTATCGAAATTTGCCTAACAACCACCATCATACCTCTTTTTAGCCACCATTTTGAAGACTCTATGGACTTTAATAACTTTTAGAGTGTATATAAATGTATAACAATAAATAAATATATATTTAAAATTTTATCAAACTCGGAAGAAAGTTACGGTTTTCAGATCATTAAACCCCCTTTTTTGGTGATGAGTTCCCCCCGAAAGGAGGGTTCTGGTGGTTTGACTTCGCTGGTTAATGAACTTGACCGAATCCATATATTTACATAGATATTTTACATAATACATTTGTACCAAACTTGGTGAAACTCGTTCAAAATTGTTACCTGCAGAGATGATACACATATAGACGTAAGTGTGAAAAAATCTCAAAGCGTCGGGATCAGTGCTCATTTCATGGTCCCAAACCAGGGTCTTACCATACTGATGGTATGAATATCTCATTTTTCAAAAGAAAATTCCATAATTATTATTAAAATTATAGTTCAAAGAAGGCCTGTTGTTTAGCCAGTTTTTATTGCGCGGTGACGTGTGTTCTTTATACGGACAAATGTAGGCTTTTTTCTGAGATGACCATTGAGGTATTTTTTATGACGAGGTTCCCCACAACGAGGTCAAAACGTTCAAACGTTTAGCACTATAATTAATAATTCAACAGTCACGCGGTTAAACCCGGAAGCGTTAGATATAAGAGAAGTATGACAATTTGTTGAACTTCCTAACAAATTATTATTCAATGCATCGATGCAACTTTTATTTTCTTTAATAATCCAAGTGATTACTAGAAATAATTGTTCCATAAAGGTTACAACATGTGATTGACGAACCTAGTTTAACAGATTTATGTGTCAGTTAAAACTGTAACAGTCGAGAGAACAAAAGAACAATGAGTCATATGCAGTAAAGATTTGTCACAACAGATACTATTTCTTACGCTGATGACTACACCTAAACGACTTAAAAATACTACACTAGGTTCAGTCATGGTTTGGCTGAAAATGTATTTAGACGCACCCTTTGTGATAAACAAGATCCATATACGAGTATTTACTCGAAAATAACTTTCAATTAAGTATCTGACTATGTTGTATTTAAAGTTATTAGTCCTCGTATTTACAAGGATCGTATAGTAAACTTTTGAAACAAACTGATATCAAAGTATAGTTTTTATATTTTTTGTAACAAAGCTGGTCGAACGCAAATTGAACAGATTAATCACTGGTGAGAGGGAAAAAGTAATACCGGATAAGGAATCTCATTTTCCTCCCTTGATTTGATCGGAAATGTTTAATTGAAAATCTCAACAAAACCGAGGCTGTTTCCTTTCCAAGCAAATTTGTCTTTCTTTTCATTTCTCCAATCATTTTGCAATTTATTTAACGACGGCTGTTCTCTATTATACTCGGATGTTTGTTTTGCTTTTCCTTATGCTTCCTGATATTGTAAAATACAAGAAAAGTCATAATAAGCTGTCTTTCACTGTCTGAACCAATGGCATTTTAATGTATAACTTAACCAAGGGTTTGTGGGCATCACAAAACGCTTTCAGAGAAAGCGGTCCTAACCCTTGTCCCTGCGCCGGGAATCGAACCCGCGACTTTGCGCTTTACAAGCTGTGACTCTAACCACTGAGCCACGGACGCAGGCAAATCTATAAGTTCATAGCAAAGGTTCACAATCTGTGATATAAGTTAAAAGTTCATAAATATTAGTAGTTCCGAAATTAAGTGTACACGTAATGATGGAAACTCAGGTTCCTCGATGTGAACTTTGTGAAATAAAGCTGCTTGGAATGTAGACACGAGGGTCATGTTTAGTGTCTGTGTCGAATACATTCAGTCTGGAACTTCCGTTTCCCTCTCTATGTGCATCTGCTCTATTCACATTATGCTGTACATTTAAGAATTAGGTGGATATGAAACATTCCTTCATACAAAATACAACAAACAACTCATAGGCTGCAGTCTAACGTATATTTGATGCTAAATTAGTTTGGTTTTGAATAGTAGAACATATTCAAAATTAAACTAGCAGTGTGCTCAACAACATTACCATGAAAAATATACCTTGAACTTTTATAGAGACCAGAATATTGTAAATTCACATAACTTGCAAATTGGCTATGTCTAAGTAAAAAGATAAACGCAGGTTTGGACACACTTTTGGAATCTTTATATTATTAAAGCATATTAAGGTAAACAAAATCGTAATTAAGCTAAATTCATAATTAAAAATGTGTATATATCTTGTTTGAGGTATTACTACAATCACTCAGCTTTGTTCCAACTCTGTTACTTTTATGTTCAAAGAATCTCACTGAAAATTAGCAGCAATCCCAACAACTTAAACGCAAAGACTGGTCGATATTTTGGTAAAAGGTAAATGGATCTGGCCCCTTTACATTTTAACTTTACGTAATCAAACTAAAGTACTCCAATAATCTGTAAATCATTTAAGCTAAAACATACACGACGGAATCCGAGACAAATCTGGAGGGAAGGGGAATACAAATATTAGAAATATTTCTAGACAAATCGCCAGTTACTAAAACGATAAAAGGGCAGTTTGTACACAGTGATTGTATCGGAACTTAAAACTATATCGAGAGCTATCGTGAATGTGCAAGGATTGTGAGATTTTATATCTGAGAATTCAGAAGCAAACAGCAAGTATTTAAGCCGATACGTATTTTACAGTCGAACCAGGAACCTTAGGAATGTTGTTTGCAATATAAAACGAAACACGGGTTCCTATTTGAAAGTAATATTCAGCTGAAGTATTCTATGCAATCATCTTTTTTACTGAATACCAACGTGTTTATAAATCCTGCTGAATATCCTGTAATATTGCATGAACTTTAAAGATTCTTGAAGATTTGTTCAAGGACATTTCAATTGGATAACCTAAAATACTTTGAAAAGACTATTAATTTGTTTTGTTTTCGAGTCATAACCGTAGATGTATATTCATAAACATTGTGTTCAAAAAGTACAAATAATAATTAAGTCACAAAAGTTATAAATTGTTGGCAAAACACTCCTTCTAATTAAATAGGAGAATATAAACGTAGGCACTATGCCTTTACGTTTACCTCGTTATCATTTTACCTGTATTCGATTTAAAAAATGAAATGATAATGTCCAGCTAAACAGTTACTCTTTACTAATTAAGACGAAAGGAAATTTGAACATATTGTATTACTACTCTTGTTTTGTTTTAGTTGTTGACACTTTTTAAATTTTCTTTAATAACATTACTGCGTTTATGTAGTTACAAACCATAAACCACATTACTACAACATTAAAACAAGTTGAAGACTTGTCAACCAAGTTTTAGGGGTTTGAAGTTAAAACAAACTTTATTTCTTATTCTTACGCCAAACGCAATCGTTTGAGCAACAAAAACTTGTTCTTCTTTTGTTGAATTTAATTTTACCCCCACCCTCCACCTTTATCCCAGGGTACCACGAGCAACTCAAATCTGCTGCTTTACAATTTTTACCAGCTGACTAGGTAAACCGAAGCCGGAACATATGTAATCAACATACTCTTTCCGCCAAAAGGCGGTGGAAATAGCACGAAGCACATCAAAGGCACACGCTGAAGAAGCGTTCCATCACCGAATGGAGAGATTTTGGTCTTGTTAGGAAATATAACAAAATTGACAGTGCCACTTTCATCACCGAGCCTCCCGGACCTCAAACAGTTACATAAACCATTCTTCCTCCAGGACGCTGCACAACGGCGCTTCCCTGTCATGAAGTAATCGACACCGAACAATCGCAATCACACAATACCCACAGATTAGCGCTCAGTTTCACAACGGTTTGCGAAAGTGTCATCGAAAGCGACAACTCGTGCTCACGAAGTGGTGAGGAATTAATAATTTCCCAGTCAATTAGCATCTGTTCGTGCCGTGTCAATATTCCGGCTCCCAGACTCTCGTAGACCGGTTAGTGCTCTGCTCATGCGCGGCGAGAGTGACGCGTCTTCAGCTCTACGCATGCGCACTTTCACCACTGTGCGCAGCGGGTGGTTGTGGGATCTGAAGACGGGACTAGTTGTACAGGTTGGGGAAAGGTCTTGAGTCATATTTTATCTCAGTGAATATCGGCGTACAAATGAGGCAAAGCCTTTACAACAACCTTTTTTGGACGTTAGAAATATAATATAATAGTTCATACTTTTTCCCATCTATGGAAAAGCAGAGTTACAAATGTATCTTCTGTCTTTTAGTTACGGGTGACTTTAATTTATCTAACAGAATAGTTATTGTAAAATTTGAGAAGTAACTGACACTTCAACGTGTGATGAGTCTCCAATAAACAATTACATAACGTGTAAAATTTAATTAAAACTAACGAATAAAATAGTTCAAACTTTTGACAAGTAAACAAGTTTTACCCTTGTCTTTACGATGATCGAATTTGGAGTTATTAATCCCTCGAGGGATAACAATATGTCAAATATAAAATCTTAACATTGTACCCCAGTTACACTACCCTAGTTTTAGAAAAAGCGAGATACGAGAACTAAAAGGCAGTGCATATCTAGGGGAGTCAATGTAACACTTTTGTTCAGCAAAAATAGTTTGTGATTAATTTAAATCTATCATGAGCTGGAAAATGTTAAATCCTTCCGAAAGTTAAATCCTGTAACTTATAACTTTGATTGACGTCGCTTGCAACTGTAACAAATTTGACAAAAGTATACCAAAGACATTAGAATCCCTCTCGAAATAATGCTGGCCATTGATGCGTTTAAATTTAACAGCACGGTCGAGCTAATGGGAGACCTCTTAAAACACACATTCAGACATTGGGATTGGAGGGATAATTCGAATGAATGAAAAGAGCGAACAAAACAGATGTAAGTCTAAAAGATGATTCGATGTGAATATGTGGAAAATCACTACTTAATAATTTATATACTATTGACGATTGTCAAATAATGCACAATTCAAGCTGTATTTGTTTATTTTTTAATGAATTTGTCAAAAATTAGGTAATTAGACAGCTGATGACGAATTGGTTATCAGAAATTTCATCATGCCGAACAAAAATTACACATTATCAGGTACCTATAAAGTACCCCTTCTTATGCTTTGAATTGCATTACAGAGAGGTCCTTTCTAGCACACATACGGGCGTTTTCCTAACATTGCAAAACGCAACAACTACAAACATTCACGTTTTCCAGCGTTAATGAAAGATATGAGTGCGAGGTACTATATAAAGTTGCTGCATCGGTTACACCAGACACCATCCTGCATGGCCTTGGAGTTCATCACGACATGATAGTGAGTATCATCAAACCTTGCGCATCATTGCAGTATCATCAGCCAGTGTGCACAATCATGCAACTTGAGACTTTCGTTCTCTCTTCTGTCTGCCTGGCAGGTGTTCACTTTCAATTGTGTGTTGGGAGTTGAGATTATCTTTTCAATATTGTTCCAATTCAACGGTTTAAGAATAAAATATTTTAAAGTAGCCTTTTGTTTGCTCTTTTTGTAAAAGTGTCCTTCCACTTTTTGTTTCTAGATGATAATTATGTCTGCACCCAGTCGTAAGCAAGAGTTCAACTCAATAACATGATTTCATGGCATTCCATGGCACATGACTGGGAAAACGCTACAAAAAGATACAACTGACTGACCACGAGCTGTTGGTAAAAACTCTAATGAATGACTCATAGCAAAGATTATGTTATGGTAGGTAGATTGCGCAAAGATGCCACATAGCTGGGGCAGCAAACTCAACATAGTTGCGGCAGTCCGAGCACAGAGAGCCCTGCAAAGGAATTCTTTTAAGAGTCTCAAGTAAAGCAACTTACGCACGGGCAAGTTGGTTTGTTCTCAACAATCGCACGAATTGGTTACATTTAAGTAATTGACATCGAACAATCTCGAGCATGTGGAGCCGAGAGGGAGAAAGACGATGAGAGACGGCAGCGCTCGAAGTGCTATCTATGCTTGAGTTGCCGCATTTATGTTGATTTTGCTACCTCAGCCATGTTGCATCTATGCGCAACCTACCTACCATAACATTATCGTTGCTCACAGTTAAATACATTCTTTGTACTTTTGAATGAGATCTAGCAGTGTACAATTGTAATGTTAATACAAAAGCCTCCATTTAAAAACCAGAAACATAATTACAAATAATGGTTTACGTTAGTAACAATTTGATTTAAAAGTCCTGTTTTCTCAAAAGCTTGGAAAATTTCGTTGCTATTAAAAAAACTCTTGGAGATAATTTTAAAGTTTGAGATATAAAGTTAAAACATTGTACGCCAATAAAAACTCAACTATAAATAAAACTGAAATAAATGAAACCCCAATTATACCCGCATAACCTATTCCTCGCTGTCTCATGTCAGCTCACAGCGCAGACTTACTGTATTGTACCGCTCACTAAAGAGTCCTTAGTCCTTCCTCGTAATCAGAGGTCCTTATCAGGCCTAATGATTGGCTTCTGTGAACAGCCAGGGATATCGCCTTGAGCAGCCAGATGGTCTACAGAATTAGCTCTTCCTGAACCAGCCCAGTCCTGAGTCTCATCAGTCAGATAACTAAACTGTGTTTAAGTGCAGCTCCTGATGGATCTGTAGATCAGTGGCTTGGTGCAATTTTCGTGAGGGAAATGCCGCAGAGGTTGTGTACCTTGATGATGTGGCCTACTAAGAGAGAAATGTTGAGTTCGCTACAAAGGCAGAGTTCAGGGAGAAAATATCTGGTTAGTCGTATTTGTATTGCGGTAAAAGAAACATATACCTACAACCTTTTTAATAAGAAAATTTGTTTGAGCAGAATATGTTTACAATATCATTAAAAATAAAAAGTTGTTGAAGAATCTTAAAATGTTTTAATTCGGTTTTGTTTAATTTCAGGTTGTACGAGTATTTTCCAATTCAGTAGTTGTGATGAATGTAAGTGTTTTAGATATATTTTTGTAAGTTTAGTTTTAGATATTTTAAGTTTTAATGGCAATTCAAGACACGTAAGTAGTCAAAATATGATTAGTGTGTTTTATTTTAAGTGATTGACAGTTTATGTGCAAAAGAATCCTTCTTACAATGTTAACAATCTAACAAATCATGAATTCCAACAACTGCGCAGTAAACATGTTGTCCGTAAAGATTTAAACAAGTTTTATAAGTTTGAAATAATTATTATTGCGGACATTTTCCAGAACAAGAACACGGCGTTTCAGGATCTGCTATCTGATCCCGTCAACAAATCTGTTTAGATGTTTAATTAGTCAATTTACGCTGATTACCTTAGGCTAGCTTATTTTTATTGTTTTGAGTTATGTTTTAGGTTACATTTGACCTGAAGACAAGATCAGATTGCTGGTCCCAAAAGTCCGCAAAAATATTTCGACTCAGAAACTCTTCCACCGTCAATAACAAACTTCAAACAAAGAATTTGTATTATCTCACACATGTTCACAACTCACTCCTCCTTCTTTATTAGAAACTCCTGTCCATTTACTTCCAGATGTACCCACCAGTGTACAGTAGCGTGAAAAAAACACTACACAAATTGACCATATCGATCAAACCGACACCTCAAAACAAGCTACTGATTACCGCGTGTCTGCGGGGTTGAAGGGGTGCGTTGAACGATCGCCAAGGGGTGGGCGAGTGGGTGGTAGATTGGGTGGTGGGTGGTGGGTTGTGAGTGGGGGAGCAAGCCAGTCACTACTCACCAGTCACCAGTCTGTTCAGTTCGCCGGTACCGGGCGAGCCAGTCAGTGTGGCCTCGACAGACGCTCACAGGTCTAGATCCCGTTAGTGCCCTAGCCGTACACGTACAGTGATCAGTGAAGTGGTTTCTTGTGCTATTCTCCACCGACACTGAAGAATACAAGCTCACATTGGGATACAATCGGGATTTTCTTGAATAAGGTCAGTTGTGTTTACTTGCTAGTAATGGTCAACAAATCAGAATGTTGTTGGTTATGGAAATTATTTAGTGTTCATTGTTCAAAGTACTTATGTGGGTTTAAGAGATGACTCTTCACTCTTGGCCAAGAGGAAGTTGATGTAAACATGCCTGGCCCACGAGGGTATATTTACGCACCGGTGTTTCAACTTACATGTCGCTCCCACACTGTATTTTCGTGCAGAAACATCAGAAAGTATAATAAAGTATCTTAAAATTAATTAGGAATCCAAAATCTTTCAAAATAATTTATAATATATCAGAATAATACATTAAATTAACGTATTAATTATTTTAAAATGTGTATAAGAACGCTATGTGCAGTAATGTGTTTCACCTAAGACTACAATCTTCGTATTTATCTTCTTTATTAACACAATAAGGTTACTGTTAATATATCACATGTGTTGTTGGAGGTACCTGTAATAAAGGCGTCTATGAATGGGAATTGTCGTAGTTTTGGCAAAACTGTTTCACATACTACAAAATAATTTGTTTCAGATCCTCTAGAACTTTGCCTTTTGTGTTTTGAAACGGCTCATTTAATAATTGACAGAGTAAGAAATCTTTACTTTGATTGTAGTTTTTTGGTTTCAACTACCAGTAAATCACAAATTTAACGTAAATACAGGACATCGACAAAATTACTACCATCAAAAGCAAGTGAAGCTTTAAATAGTCTACCTTTCAAGCCAAAAAACAATTTTATTAAAGTTTATAAAAAGTCAATAAATTAACAAAAGTAATTTTCCTGACTAATTGCACAGCTAATACCGTCTGCGGATGCAACTAGGATGAAAAGGAAAGGTGAGAACACGACAGACACACAGCATGGTGACCCGAATCTATGATGCCTCAAGCTACAACAATACTTTCTAGCTATTTGTGTTATAAACAAAAGTAGCAATCACACTGAAACATATACGAGAGTTGCCAAATCATCAAAAGTGAAACCGGTTCAGTTTGACATGGAGCAACCGGGAAACTTATTGTAGTTTTAACGATTTCAGTGACAAACGTGTTTGTAAAGTTTTAAAAAGATATAAAGTGACTTCTTGGACTGTACATTTCAATATTTGTAGTTCATTAGAACCTAGTTTTCTTTAAAGCTGTATAGAGAACCCAAAACTTCTTCCCGTCAACATAAAATGTACTCCGAGGATAATATCCACTGAAAGACCTAAAAATGGACAAACCCCTTCTGAAAACTACGCAAAGTGAAACTCAATCGTAAGCCAGTACAGTTGTTGAGCACGTTTAGCGGAGTCGTAGAGATAGGAGTCGACTCTAAAGATAGATAAATTGTTAAGTGACTAGCTATAACGCTAGGTAAAGGTCGAGGTTAAATGGTAGAGAGGACTTCGTAGTTCTTAATTCACCTAGTTAAACAAAACAAACTTTACCTTTTCTTAAATTTCAATGAACAAGTTGATGAACTTAACTCTTAGGCTTTCGCGGCCGGTGTCACAACTATAATCTAGTTCTTCCGGTTCACACCGCGTCCAAATTACTGTCTTCAGTTACTGATTGGCTGAAACTATGCAAGGGTCTCAGCCAATCTGAAGATGGTACTCCACAGCGAGACCGAAATATTTCAACCTAATTATGAAGTTTGGACGCAACGTGGACCGGAAGAACTAGATTAAAGTTCATGATGGTAAAAACTTTACCAACTACGAACGAATAAGACAAATGGTTATACTAAATATGGTTTGGAACCAATTGCCTACACGTTTACCTACACGTTACCTATTACACGTAAAGAAGAAATATTCCTATTAAGTTATTTTTAACGAGATTGCGTTTCATGCAAATAATCAAGGCCAAGTGTTATTCGCTTTTCCTTATTTCTTCTAAAAAAATAACACTCAGCTTGTAAGAAACAGTAGATGAGAAACTCGAGTCGAACGAAAAGCAACGGCGAAGAAGTCAACTTATTACTTGCTTAGCTTATGCAGTGTATACAATGCTACTTGGCAATTAAAAGTTTCCGTTTCCAGATTTCCAACTTTAACAGACTAGGGAAGTTAGAGTTGTAAACTTACTTATCTAAGTTGTGGCGCAGAATTAGCTAAACAGCTTTGTCATGCCGTTACAACGTATGATAACTTCACATATAATTATGTTTCGGTCAAAACTACTCACGATTTTAGTTTAGGAAAGATAGTTTAGAAAAAAGCTACAGAAGAGTTGTGGTAAATCATTATTAAATGTGTACATCACATTGGTTTTAAATAAATATTTAAGGACGCAAACATATACTCGTTAACACACACAAAACAAATCAAACCTACTCTGACCAAAATAATGTCATGTTGGGTGTCTAGGCTGCTTCTAATATTGGGATTGAGGTAAAGAATTGACATGCTGGCTGAAATCGGCTTAAGCATGCTTAAACAATCTGCCTTCAAACTTAAGTTAACCCAGACGCTGAAACAAATAGATTGCAATATGAGGGATATATTTTGGCCGATAGCCATACACTGTACTTATGATGATAATGAAGTCTTGAAAACGGCCCAATACCGTCCAAATGAACAAATGTTTGCCCTGTGCAAACATCTAATTATATTTCAAACTTAGCAACTTCATAATTATGTTATCTAAAGCGGACTTATATCATACTTAATTGACTCCGACATATAAATGTAAACCATTAGTACTTGTCAAGATAAGATGAATCTTTACATGTTTAGTGATGTCTAACAAATCAATCCACCTGGGTTGTCAAAACCACTTTACGAAATGGGTTTTATCCAAAAAGTTTAAGTTTATAAAGTGATAATAATAATGTGAGTTATAGTTTTTAACAACTGCTGACAGTTCGAAGTGTTGAAGTTCTAATAGAAATTAACAGTTACATATTTTTTGTAAGATCTTTATTTTGAAATATCTTTTAACAGACACCGTATCTTTTCGTAGTTGGGTATAAATTATTGGTTAACGTCTATTTTAAAGTTGAGAAGTAATCTAGAAAAAAACTCATTAACTGGAGGAATTCATTTAGTTTTATTTAAAAAGGAACAATTTATTGCCAATACAGTTCTTACAATTCAATTTTAAAGTTGTGTGCTCTCTAGAAATCACAACAAAATTATTAAAAAATGAGTTATAATACAGGTGTTAAAACCCGAATTAGGCCGTAGATTCTCGCGAATTCCAACACTGGAACATGCTATAGCCGATTCCCAGTTGTGTCAAATCAGAAGAGAACCACACTGGTTCTTCTGATAAGAGCATTGATAACTAGCCAGAAGCGTATCTCTTCCGGCGGAAGCCCTTCGGTCCAAAGATAGCGAAACCAGCAGTTTTCATGCAACGCAGTCGAATAATATTGTTGAAGAAAATAAAATTTAGGGGATTAAAGAACGGTTTTTATTCATAATTTGGTTCCAAACTGTCATTTTTACTTTCCTTTGTAAACCAACACTAGAAAATTGATCCGTAACTCAAAATAATTTCCATTATACGAAGAATGGACCAACAGCCTCTCGCACTGGCAGAGAAAGGACATCGCTATTAAGTCAAGGAAGCAAGTAATTTTTCACTTACAAGGATTATGCGTGTGGTTGACCGCCTTGTTGTGTGCAAACGTTTCAATTAGAACAATTAATATTTTGGACGTAAGTAAACGTACTTAATTTTATAAAATAGAAACTGTTTAAACTGAGTTGCTTGGTTGGAAATCCTAGTATTACCATAGTTTATGGGAATATCGATTTCAAAATACCGATTGTTAATTCTGGGTGTTATCGATTTTGGTCGACTAACGGCCTAACCTTGACAATGTGTCAAACGGTTTCAGGTCAGTGTCCACGGAGGTTTGAGGTCGTTGGTAGTCAGACGGATGTAGAATTTTCGAGCTGCCAAAATTCGTCACACAAAGTTCTCGGCATTGAAAAATCGATATTTGAGAACTACAACTCAAGTTAGTCAGACACTCTGGATGGTAATTATTTGTAATACAAATCTAAACTCTACAGTAGTTACAACAAAGATCGACAAATTCCATCGTCCGTACCCAACTAGCAACAACACATCACTGACACAATACATAACCTCACTATCAAACCTGCATCGAAACCAAACACCAACCCCTTTCAGAGAGCATACCTGAAATTCCCGCCACGCCTTTCTCGCAGACCACCCTGATCCTGATCCTGATCGTGTAAAAAACCTCGAGGGTTCGGTCTGCTCTTGCAGGTGTAGTCCCTACCTCCATTTCACTCCAATTGTCTGCCTACTCCTACTCCTACTACGCCCAACTCCATATAATAATAATGCTTGACATTGCAGTTTGTTTGTGTGTAAATGCTGTGTCACTATTGTTGTCCACGTAATCGGCTCATGTTCGTTCACCTTCTTCGGGTTCTGTTGTCCTTGTTTTCGTTTTGTTACGCTGTCGATCTGCTACGAAGCTATTGTTAGTCCCTAATTGTTGCATTGTTTCTAGTCTGTAATTTTGCTCTCTTTTGTTTTTACCGTGTGGGTGGCTATATATGGATTTTGTTTTGTGCTCTTCGCTTTTGTCCGTGGCCGATGATAGGATCATGTCAGGTAGTTATGATTTCAATCGCGCTCTTGAGCAGTATCGTATCATTGCCTTGGGTGTATTACGAGTATATATAGGGTTTACGGTGTATTTTATGAGCAACCAAAGCATCAACAACTATAATACATTTTATTAGAACTGTTTGCACGTTTCAATCTTTTGACGTGTTTTGAAAAAAATTTGTTTAAAGTTCACCTCCTTTAATACATTGTCTACATAATTTACCTTGCACATAATATACGAACAGCACGAAAAACATTTTAAATAAATAAAACATCAAATATTATCGATAAATTGACTTGTATATTTAACTGTCTTACTGGCTATGTGTTTATATTCAGATTGAACCGATTCCACCTGGATTTATTTTTCGGACCAGATCTTTGTACGCTTTACCTGTAATTATTAGATTAAAACGTACTCTGTAAGACACTTTCAAATCAAATTTAGTGCAGTTTCGAACCAAAAACTAATAGCAATAACGCTGGCACACTAAATGAACCGCGCTTCCTAGTCAAATTCGTTAAATTAAAACATAAAATTATTTCAAAACATTTAAATGGTTACAAAACCTGCACACCTTGCTATATTTACAGCCTCATTGCAACCCCTCAAACGTTAAAAACACCCAAATTCACATCTAAGAATCAAACAAAATACCAAAATCAAACCCACTTCACAAAGTTACATTGTAACCGGACGATTAAACTACAGTGGTTACAAATTAGCCAGGCTGGAAACAAACTGGTGAATATCCGGCAAACTGGTCCCAGGGTGGTGATAGCGAGCAGAGGCATGACGTAGTGAAGAATAGCGCTCTTTGCTGCAATCCAACCCTCCAGCTGTAAATCCACCTGATTATTCCGGTTAAATATTCACTTTTATGGTTCAAGTTCTGCAGCTTTACACTTGATGGCGTGAACTTCTTTATATGCCTGTATGTTTTAGTGGTGACGCTTCATTTGGATGGTTATTGAGCCACTGACGCACTTTTAACACTTTTTTTGACGCAAATTTAAGTAATTGACATCGGAAAAACTCGGCATCTAGAGCCGAGGGAAGAAAGACGGCAGCGCTCGCAGCGAATTCTGTGTGTAGTCTACCTCAACTACGTTGAGTTTCTACCTCAGCCGTGCGGTATCTATGCGCTAACTACCTAACATAACATTGTCTTCGCTTTCAGGCAGTAATCAACATTTACCGTAGAACGATTACGACCGATTTAGGAAATGCACTCAACCTAAGACCAGAGTCTTGAAAGTCTTGATCTTATTTTTCCACCGTCATATTTCGTTATCAATTGAAATAAACTACCAGTGTGGTCATTTTGTAGATGAAAACTACGATCAAGGCTTTGAAAACGTTTGTCTGACAAAGAGTGCGGAATGCATTTGAAACTGACGTAACCAATCAACAGATAATTAGGGGTACCGACTGAAAGGTTATTTAAGGCCAATACGAGTTTAATAACTTATCATAATGTCATAAGGAGGCTCTTATCATAAAGTCAACATATAATTTTGAAAAATGTTTCATAAGAATTAGAACTTAAAGGTATCATGATCAAGGTAATGAAACTTATTTCGTGAGAAAGAAAATACGTTTCTCAGGAGACTGCATCTTATAGGAATTTCTTCAAAATAATGTACATAAGAATACTCCAAATACTCCAAAGAATTTGTATATACTTTGGGTAAGGCCTTTCAGAAATAAGGTTGTTATCCTCAGTCCAAACACCAACTGTATTCGATCTATATCTTTGATCTAAATATTGATCTGTATCGAGCGGATTCGTGGTGGATTGGTATCGCGCGTGACTCCGGAGCTCATCACTCCTGGCACGGGTTCGATCCCCGCGTTCGAGAGGACTTTGTAGTCCTAGCTTCGTTTCGTTAAACAATACAAACTTTACCTTTACCTTTTATATCTTCATTATTTTGAAAAGACATTATTTACAATAATATGACATCTTTAAGCTCCATAAATTATAAAAGAATAATCATCATATAAGTCAGTTTCAAAACCATCGCGTACTAATTCAAGTGTTTTCTTCATTTAAAACCATCAGCAAACAAACCTTTATCTAAAATCTCCCCGTGATAAGACAAAAACACTCGTCATTATCTAAACCAAACACTGTGCGAGACTTGAAACTCATCAAGTTCACAAGACGGATTGTTATTTGTTGTAAAGTGAGTGCATTGGTTGACCAAAGTACTGGCTGAGGTGGAAGCGAAGCTCTAAACACCATTATAGGTTTGGCGAACAAAGGAAGACTTAGAGTTGGTTGCAAGTTGTTGTGAATTTATCGACCTCCTGACTTCTGTTCCGCCGGTTCACTTAATGTTTAACTAAGTATTTGTTTAGCTCCAGAGTCTCTCTAGAGCGTTTTGTGTTTTTGAAGTTAATTGAGGGTTTTGTTCGTGGATGGTTTGTAGTTTTCTATTAAATATATAGGATTTAAATATTAACAAGTTTCTATAGCTTGTTTTAAATGGCTTTTTAATAGCGGTTGGATTTGAAGGATTTGGCAACATCCACAATGATACAATGATGACACTAGCACCTTGGCATCGAGCATTTTTAAATCAGAAATAAGTTTTATTTTACAAGCTATGCACATTTTTTTGTACAGAAACTTTCTCACATTTCTTAAATCTTTTCCTAGCTATTTCGTCTCGGTGATGCAAGATGTTTTTCTTTAACATTATAATAAAAATAGTGTTAATTTAATAGAAGAACATTAAACCAAAGTAAGAATTAGGTGGCTAGTACCGCAAAAATAAAATGATTTACCTTTAAGGTTAACTTGTAATCAATCAATCAATAGTCGGATTCTAAATCAACGCCAGGATCCAACCTCGTCAAATTTACAAATTAAAAACACCATCGTGTAGCCCGATTTTTTACCCCTCAAAACCATAAAAAAGTGCAAAGGTTAGTATTTCACACATTCTCAAGTGTTGACTCAGGATCCCGCTTTTCAAAATTGATATTTTATCTCTTGTCTCATCAAAAAATAGATAATTTCGTAAACCACTTGTTGTTGCAATTTACTATTTTGATCGCTGTGCAGTCTTTTAATTCAGTGTTCAGTTGTACACAATTGAACAACAAAACTGAATAATTATGTAAAACATACAAATTCTACCTGCTGAGTGGTCATTTCCGAAAAAATCTTCACTTGTGAATACATTTGGACGTGCATATTCACACATCTGGCACTATTGATTTAGCCATTATCCTCTCATCTCAAGCACAGCGTTGTTTGTTTACGCTCTGTTTGATGGGAGGGAATGATGCAATACCGGCTACAAACAATTGAACACTTGAGCGAGGAGCGACTCTACCGAGACCCACGTGCTTCATCCCAAGTGATTTGACCCTCAAGTGTTTCAGAATAAGATTTCAAAAAGGTAGTTCTACCCTTTTTTATATTTGAATGAACCGAAAAGTAGAATTGTTGACGAAAGTAGAATTTCTGAGGTTGAAACTCTGTTACGGATCGTTTTTGTGAATAAGAATAACACGACTTTTCGAGTTATGGAACACTAAGCGTTAGGAATTGAGCTTTCCCAAAGGTAATCAGCAATTACCTAAAGCATCAGCTGACCAGACAGCCACCACCAAACAACATGAGTGTTTCTTGTGTGTGCTTTAACTTATTTAATTTCTAAACAACCAGCCTATAAAATAACACAACATGCACAAACACTTTGAGAATCCAAACAAAAATAGAGAAATCAAGCACGTCTACAGCCGGTTACAGCTGCTCAATGACTGACTGGTCGGCCGGAAGCAGGGGACGACTAATCACAGACGTGTATCTACTGTATTGAAATGGACTGACCAACTGTAACAGATAATAAAAAATACCTAAATATGTACAGTCAAAGACTACCAAAATAATATTTTAGAGAAGAAAGATTATCACAACAAATTAATTTGTAGTAAATTAAGTGCAACTTTAACGTGTCAATTGTGTGCAAGACAGCCAAATTAGTTAGTAGAAAAAGGTGAGAAAAACGCGTTTGAAGAGAAAATCTTCATAAAATTTTAAATAATTCTATTTTGAGCCCTATAAGGTACATGAAGCCCTACCAACACACCACACCATCACTGACTTCGTATATTGGTTCCTCGTGCACTGAACGACTTCTTCCATCGGCGAGCTTCACTCGACCACTCACTCATGGGCGTAACTAACAATATGACGACTCATGATCAAAAACGTGCGATCGCGAGGAGGCGTTTTTACAGTGATGAAAAATGCGACGCGTCGGTCCTTGAACCGAGCGTGTCGGACAGACAAGATGGCGGCCTTCGTGACAAGCGAGCACGTATAAACATGACTGGCCGACCATCCTTAAGTGATTTGCCGGACGTGGACTTGTCACCTGAGGAAACATCGTGGTCACTTCACTTCATCTTGCCGCTTTACACCATCGTAAAAGGTAAAGGTAAAGTTTGTTCTGTTTAACGAGATGGAGTTAGGATTACAAAGTTCTTCCTACTACTCAAGTTTGACCTTTACCTAGCGTTATTGTAGTCACTTTCAAATCTAAGTGGTTTTCGACTGTGGAGTGATGAGCTACGGAGTCACGCACGATTTCAACTCGCCACGGGTCCGTTGAACTGTTTGGTTACAAAAGGTTACTTTAGACATATTGATCGAAGACGCGTGGTTGTGCTAATAGATTGGGGTTCTTGGGTGTCAAAACTTTTTAAACGTTTAAAACATAAAAATTTTACTTTAAGGTTGTTTTATTGTTTAGTTATTGTTTTATTAAGCCTTTCAAAAACATTGTTTTGGCAATACAAAATAATTTAAAATCTTTAATACATAATATAATTTACAATATAAAAAGCCTACCCATTGGAAAGACTACTTGTATTAAAAGTTTATAAAATAATTTACTTTAATTTATGTTCTAAGCGCCACGAGTAGTGACAGATAACTATTAATTAATTTAAAGTCCAGCGATAAATTCTTCTTTAAAACGAATTTAAAAGTAAATAATTTTAATTTACTCTTAAAATATATACTCAAGCTTTCAACATTTTATAGCTCTGTTGGAAACTTATTGTAAAGTTTAACTCCTACCTGAGACGGTAATTTGGAATAAATATCAGATCTATGATGGTTAGTTCGAAATGTGTTTGCCAATCTTGTTTCATTGTTCTCATAAAACACTTAAAACCCAATTTGTACCAAAAGTGGCCATATTTTCTCGGGGAAGGTCTTCAGAAAGCCTCGATGGATAAGACTATCACTGCTCCCTAAATTAGGTTCTCGACCTTTCCAAGGAGTACTAAGATAAAATTAAGCTACTGGAACTTGCCCGGCAGTCCCCGCCTAACTCAAAAGGAAAGGCAGAATCAAATGTTCTAATGTTGTACTTCAGTAGCCTAATTAAGAAATCAAATTGAGACCGGAGCCTTGCTGTAGTATAACAGGGAAATTCATATAAAAAATGTTCAACCGAACGTTTAGGGTCACTTTTATTAGAACTAGATGACTTTTTTACGAACACCGTAGGTCTACTTCAAAGATAATTGTACCCCTACCAAAAATTTAAACACTGCTCAGTTCCAAACATCGGGGTTCTTTCAAACAAAACATGCTTTAGCACATCCAAGCAGGAGTCTTGTCAGGAAATACCTTGCAACAATCATCTCGCAGTCCTGCAAAGCGACACTGGAACAAAGGTCCTCGACCTCAAGAGTCCTGCAGTCCCGCAGTGGATACAGAAGACTGCAAGAATCTGTAAACAATTCACCGGCGGTCCAACCTCACAATGGTATTGGAGGCGGCACACCACTTCTGCAGTGATCTGGTCCCATAACTCATCCAAACCAACCAGTAATCAAGCGACCAGTTCCTAGAGCAGGGGTTATTTATGTACTGGTCGTTTGTCAACTGGTCAGACTATAATGGGTAGGACTGTACATTGTAAGAACCACCTGCTGTTTGTGTTTTACAATGTGGCCAATAGTGTTTATCAGAAGATTTGTGAGATTTAGAAAGAGCTCGAAAGGTCGAAACCCCTCTGAGGGTTGTTGTTTACTACTGGAAACGTGTTGCACGTGATTTTGGTTTTTTTATTAATACGTTCTATCAAAGTTATAGACTGTTACTTTTGGAAGGGGAACGCCCCAACAAAAGGTCACTTCCGGTGAACTGGTTTAGCTGGTTAACAAACTAAAACTAGAGTCTCACGAAAGGAATGTCCGTGTCAAATTCGTCCTATAGGGTGGTCTCAGAGGTTAAAAATAGATCAAAAAAGGCACTTCTGGTGTAGTTTTACCCCAATATAGGAAATTCCTTGGAGTAGCGCTTATAGTGACGTGACGACTATGTTTCATTAACTTATATTTTTTATGAGCCGGGTAAAGCAAGCAATTTCAATGTTTTTATGACAACTGATGGGTTTTTCATTAACGAGTTTTTTTGTGATAAAAGAAACTAGTTGTATTTCGTTTTAAAGGTAGACACTACCTTTATAGTACAACGTTGTTAGGGCCAAATAAATACAAATAAATCGAACTTTTAATTTGAGGTTTGGGTACACAAGGAAATATATATTAAGCTGACTTAAAGTATTATTGTGTAACTTCATAAAACCTTTATAAAACATCAAATCTGAAAATAAATAAACAAAGTTAGCAAAGCTCTTAAGAGAAACACAATTTGTTTGAAAAGCTTCTCAGCAGATGTTTTTAACAAATCTAACTCCAACATTTCAGCTTTAGTTGGAGTTCTGAGCCTTCCAAGTTTGTGTAGATCTGAATTTAAATGTCTCGTAAAACATATAACGAGTCATTATTCGATGTCGCTTTGCAATTTCTCACAAAAGCAATTGAAACTTTGCAAATTAAAGTGAAGTTGTTATTTTATCGCAGTCTTTATTGTTAATAGTGTATTGTTGCCTAGTCATAACATTTATCAGTATGACATGTTCAATTAAAGTTGTTTATGGTCCAGCGACTGTATTCGTTCTTTGTTTTAACGGTAGGTTGTTTTATAATCACTAAAACCATGCTTTGTATACACGAGTTTTACATTTTATTGGTTTTAAGAGTTTGTATATTTTTTGTAAGATTGTTTCCTTAGCTATAAAACAGTTCTGCATTCCTTCAAGTAATTCTTGAGTAAATGTGTGATCTTTTAACTGGGGCAAATGTAAACTTACACAACAATGGCGTCCATTTTGTAAGTAAAACGTAGGACCCAAAATAGGTCCTATTACCGAGGAACATAAAACGCTTACTTATTCTATTAACAGTTAAAATTTATATTAAAACCCTTGCTACAAAGGTGGCCTGTTTCATTATAGTTTATAACTTATTTACTTTTTATTGTTTTGTTCCTTTTTAATTTTTTAAAGTTAATTAAGTCCAACCAGTATTCAATTTAAATGCCATATCTTTGTAAGGATATTATTGAAGAACAACTCTTAACTCTATATTTATATAAAACTTATAAAACAATTCTTTCTGATGCAAGTAAGCAAATAATTGTCCTTGGGGGTGGCCATAGCTCAGTGGTATAGTGCTTTCTCGCACCAAATCAGCCAGGGTTCGATTCCCGGGCGCAGTGGTAACTTTTCACGATGGCTACTCCCCTTTGGTTCGTAAGTCATGTTAAGCCGTTGGTTCATTCCATTGGTCGTTGGGCTCTTAATTAATGACCCAATCTGGGGAATAGTCGGTCCTAGTTTGTATCAAGACTACACCTCATCATCCATCAAAACACTCATCACACTCACCATCATTCCATATTCACCTTAAAATACCCAAGAGTGGTCATTGTCTCAAAGCAAAAGTATCGAAGTGTCAAAGTATATTTTTTTGTCAAGGCAAAAGGGTTTCTAAATTATAAGTCTTGAGTACAATGATGAAAAATTAACTAGAGTATAGTAATGAAGGATTGAAATTCGTCCCCTAAACATTGATTAACAAAGAGTACACGGACTTCCCCCCAAAGCAAATAATATTCGTTCGATCTTGAAACTAAGCCAACGATTGGATTTTTCATCAAAACTCTATAAACCGTACAACACCACCAATCACGAAATATCAGTCGCGCTGAAACTTGGATTAAAACAACACACATTGATCAATCTCGGCGGTAAATAAATCTTTCGCTTTTCCGGCCAACAGAATAAACAACAGGCGGGAGATATACGAGTTGTCGCGTCAGCGATGGATCATATGTCCCATTGTAGTGACGTCACCAGCACTGTTGTATTCAGCAGTACAATACAGCCCTGTGTGTCAGTTGGTTATTTCCTCGCCAATAACTAATGTTGTTGTGTATGAACTAGGAGTATTTTGCTCTGTATGGGAGAATATAAGTTAATTTATATTTACTGGATGAGAAAATGTGTGAAAAAGTATCCGTAAAAAAGTACAGAAACAGTGGAACTCGAATGTAAAGTGCACTACTACACATAACGTCTAAAGTGACGTAAGCGTTGGCAGCCTTACCGTTTGTATTAGAGGGCCTCGGCATCTATTGTACGGTTGGTCCTAAGCATTTCACCCTAAAATGATGAGATAATTTTACACTTTCAGTCTTTAGTTAAAGCTGTTACAGAGTTGTTAGAGGTGACTTTTCTATCACTCAGTCACGGTATTTCACTTATGATTACAAACTATTGATCTTTCCTCTGCCTTTATATAGTCTTGGCGCGTTATGGTATTGGTTTTCCAGGATCTTAGGCCTCGCTACGCCATCGCATTATTACAGATTAGTAACTTTCCTTCGGCCTTCAGCCTCGAAACTTCGTGGATTCAATAAAATGACTGGTATCATCCTGGCCTGCGGCCTCTGTATTAGCCCAGATCTTGAAATTATTGCACTATTTTCGGCCTTCGACCTTGATGCATTCGGTCTTCATTGAACATAACAGATTGTCACTCACTCTTTCTGACCTTCGGCCTCAGCAATGACACCCATATACTAATGATATATTTACTTGACCTTCAAATCTTTATTTTGTTATCAGTGATTTTTAAATCGAAAATACATGCCTAAAAATTGAAATAGGCGTTCGCATTTCAAACGTAAACATTTCCACAACATTTCGAACGCAATCCAATAAGCCGTTTGAATAATCTACCCCTTCCCCACACTACTTGTGTTGACTCAAATTGAGTTTGTCACTTAAGAGAGACGAGTCAGGGCACGTTTCTTGTTACTTGATTCCGGACACCGTGTTTGGACAAGGGATGAATAAATCAATGACTGAGACAATTAGGGCTACTTACCCCTCCCCTCCACACTACATGTGTTGTCTTGTCACTTAAGTGTGTTACAGAGAGACGAGCCAAGGCACGTTTCTTGTTGGTTTATTCCAGACACCGTGTTTGGACAAGGGATGAATAAATCAATGACTGAGACAATTAGGGCTACTTACCCCTTACCCCTTCACCACTTCATCCAGTAACAACCCTCTATCTGACAAACACGACGCTTGACAATCAATGGATCGATGCCTAAACTGTCCTTTCACTACTGCAACATTTTATCACGCTTACCCTTTTCGACTAAAGTGGAAACTAACCAGAGTTTTTTTTTAAAGATTCATACGGAAATCGATATTTTGTTACAAAATGATAAACAATGAAGGTTTCTACCAATTTTCACAAAATATATATCTCAAAGGGTTTTTGAATTATTAATAATGTTCAAAATTTACAAAATGGTGGATTATAGCTTAATTAAGCCGAAATAAAAAAGTGTTACGATACATTTTCGACTTACTTTTGTATGGAGAATCCGGCTCTGCATAGCGCGCTAAACATTTTTGTGACACCCTGTATATTCCAATAAATCCTAACGAGTACGATTTAAAGTGTAAAACACGTGTAGAAACAATTACTTTATTGAGTAACTTTAAAAGTGTATTAGTACACGTTACACGACAGTACGTTCAATCAGTTGTTTGTTGACATTTGTAGAGATAGCCTACACGATTAACCTAATTAATGTTCGTTATTCTAATTAATCTTAGCTTAAAACCTAAATAAGACCAACCCCAAACATTTAGAATAATAAGGTTAGAGCCTCGACAACGAGTGAGGTCTCCCTACTGCATGAAACCTAAGGAGTAGTTTTCTCCTGAAGTGGTTGAAACAATTGACATAATTTCTTGTAAACTATTCACACCACTATCTAATTAGTTTTAGATCTTAATTTGTATAAACGCTAAATAGCTAATTTATTACTAAAGAAATTCGAAGACACAAATTTCATACCGAACATTAATTAGTTTTATACACACATTTTCGAAAGTAAGTGCAACAATCCCAGGCCGTGTGGTTTGATCGATAAGATAGAAAATCTGCTCTACTAAAGCCTCACCTCGGTCGTGGTATAAGTATGCAATAAATATTCTAAGAGCTGCAGTAACAAGCTGGTTACTGAATGGAAAACAAGCGAAACACAAGAAAATTGCTTGATGACGTGTTTATACTTGTAGACTGATTCGGCGCAAACACTCGAGATTGTTCTTGTTAAAGTATAACAGTCTTCGGTTGTTCTGTTTATTTTGTCAATTCCCATTCTTCGTTTGGCAGTTTTATTGGACAACTTTCAGGTCAACTTTTGGTAGAAGGTATGAAAAAGCAAAATATGTTAAATAGACGTACTTGATAGTAATTTATTATGTTTAAGAACAACCCTAAGCTTAACCCTGAAATTTTTAGTTGTTGCCAAATTATCTCGTGGATTCAATGGATAGAACTAAAAGTAAAATTTGTTTCGTTTAACGAGGTGAAGATAGGACTACAAAGTCCTCTCTATCACTCAACCTCGACCTTTACCTAGCATTACCATATAGTCGCATTACAAAAATGTAAGTGGTGACTGCGGGGATCGAACCTGCGCCAGCGGAGTGATCAGCTCGGGAGTCGCGCACGATTTTAACCCACTATGGGTCCGCTCCGTATAAACTGTAATTAGTTTTTGATAGAATACTAAGGACGCTTAAAATGTAAATTTGGACTAATACAGTGTGTCGCAATATTACTAATGCATTTTAAATTATTATTGACTTTTAAACTAGCTGTATTGACTTGAAACCACAAACTTCAAGTAATGTAATTTGCTGATGTTAAAAATCGAGCCAAGATTTGTAATGTAGCCAATACTTAGTATTTGTATATACCAGTGCAACTATATCACTAAGCAAGGCCTGTATTTTCATATTGTACGTTGTTTTCAAAATAAGTACATTTCAGAAAATTTCAGATAAAAAAGAAGATACGACTCAATTCCTTTTTCATTTAAAAATCTGTACATACATTTTTTTAGAAAACCCACATCAAATGTTCACCTATAATTGAGGACTTGGTACTTCTTAGATAATAGTAATTGTTTTGTAAATAGTATTAAAAAAACACTTAACACACCCGCTATTAAAAAAGGGTTGACCCAATCTACGTGTGGGAGGAACTTAAACTAGAAAGGGACTTAGTTAACTAACCTCTTATTAACCCAGCTTTACAACACTCAAAATAGAAATAAAATAAACTAGAATACACAACAAAACACAGCTGATAACAATAGAGCTCAGCCATTGTTCTACCTCACTCCGATCCTATTTCAAGTGTAATGTTCGACGCGATCCAGGTCAGGTGAAATTTCACCCCTTGAATTGTCGGTGTCCAGATTGGGGTTGTGAGAGATGCTCTGGTTACAGCTTAGAACACTTTGCAGCTGATATCTTTTTCACCTGCACTGGAAGGGTATCTGGGAATTAATTTTGCTTTGTTCGCCAATTATAAGGTGGCTTTTGTTGTAAGTACATGATTTGAGTTGTAACCCGTGCAAGCTAAGTTGGTTTTTAAACTCCTAAACATTCGTGATAAGAAGACGGCGTTTCAAAATTTGCAATCTGATCTCGTCTGCAAGTGAAAAGTTGCCTAAGACGTAGTGCAAAAATTAATCATATATGCTAGCTTAAAGTACTCAGCAGAAGCTGACCGGTCAAAAAATATGTACGGGTGTGTTTTCTTCAAAACTGTTTCCAGTCAAATAAATGATTTTTTTAACTAGCCAGCTAGTTTGGGTTCGCTTTTTTCTCAAGTGGCGTGTTACGTTTTGGGTTCGTTTCACCTGAAGAAGGGATCAAATTGCAGATCCCGAAACGTCGTACTTATTTGTTCACTAACGACAAAACCGTCTGCAATGACTTCTCAGAAGTTTATACTCAGAAGTTCTTACTCAGAAGTTCATACTCAGAAGTTCTTACTCAGAAGTTCATACTCAAAAGTTCTCCCATTGTCAACAACAAACGTCAAATAAACAAGGTTCACTTTGGGAAGTTATCAGATCGTGTTGATAGAATCATTAGACACATTGTGTTTGAAGTTTCGGTTCATTTAAAAAAAGTTAGGTGACGAAGACTATGTGCTGCTGTGCATTCCTCATTGCAAAACAATAAGCTGTATTGCTTCATAGCAACAAAGTAGATATACAGTATAAGTTAGTAACCTTTATTCAGTAACCAGTGTATGAAAATAAACATCAAATCGTTGTGTGGAATTATTTTTTAAGGTTATTTGTTGAGAATACAATTATATTAAGATCAACGTGTTTTAACTAAATCTGCTCTGTAAAACTTTGCACTTTAAATTTTATTAATTAAATTAAATGAACATCGAACGCATACAAATGAGGAAAATACAGTCCTGCTCAAGACATATCTTAAAGAACATTTTTTAAGACATGTTCTGATGAATCTGAATTTCTAACAGCCGAAATGATTGTTTGACAGTCAACTTAGTCAAAGTTAAATTGAATAAAAACTTTTCTCCGTTTGTCCTCGCAAGTTTTGACAGTTCGTTTTCTTCATTATAATAAGAACTGTTCAAAATATTGTTTCAACTTTTCAATCTTCTAGGTAATTAGTGGAAAGTTGTGTAAATGGTTTCTCGGTTGGAAGTTAAAGTGGTTTTGATATTTTATGTGTGCATTTTCCCACTTCATTACGTTACTGTAGTGATTTATTTAACCTGTATTATGTGAAATAGCGTGTCCCTGATCTTTTTCAAACTGCTGCTACGTCAAGTTTACAGAGTGTTTTAAAACATACATTTCATACATTTTGAACATTAATTTGAAGTTGCCTGAGAGCCCGAAAGCAATAATTGTATTACAAATATTTTTTGGTGTCATTTAACTTTAACACTGTTCCTCTCTCATACGTATTATTATACATAATACAACTTACCAATTTAAATGTCTGAATAGGGTTTTCTGAACAGAGTGACCTAAACAATTATTTTATTATATAGTTATTTATCCTGTGTTAGGTTTTTTCACATAGTGAGCAAGCCCACAGAACGAATTTTGGAGATTTGTCTAGTACTGGAATAAAGGCATAAAGTTTAGTTTACTTAGGTATGTTCGGAGCATTTAATGCACCAAATGTATTTTTAGTTTGCTTTACAGTCAAAATAAAGACACAACTTTGTAGGAAACCATACCCGACGGATATGAAATTGAGCTCTCAAATTACATTTCTCGAGAATCCTACGCTTAAAAATACTGTATGCTTAATAAATATTTGGTGAATGGTCTGCAATTTTAACACAGCTTCATGTACGACAGAAAAACAGTTTTTAAGCACCGTTATTAATGCCAACAATTATCATACAAAACAGCCGCACTAAATAATACTAGCTTGGGGCGCCAATTCGTCATGCGGTTCTGAAATCTGGCTAAGTATGTGGTAGAGCAGAGGTATCGTGCTGGCCAGGGCACGCATGGCCGCATAATTTATGTGAACTGCTGAGGTGATTACTCAGGAACCAACAAGGGCACGCACTCACCTCACGCACGCACGGCTACCGTGGGTAAATAAATAAATAAAATAAATAAGTATTTTATGGCATATAGAAATTTACAATACATGTATTACAATCGTCAAATGTTTGTGTACCTAAAGTTTTTCTGTCATTCTTACATCTAAATCCATTCAAAATTACAGTTTTTTACACTCACTCTCTCCCATACATTCGAATGTAACCACTCTAGTACCTAGTCAGTCAGCCAATCATAGGGTCTCCTAATTGAATGTCATAGACTCGTCTGTATCATAAAATGCATGAGAAATCAGAATTTTCAAGACGAGCTTTGAATGCCTTAGGCTGAGGGGCATTTTTGACCGAATTTGGTAGTCTGTTGAAGAAACGTTCATGAACTACCGTTCTGTGTTTCCCAGTTTGGTAGTTGTACATGCCTCTAGTTTTATAAGAGTGTACGTCTGTACCTCTTATGGTATTACTTTTCGATTAGAAAAGAGACACGTCTCCAAAATGTAGAGGCAAGGTAGAGTCAAAAAAGCTTTAGGAGTGTCTTTTATGTACGAGCAGTAAAATAATAAAATATAATGTGAAAAATCAAAGTAATCCATAGGCGTAAAAAGTATATGTTGTCAAGCGGTAAAATACCTCGGGATGTATCTTAAGGGTCCACCTTAGCGGTCATCTCAGAGAAAGCCCAAACTCGTCGGCACAAGGAACACACGACACCGCGCACGTAACAACTGGTTTAACAACATGCCTTCTTTCAACTGATGCGGCCTGTCAAATCAAGCGTTTGGAAGAGTTTACGGTGGCCCGTTTTTCACCTTACAAAATAATGTGTACATTTATTATACACATAACATATTTGACTAGAGAAGTCAAATATTAAACTAGAGGAGACTCCAACACAACTAGAGCGCTCAATTTTTATCAGTGACTCAATAGTTTGACAAATTACCTTAAAGTGTCCAAGATTTAGTGCTTTTCAATTCCATTTAATACATTATAATTTCGGAAAAACGGTCTATACACGTGCAGCTTCTAATCTTTAAAAGTAACGAAAATACATTATCTAACTTAAATACGAGTAGTTTCGGCGTAATTTGGATTATTGCTGACCCTTGCATTGAGTGTCAACGCAGACCATTGCTGTTGAAAAGGTCTTGGACTTGCTTGGTACGACTGGTAAAAAATGATCCCTGTTTTTTGAAAACACTAAGAAACCTCGGGTAAACTTAGCACACGAACCAAATAGTTCCTCTCAATTGGGTTCACAGCTGCCAAAACGTTGTCGTTGTCAAATGTTCATTTTTAAGTTTGAAAGCTGTTAGTAAAGATTAACATATTCCATAATTAGAGGAGTTGAAATGGAGGCGACACAATAAACTGTTGGTTAACGTGCCATATTAACATTAGAGCCATATTAACAATTAACCTAGAGCCATAAATATCCCAAACAATCAAATCTGTCTTATAGTTATTTTTTTTTTTATTTTTAAGTGCACCATTCCTAAACAAGTAAATTAATTTGAAAAATCGCCTACATAGCGTGTTTGCGTTTATATATATTCACGTTTTTTATCAATGAAATAGCTATGTTTCTCGTCACAATAGTGAATCAGTTTTAGTACGACACAGTCAACGGGTAATCGATGTTTAAATCTAACCGGTTGTTGCAAGTAAGAAATCCAACCCAAGAAAAACCCTGATTCAAGTTATATACCGTACCATGTTTGTTTCGATCTATAGACTTGAGGTGCGGAGGAAGAAAGACTGGAGAGGCTGTGTTTTGTTTGTTAATCCACTTCTTCCCGACCCTGTCCACTTTTCACTCTCAAGATAAACTCTCATTGCTTCCCTTTCCACTCAATAAACTTCTTACTGTGTTAGGACACTACGTAAATATAGTTTAATATAGTTTTAGCAGACCCATGGTGGGTTGGAATTGTGCGCGACTCCGGAGCTCATCACTACGGTGGCGCGGGTTCGATCCTCGCAGTCACCACTTTCAATTTGTAATGTGACTATACGGTGACACTAGGTGACTGCGGGATAGTGTACGTGTTCTGTTTTTGGAAATTCGTGAAGATTTTCAGTAGCGCTTGTGGCTACGTGTCGGCTATGTTTTGTGTTATGCTTCTCATTTACAAACAATTTACAATGATTCCTTTATTACTGACATCATTGAGCTGAACATAAAGCTGTTCAAACATCATTGAACCCTCAGCTAACTGGAAATCCTATTAGAGCTCATATAAAGCTACCACAGCACATGTTGACAATAAACAATGATGCACATATCAATGCGTGTAACAGTTGAATGGTCATTGCACTTCATATGTTGTGGTATTGTGTTTATGTACAAACTGTGTTTAACTGACTGCTGCTTTTTATGCGCAAATAAAGTACGTTAAAACGTTTTTTTTTTTCAAAATGTTGAAAAATAAGATTTTTTTAGATTAGTGATGACAGTTTTATTTAGTCTCAGCGGATATAGTAAAAATTGAATAGTAAAGTAATGTCCTAATAATGTTTCAGCTATAATCTAGTTTTCCGGTTCACACCGCGTCCAAACTTCATAATTAGGTTGAGATATTTCGGCCTCGCTGTAAAGTATCTTCAGTCATTGATTGGCTGTAACACTGATAGGCTGAAGTGAAATTTGAAGACGGTACTTTACAGCGAGGCCGAAATATTTTAACCTAATTATGAAGTTAGGACGCGGTGTAAACCGGAAGAACTAGATTATAGTTGTGACACCGGCCGCGAAAGCCTAAGCGTTAAGTTTCCAAATAATGTTTGTTTTAGTGGGATCTAAACAGCATACAGTGCTTTTATTAATTGTTGTGCTCTAAAATATTATGTTTCTTATTTCAATAGGGTGTTTTAGGTTATAAGACATATCAACTCGCTAAAACTCAATTGTATTAGAAGATATAAATGTTAGTTTATAGATTTTTTTATGTTTGCTGGTTTAAAATTTTCTATAAACCAAGAACTTTCATGTTGATACATTTAAAGAGTATTTTCATATTTTTTAACCCACTCTAAGAGGTAAAACCGTGAAAATTAAATATGAACCCCTGGATATCTCCGAAAAAATTAGAAGTTTGGATAGATGATAGGAGGATATCTTTATCTTGTTATATAACGATGTAATGAGTCGATTAGTTTTGGTATGGATTAACGCACTTAGCTGTTTTTGCATTGGCCATATCGTCTTCAAAACATTGAACCCAACCATATCAAGACAGAGACAGTTGTTGTTTAGACATATACTACAGATCATAGTTCTATTAAATTGCAGGTGATATCCTTTACACCATCTGAGCTGGGACCTGTTTAGAACTTCTTTACTAAGAAGAAGGTTTGGTGGGTGAACAAGATAGTTAATTGATAGTATGTGTGTTTTTCTTTAAAATAAAGTACTATAATTTGAAAAAAGGTTCAAACTCAAAAGTTAATACATTACATTTACTATAAGAAACCCAAACTAGACGAGATAAAGGTCTGGAACTGTAACACAAACACAAAGCTCTAGGTCAAGGTTCAGGTGTGATTTGTGGCTCAACATGTTTCAAACGCACAAATCATACATCATTCAACAACCCTGGAAACTTGAACCTGATGCAGATTTATCAAGCAATTAACGTAGCAAACTTTGAGTAGGAATCCCAGCTCTCCTTCCAACAATGTGGTTAAATACCTAACTCCCAGTCTCATTGTTCTCAAGGTGGATAATTCGTTAATTAGATAATTGATGTGGTTAATTTTACGGGTCACTAATAATAGGGTATTACGGTTCTGCATAATTAATTGAGAAGGAATTGAAGTGGACGTAATTGTTGCGTTGTATAGGAATACACGTCTTTGCAGATAAAAAAGTTGAATTGAAAATTCAAATCTACTCAAAAGAAAGTCTTTGAATTAAAACTTAAATGATAGACAAGGTTGTGCTTTTCTTTAGTATTATCTTACACTTTTGTTGTTAAAGTGATGGGCTACTAAAGAGAAAGTTTAACAGCGGTAAAGAGGAGAGCGCTTATCTATGGCAAAAGAACAACTTAATTTTTAACAATAAAAAGCACATTTTAAAATTATACAGTATTGGTTTTGTTTTCTTTTTGAACTCAATTATACTATACAATACTATGGCTCAAGTTCTCTGAATTCAAGGCATCTAAAATTGACAAACTACTAATGTTTACCTAAAATTAATTGTATTTGTTTCTTGTTCTTAATTTAAATGGTTTAATTCATTTTACTACGACGCTATAGACATCACAGGCAAATACTAACCTTTTAGTTTAATACTTCGAAAAACTCTAATATTGTTTTGCCATTTGATTATTCCTTTTTATAAGTACAACATACGACTACCAAATACATTAATAATTTGTTGTGTTATTATTTTTGAACTAAAATCATCCAACTAACTGTGTGAAAGGAGGTTGGTGCGACGGAATCAGGGAGGTAGCCTCTGATAAGAAGTGGTTTGTCAAACAAAAGCGCAGCCTCTAAACTTGTTTCCTCTCTTCTCTTTTTAGTCTTGTAACTCAAGTTTCGTCGAAAAATACACTCTTCTCGTAGAATAGTAAAGTTTTGAGCTAGCTAGACATGCGTTGACTGTCAAGTTAAAAAATTTTGTCAAGTTAAATTAATAAACAAAAGTTTTAAATTTTAAGATATATAATACAACACAATTATTAGTTCAAGGTTTTAGTAAAGAAATCCTATCTAGTCTAGGTTATATGGGGTTGTAAAATAAGATGCAAATTATTTTTACAAATTAAACTTGTTTTACAACACCAATTCACCTATGAATTCTAACTTCAAATAAATGTATTGGTTATGAAAGTTGCTAATCCCATAGTAGAAGAAACAAAAGAAAACCGTGCATTTAAAATAAAATATTCCAAAATCTTTAGTAGTAAATTACGTCCTGGTCAGACCTATCACAGTGACGTTGCGTGTGATTTTTAATATTAAAATGCGAAAAATACTCACATAAAAAGGGATGGTACTAGACTTTTGGGAAAAGTGTTATCTAAAATATGAATAATGCAGTTTATTTTAAATATATTTCCATTATTTGCACATGTTTACAAAGATAAATTAATACTTGGAGGTAATGAAGTTTATTTTAGCCCTTTTCATTACAATCAAATATCAACTAAGTTATGTGTGTAACTAACATCAACACGTCCTGCGTCATTGTATGTAATTACCATTAAACTGAAACGTGAATTGATATTTGTGTCATTACAATGATTGTGAACATTGGCTTCGGTAGCTTTATGCGTTATGCTCTGTTTAACGTGTAATTTCAACACTCTACGTGTTGTAATACAACATAGGTGTCACAAAAATGTGTAGCGCGCTATGTAGAACCGGATTCTACAAACAAAACTAAGTCGAAAATGACTAGTCAAGTTTATTGATTTCGGCTTAGTTGAGCCATAGTCTGCCATTTTGTAAATGATTGAAAATAATTAATAATCCAAAATCTTTGGATATATTTGGTGAAACTTGGTATAACCCGTAACTGTTAAATACGTGTTCCCTAAATATGTTTAACTAACTTGTCAAATTTCAAAATAGCGATCATTTAAAGATTTCAAAGTCAATTTCCAATTAGATTCCATTCGACTTTGAAATTTAAAATGGCCGCCTGTTTAAAATTTGATAATTTATAAAAATACTTTTGGAAAATATTGTTACGAAAGCAATTATTGAGGTTTATACCAAGTTTCACAAAAATATATCAAAGGGGTTTTGAATTGTTAATTATTTTTAAAAGTTTAAAAATGGAGGATTACGGCTAAACTAGGCCGAAATCAAAAGAATGTTACTTTACACTTTCGACCTACTTTTGTATGTATAGAATCCGTTATAGAATCCGCTACGCATTTTTGCGACATCCTGTATACTATACAGTCAGTACAAAGATATTTTAACAGAAAACATTTATTGGTTGTATATTGTTAAATGACACATATTGCTAAAGAAATGCCATTTTATATTTTAAAGGATTACAGTTTTTGTTTATTCGCCATAATTTGTTTTTATTGTCCCATATTGTAGAATGAAATTCAAACAATTTCAAAACAGGTTTCTAATAAGGACTGTAGTTACGGAGATACTTTTGTCATTGTAAAACATAGTATGTAACAGCAGACAATATCTTTTCCTTTCATGAAAATATGTTGAAAAAGCCAATCTTACAGAAGCTATTTTACAATTCAAGTCCTTATGAAAAAGTCAAGTTGTTTCTTGCCTAGACTGGGTCAGGGAGGTTCTTGCATAAGTGATGCCCTTCTCTAATCTTTCACAAACTACTTTCAAACTTTACCGTACAATGTAGTTCTCAATAAACAATGCTGACCTCTTTGTTCGTGAGGAATAAACCCATAGGATTATCCATGAAAGTTACAAACAAACGTCATAAATAATTAATGTCTAGCCTATTTGAGTTATAAATTAATTTAACTCATGATAAATGTACTCTAAATTAAGCGTTATTTTTTGTCATTTTGTACAAACACATCTGTTTTGGCACACTAAAGTAGCACTTTTAGGCCTAGGAAGTTTGATGATCTTTTTTTTCTCCGGTGAAAAGATCATATTGATGATCATTACATTGCGGGTACAGCAGATGTTTCAATGAGTATGTTTTGAATCTTAATACTGATTAACCAAGTGTAAAAGATGTTTCTTCTGCAGAATTTAAACTAGTATTTGGTTCAAAACATCATTTTGAGTTTTATCAAATCATCGATTTTATTTAGTTTTTATACTGTTATGATAAAAGTATTGTTTACCACTCGCCCCAAAAGTGTATTTTTGTCCCTTGTTAATTTTAAATCCTCGGCTGCGCCTCAGACGATAAACTTTGGCTTGTTCCAAAAAAGATACTCTTTAGGACCCAGCATACACCTTTGGATTGTGCGCTTCTCTAAGCTTATATAAATTTAATATTATTAAAGTTTTTCGGTCGGAACTAGAGATGACCTTTAAGAGAATGTCTTAAAAGTACACAGCGGAGTATATGATTTAACTTTGTTTTATTTTTAATCGTCCTTAGTGTTTTCGGGGTTTCTATCAATCAATACCTGATAATAGACTATATTGACAATATTAAAGTTGTAGTGTCGGTATGTAATGGAGAGACTTGCACTTCTGACTACAAAATTTAGTAGTGAACTTGTACGAACATACTCGTATAGATAATCAAATTGTCTTCTAACTGACAGTACAAACACAGATAAACACACGCACACAACAGGAGATCATTTGGAATCTGTCTGGTTTACAATTTATTTCTTAATATAACGCATTAATATTGAGTTGTTTTTCTCATGAATCCGGAGGGATAGTGTTTCGAACTATTTCAATGGGGTGGTTTTAAGTGTTTAAAGGACACGACCCCTTGCCTTAATTTCATAGGAACTAGACATGGGCCATTGAAATTTGTATGCAAATTGTAAAGCTAATAATTTCTTGTCTTTTTTGCAGGTAAGACTCGGCATTCTTTGTTCGTGATGAAAGTTTATTGCTGTCTGTAAGTAAAACATTTTTATCTTATTTAACTAATCTAATTCAATGGTGGAAAACATTTGCTCTCGCTGTTCCTAGCTTCTTCAGAATTTATTTCTTGTACAATGATATTTCGTTTTGAAGCTTACTCTTTTCCTTCTGCATTATCTATTATCCAATCTTTTTGTAAAAACATCTCATATTAAAAGCATTCCTAAAAGTTTAATGTTGTTCTTTTGCACTACTTTGCCAGTAAAACCTCACAAAAATCGAGTCATTCAATAATATACAGGGTTTTAAAAGGTTCTAAAAGTTTATTGAACTAAACGCAATTGTTTACAATCACAAACTAAAAGCTGCAAACAGCGAAGAAATAAACTTATTTTAGATCAAGGAGAGTTTATAATGTTTATAATTACACTTTAGATCTAAAGTACTAAAGAAACAACGTGTATATTCCAAAGTTCTAAACTAAGCAAAACATTCCTTCGCTTGTTTCCATTTGTTTCATTATTTATGAAAACGCGCTTTAAAGTGACAGAAACAAAGTGAGAATTTAATAAAGAGATTTGAGTGTTCAGATTGCCTTCGGGAAACATTCAAAAGGCGAGTTAATTAAACGGAAAAGGTTTGTTTGAAGTCGGTTTTCGTGGTTGAAAGTTGATTTCCAAACGGAAATGTTGGGAAAGAGGAATTCGAGTTTCTGAGTTGAAAGGCAAATCCCAAAGGGTCGAAGAAAGCTTTTGGAAGTAAATAGGTTTAATTTATTCAAAGCGATGAAATGGGTTTCGTACAGTTCTATTGCTGGCTGAATCAAAAATTCATGTTGTTGTGAGTGGTGTCTAACCTGTGTTGTTGTGAGTGGTGTCTAACCTGTGTTGTTGATGTGTGTCTGAAAACTGCTACAAGAATAAATATCTCACCGCAGCGTGAACGTTTTCAGAAAGTGGAAAGGTCAAACGCGCGGTGACATTTTAGGTAACCTTTCGTCTTAAATATTCCAGAAAACAAAATACAGATACACACGACATTTTAGCTTAAACGCTAAACGCAAAGGTCGTGATTGTATTTCACTTAGCTCATGGATTTTCCTAGCTACTTTACTTTCAATCATGTGTATACGGTCTTGCGAGTTGTTAATAGCTAAATATTATATGGACACTTCGAACTATGTAAGAATCTCGGTTGATTACTATTTACGAAGCTATAAATCGAGAAAATCAATAACATTACTGAAGTGGCTTATAGCTTTAGCTAATGAATTCAATGTTGACAGAGTGCCATTAAATGTAAGTCTACAGTACCTTAACTCTTAGGCTTTCGCGGCTGGTGTCACAAATATAATCTTCCGATTCACACCGCGTCCAAACTTCATAATCAGGTTGAGATATTTCGACCTCGCTGTAGAGTACCATCTTCAGTCACTGATTGGCTGATAGTCCAATCATATTTCAGACATATTTAAAACTAATTATTATGATGTTTTGACGCGGTATGAGCCGGAAGAACTAGAATATAGTTTGTTGTGAGACTGGGCGCGAATTCTAAGAGTTACGTTACGCATACGTTAGATTATGTCGTGTTCTAAAGTGAGCCTGTCTAGGGAAGACGTTGCTATAGAAGTTACATAGTCGCGTGTCTTATTGTTCTACCCTTGAATGTCTCCTAGAGAGATCGAGCCAGTACAATGCTTGGTGATCCAACCATGTTGCGCAACTTTTGAATCAATAGAAGGCCTCTCATTGGTTCCTCTTTGCACGCGACCAACATTCCTCACTTACCTGATTTTGATAGGCATGGATTTAAATTCAAGATTGTGAAATGTTACTGTTTGTTTGTAATTTACACCAGGTGTCTTTGTATTTATTTTGCTCGAACAGTTCACATTATCGTTTTAACTCATGGGAAAGCAATACTTTTGGTCAAGTATAAGGACCATTTATCGTAAAATTAAGTTTAAATGGAATACAAATTTTAAGTGTTTTGTTTTGCAGGATAAACACCGCAACCATAAAGCTGAAAAAGACACAATTTAACATTTTTTTGTCATATACAAAATAAAATGAATGGGATGAGAGCAAATGAGAGCAATGGTAATTTTAACCACTGATAAGAAATACTGACCATATGAATATATAGGTTTAGTTTATAACATTTTTGAATGGTTATTAACTGAAATTGATAAACTCTGCAACAGAGTAAGAAGCCAAGTACAACACACATTGCTTGAGTTTGTTTTGAACAATTTGTAGTCGTATAAAATACTTTTAACTTAAACTGGAAGAAGATTCAAAAGTGTTGTGCCAGCTTGCATTGGCCATCTTTAATGCATTTGCAATCTATGATTGTCTGGTCCATTTATTGTATTTGAGCGTGTACTATAATTATTGTGTATGTCCTTACCCTGTACTGAGTCACATTGAGATATACCAAACATAATAGTTTCTTCTTTTGCACAAACAATTAATTTTCCATGTGTTAATACGAATGTGGTATCTTTATCATGAAAATGTAATGGAAGTCCGATTTTTGAACGTTTTTAAACTAAAGGCTACCCACGATGTAGACTCGAACAGATATGCATTACTTTGTTATAAAGAAAAAGCTACTGTAATCACAGAATTTAATACCCGAGCAAGGTCACCTCGTGCGCTTCTGTTCTCCACTTCCACCGCTCCACCCCAAGAGTCCCCGCACTCTGCACGATATAGCAACCACGTTTGATCTTTACAAACCTTTCCCTAAGCCATTGGACCTTTGTAGACGGTTCATTTCTGTTATTAGACTTTCTAATAGATGTAAACAGTTTGAAAGCTACTAGTTACTCAAACCCTTTTTATACCCCTGTCGGAATCTGAATGTCTGGTATTTTTACCTGTGCAGATAACCTGATACTGGAGGACATCAGATAGAGATTGTGTCTAAAGCTGGGTAGGTTTTTGGCTACCTGGTCCAACATTTTCTTTTATGGGTCAAGAGAGGGACTATCTGGAGGTGCGCTAAAGAAGGTTCACTTTTGTCAATGAATTGGCAGAAGAGAAATTAATGCCTCTAGTTTAGATACAGTAGACCTCTGTGAAGCATTTTGAAGACTATTTGTATAAGAGAACAAGGACAAAAACCTAACTCCCAATCCTCAAAGGCTACTCAGTCGCTCAAGCGTGATCCTAGAAGATTCATTCCCTTCCAAAAAAAAAAAAACAATTTCAGCTGTTCGATCATGAAATCCAAACCCACAAGGTTAAGGCTAGCAGTTACGCAACACACCTCATTCATACATGAATTAACATGTCTCACAGTTATGCGGTATGCGTGCTACTCTCTATGCGGGAGCCGTGTGGGCTCGGCTGGTATGCGTGATCCTGATTTATGAGAACCTACCTGATTGCCTCATCCTCATCCTGAGAAACACGCACTTTGTAGTTTAACTCACGCATCCTCTTAGCTGTGCGGTTAGTGGCCTAGTAGCTAGGATGTAGTGAATAGGTACTACGAAATGAAGTAGGAAATAGGGTGCGAAAAACGTCGAAGTAATGATTGCAATAAACAAAATTTTCTGGCGCAAAACTCGCGATAGTGGGTAACTATGACACTTGTAAACAACAAAAACACCGACCTGGTTTGCTTACGTATATCATGGGCATTGGCTGATTATTTTTTATTATAGGTTTCCATAAGTCTATGAGTTGTATAGCTAGCAAAGTTTGACAAATGAAAAATACAATGATGCACTACGACTGCATCAAATTAGTAAGGACGTTATACGCTTAAGTGTATAAACTTGAGATTGAAATTTTGTTTCCATAGTTTTTTAATGAATAAGAAAAACACCACGTTTCAAGATATGAATTTTGATCCCGTCTTCAGGTAAAAGTAACCTAAAATACAACACAAAACATTTGGAAATTAGTTACCCTAAAAGTATCCAACATAAGCTAACCAGACACCCACCACCAAACAGTAAGTGTTTTCTCTTTTGTTTTTCACGTTGGCTTTTCTTTTTATATTTTATTTCATGAAAAAATGAAAAACTTCCGCCATAATTGTCTAACCTCGGAAATTCTACCATCATCAACGAGAAACTTCAAAGAAAATAACTGTTTAAACCTCTCTGACCACTTTTCACTTCATCCATGTGTTAGGTGTGTGGTTTCCTTCGATGCTTGGTCACAATTCTGCATTCTTACGAAATCAACTTAATACATGGTTTTGATTCAAATAAAATACCTTAAAACTCAGTATTTTACATTACAATGCAACAAACTACTCCATACACCATGGTAGTTCACCCACTGCAAGAGTCTCATAATCCTGAAACCCCAATTCCAAAATCCTGGCTACACAATAAATCTTCACACCTTATATAAACTCTGTAATGAAAAGAGCAACCACCCTTGCTGTTAATGGCTAACACAACGTTAATCAAAGAGTCAAGTCCTTTGTTCCAAGACACTTGAGATGTGAATATTTCTTCTAACCGAGGCTTGAGCACGCGCCTTTGACGCTTCAAGCCTTTTTCAACTGACAGTGTGAAACAAAGTGCAAATTAGGGACCAAGTTTGTTCTTTTATAGTACATCCTGTCCGTTGCAGAATCTTTGTACTTTAGCAATATCGGTCAAATTAAATTGTTTGATAATAACTTACCTTATAGTTCAACAATTTTAACTACTGCACATTGAGTAACGATAACTACTGAAATGACAAAACTACATGGTGTATATTTGACAAATTAAAGTTTTCCTGAGTACAAACCTTTATTTACATATGTTTCTCAAACGTAAATAAAGAAGTGGGTTAGGAAAACTTAAATTACGCCGTTGTTACTTATCGCAGCACAACAAACTTGGTCTTAAAATGTGTATGAAAACATTTCCCACGTATTGTTAGCCTTGTGTATTACCATAAAATTTAAGGGTATTGAGTTATTTAATATGTCCGTCATTTTTAAACTGGAAGTAAAAATTATTCACATTTATTTTAGAAAAAGTAAACAAAGGCCAATAGACTGGCACACTAAAAACACATTTATTTTATAAATATTGGTATTAATTATACTAACAAGTGTAAAATGCGGAGGTAAAAATTATTTAGTGAAAAACACAGATAGACGGAAAACTAAGCGAGATAGGCCTATGTGTTGCAGAACATTTTTTGTTTATTATGACCTGACAAACCACCTGGTGAAGTTTGATCCGTAATAACTGGACACCCTATATAAGAAAAGGTAAATACAGACAAGTAAAAGGGTGCTGTTTATCTTGTTAAACGAAACTACAAAGTCCTCTCTACCAATCATAACGACCTTTACCTTGCGTCACTGAAAAGTCACTTTACACAAAATTTTAATGTAAGTGTGATGACTGCGAGCTAAGTTCGAACCTGCGCCAATGATAAGCTCCGGGGTCGCGCACGATTCTAACCCGCCACGGGTCCGCTAAATAAAGTATGTTAATTGGTACAAGTTCGTTAGTTAAATATAAAAAATTGCACAACCATACGTCAAATTGGAACAATGCATGTTCACCTGTACTCCTATACACAATCATTTGTTTTGGACTTTCATATTTCTAAGTAATGACATCCAAAGTGATTGTCTGTTTAGTCCTTTGTATTTGAAACTGGTGCAACAAAAATCCATATGGTTCAACCCGTATTCACCTTAAAACACCCTCTAAGAGTAGTCGGTGTCTCAAAGCAAAACAAAACTGTATTTGCTAACCTTCATAATGAAGAAGAGATTAAGAAACATGTCACCAATGAATAGCAGACAGCTACCAGCAAAGAGCTCAGCCAATCAGTGACAGAAAATGGTACTCCAAAGTGAGGCCATTGTATTTAAAACTATTTATTACGGTGTTCGGACACGATTTGACCCGAAAGAACTAGGTTATAACTCAGAAACATTATAAATTTGTTGAAACCAATAAATCCGCAAGTGGTGTTGATTTCTGTTTGAAGTCAGAACAATTTCGATTGAACGTAAAATATTTATCATGTTTTCACAACCAAACAACGCGGTGCTGCAGAGAATGGGCACAGGCTGCAGCAACTAATGTGTCTTGGATCTGCGCCATCCATTGTCACTTTAACTGCACAATCTTTCATATTCGCACAATATACCACTTCAATTCTGCAGAACCACTGTGTCTACCACATTTCAGTATGAATTAGGTTACGAAGTATAAGAGGTTTTATCAGTATGTACATTATAGAAGTAAAAAGTATACAAATGTTACAAATACTGAAAGTCGCGTTTCCACTTTTAAAAGCTAGGATCAGCATTTGAATAAGGTAGGAGCTGGATTTAGGATCTCAAGACTTTAGTTGTAGTTTTACTATTATTTCCTACCAATTCTTTTCCTTCGTGAAGTCTAACTGCCATGGTATTCATCCCTATCACGACCAAATTATTGATTTCATATAACTGTATTTCATGTTCATTTGGGTAGATAGTTCAGCTGCAGCGTTACTTTTAGTCATATTTATGTAGCTTGTCGCAATGATGTCGGAACTGGTAAAACCTTATTGCATTAAATTCGAATTCAAAATTTAATTTTAAAATAAATATATTTAAAACTTTGTTTATTTAAAATACAATATTATACATTTACTTTTGCTCCAGGATATTATGGTAGCTCCGTCAGGCCTCTTTTCATCATTCCTATTTAGTTCAGCTGGTCCCAGTGGGGAAGTGACATCAAAACTGACAAAACTATTTTCACATTTTTGTGTTTTCTGAGTGTCTGAAGTATCTTCCTCAGCTTTGGTGCAGTATAAAGGGTGCAATATATTTTATTAATTGTTTCTCCACATTTTCATTGGTACTATCTACAAACAAAAGTTGCAACCCAGCCTTAGTTAAATGCAAATTTGAAATTAAAATCATCCATAAACAAGCCTTTACCTTTGGCCGGAAAAGGGATTAAAGCCAAGCTTTAGCTTCTTCGTTTGAATTGTATTTGTTTTGGCAACGTCTTAAAACAGTCAAGTGGAATTAAATGATTTAAGTTTTGTTAAATGATAACTAGTATCAGTAAGCTATTGAAACAGGTTCAAATAATCATGAAACGTTTGCTATTTTCAACTAGTATTTAAATCAAACTAATTTACGAGAAGAGATACTCTTATCTTGAAATCGTGAACAAAGATCAGCGATGTTGAAAAGGAAAGAAGGAAGAATCTTGTGACAACTGTCTCAACTTTCCAAGAACAATCAGGGAGAAGTTTTGATTCCTCTTAAACTCTGTAACTAAGTAAGTTACCTGTCAACCGTCTAAAAAGTTCAGAGTTCTACGGTTTTCTAGTTGAAGAATTTGTAAGACTCTTGAACATCGTACGAAATACTCTAAAAGATACAAAGGTGTTTAAAATGAATGCATTTTACATTAAATATTGTTTATATATTTTTGCGGATCTGTGGCGGATTGGTATTTCGCGAGACTCTGGAACTCATCATTCAGGTGGCGCGGGCTCATCAATCCCCCCAGTCACCACTTACAAGTTGTAATGTGTCTATACGGTGACGCTAGGTAAAGGTTAAGGCCAAGAGAGGGCTTAGTAGTCCTACCTTGGACTCACTAAACAAGACAAAATTTACTATAACTAAACACAAAATGAAACCAGACTCCGGGGCCGCAGTACGTGTACAGTTCTCCAGATGAATGAATGGTCTGAAGTAGGCTCAAGACGTCTAGACCGGTCTCCCCTGCATCGTGCGTCTGCAGTGACCTCATATGCGCGAGGTTGTGGGGCCAGTCGGTCTGCTCGTACTTGGGAGAAAGTGAATCCTAATGGCCATGAACTGTTAGCCCGTTCGTTAGCTTTATAAAATTCGTTAGTAGGCCATCGGTGCCACCACTTGTAGCTATACATTTCCATTTTAAGGTCATCGTTAGTCATTATAAGTTAAACGAAATATTTTAGTCTTGTATTTATTTGAATAATTAATATAGTAATAACATAATTATGCGCATTTAGACAATTTAATAATAATCATCAATGTGCATTATATACAATTATTACATTACACCTGGTGAAGGTTAATCACGTAATTACTGGACACTGTATATCAGACATTTATTCATAAGAACCATTTAACACAAATGTGTGTGTCTCCAATCAAAGACTAATATCGATAGAAGACGTTCGCTGTCAAACCTCACAAAGCGGTCTTGGGACAATATCACTAAGTAGTTGTAGAGTAAAGTTTTACAATTGAAAAACTTCTCTTACGACCAATTGCTCAGTCAAGAGGTTTAAAGTAATAGTTCCATTTACCGTCAACATTGTTTTATGACTTAAACTATTAAGGGTTCTAAGAGAGAAGCATTAGTAATCATGTTTAAACACCAGGTTGAAAATTCAACTTAAGGCTCTTTTCCTCATCTTTACTCGGTCCTTACTCACCTTTACTAACTTCACCTTTTCCTCACCTTTGCTCGGTCTGTCACTGACAACTGATTACTCTAATGACTGTGTATTGAACAGCCGATGTTGAGGAAGCTCAGTGGCTTTACGTTTCCACCTAATCAACATTGCCACATCAAAGCCTCCACCTGTAAGCTGTCTGTACTGTTCACTGCCCTTTACACACTTAATCACTCCTCTACCTACCAATCATCCTTTGCTATCCAGTCAGTCATACTGTACCTGACTAGCAAGAAGAAATAATTTAATCGTTACGTTGCTCTTCATTGAGCAAAAGCAACATCCAACGGCTGCGTCAAATGTGTTGTATTAGGCAGTAAACAGACAAACATAATTGTTTATAAACTCACGTGTTTATAGCCTATGAGAGGAGATGTTATGACCTATCATTACTTTAGGCCCTGGTAAGTTTTTAACATTTGGAAGGAACAGCGATTCGAACCAATCCTATCATGGGGCCTATCATATCACGTTAGCGGAAGCGTGGTGGGTAGGAATTGTGCGTGACTCCGGAGCTCATCATTCTGCTGGCGTTGGTTCGATCTCAGCAGGCACCAAATTTGGAAGTGACTATAAGGTAACGCTAGGTAAAAGTCGAGGTTGAGTGGTAGAGAGGACTTTTTAGTCTTAACTTCGTCTCGTGAAACAGGACACACTTTACCTTTTTTATCTTTTTAGTATAACAGTTCATACTGAACGATAATTTGAGGTACATCTTTAAACATCTATTCTTAATAAATAACACATTTTAACTGAAGAGAAAATCTAGTGCCATCCATATATTAAATTTCATCATCTATGAACGGCATATAACAATTTGATGTAGGAACTTTAAACTTTGCTACACAACTATACTGGCACCCTAATTATAAATTAACTACGCGATTTAGTTTTTTTAGTCACGACTAAGTTAAATGACTTGGGATAAGGTGATCATTTAAGGCAATTTCAGTCAAGATCTGAAATGTGTATTTGTTATGACTAACAAAACGAGAACTTACATTTATGTGGAATCAGGGAGCCAAACCCTTATATTTTCCGAATTTAAAGTTCCAAAATATATGTCATGAAGTTTGACGTAGGAAACCACATGACCAGGGATGTGATAGCTACCTTGTTTACTAGAATAGAATAAGAATCGTATATTTGCTTTGTGTTTTTACAAATCCAATACATATTCATATACAACACATTAAACCCAGACTGACCTGTACTACTAAATCTACTTACCAAGTTGCTCGTATATCTTAATTAGAAAAGTTTTCTGTACTTTTTTAAAAGACCAAGCATATTTTTTGTCGCAGCTCTACGCTTTTAGGCCTATGGCTTAACATTTTGACACCATGCTAAAACTTAATACTCAATCTGGTTCGTGTTTGGTAAGCCTATTGAAAATAAATGACAAAATGTGTTAACTGCTTAGGACGCCCTGAGCTTTGTAGAAAACCTGGTTTCCTTTATGAGATGAAAACCCAATTTCAAGAGCAAAAGAAGAGGGGAGATAAAACAAGTTTAGAGGTTGCGCTTTTGTTTGGCAAACCACTTCTCACCAGCAGCCACTTCCTGATAAAATCACATTAGCTTCTACCAAATTAGTTACACTTTTTTCTTTACTTTACAGATGTTCTTGGATAAGCGATAAGGTGAGTGGTTGTTGCTATTAACGTCTCTTGAAAGTCTGCCAAATTATACTGAAAGAGGATCTAGGAAAGGGCTTGGTTTAAAATACTATATCTCAAGAGTTGGAAAAATAGAGCGTCACTATTTGTTGACTAACCATTTATTTACAGTATAAGTAAATTATGCTGATGATTAGCACAACTAACTAAAACGTAAAATGGTAAAGTTAAATTTTGTCTTATTTAACGAGGCGAAGTTAGGACTACAAAGGCCTCTCTAGCACTCAAGCTCGATCTTTACCTAGCGTTACCATATAGTCACTTTACAAATGTATGTGGTGACTGCGGGATCGAATCCGCGCCAGCGGAGGGATATGTTCCGGAGTCGCGCACGATTCCAACCCGCCACGGGTCCGCTCTAGCTAATCACTCATCTGCTATTAGGCTTTATGCAGTTCCTTATGTTACGTCACAGTTTCTTTACAATTTGGTGCGAAGTCACTTCCACTCTCCTGTTCTCCTGGTAGTACTCTAGAGTCGTCCTACGAAGCACTGCCGAGATTGTCGAAGATGAACACCGCCGGCACAATATAGTTCAGTGATATCGAGATTAATTCACGCACCACAAGGAGTTGAATCTTTATGTTCACACATCAGTACACGTTCACAAAGGTTGGACTCGTAGCTCTAAAAGTACGGTTAGCCTATATATTTTCTCATAGAACAAGGAACAAATACACACTAGGAGCTTCTATAACGTATACCAATGGTGGTGGGTCGGTAGCTTTTCGAGATGTTTATAGAAGTTTCTCGATGGCTTGTGTATTCAACCGTGACAGGCGCCTAGGCAATACAAGTGTCAGATTGGACAGCTGTAGGGTCACCCGAAGCCAATACCATAGACTCGTCTGGTAGCCTCCGACTCCATAAAAGTATATAAGATAATTAGCTACTTACGGTTACTTTTTCGCATTTCTCAACAATTTTGCCTTCCCATTTTAAATCAATAGTTTTGGAATTTAACTAAATATTGGCTAGAAAGGAGGTTGTGCAACACTTCTCAGTATGACAGTTTTGGCTTATCTTCATTACTGAATCTCTAAGTGGTTATCCACTAGCGATAAGGCCTATCTATTCTGAATTCACTTTCCCTTTAGCTCTTCCTTCATTATGCAATGGAAGATAAGAGCTCCTGTGTCACTGGCAGGTTTCACCATGCGGGTCTCTTTGACGTTAATTTACCAATTTTAGAAATACACAAATATCGTCGTTTCTTTTCCACTTTTTATTTTGCAAGGAAAACTCTAATTACAATATGTACGAGAATTATGTTTAACTAAACCGGACACTATACGTGATTGCTTCAACACCTATAAAGTTGAATTGATGAGCTTAAATAGCAGATCATATCGAGACCAGTGACTATTGAGCCATTACATGTATTGGTATTTGCAACGTTGAGTATCGTCAACGTTTGTACGCCAGCTTTATTCGCAGTTTAATGGGATTAAATTATAATGGCTTATCGCTAGCGTTTATCGGTGTTAAGCGTTTAATTTATCATATATGATTATAAGTAAGGTAACAAAACATGAAACAAATGTCTTTGTCTACTTGATTACCTCCAAAAGGATTCTATTCTATTGAAAAATAATACTATTGTCGAGACTGACCATGTCTCATTTATCTGCAAGTACTCTGACTAATTACTCAGAAGCATTTAAGTGTTCATTTGGAAAAAACGGACTTTTCCGGCCACTTCAGGAAGAAAACTACTCTCTACGTTTCAGACAGTTCGGAAATTTCACCCGTTCTCAAGGGCCTAACCTAAACTTACTCTATAATATAGACTTACCTGAACCTAGCCTGCCTAGCCTGAACCTAAGAAGACAAGACTAAGGAGTATTTCCTTTAATGTAGCGTAAGTTTAGGTTAGGCGCTTGAGAACGGGTGGAGTTTCCCAACTGTCTGAAAAGTAGGGAGTAGTTTCCTTCCTGAAAGGGCCGGAAAAGTCTGTATTTATAATTTAATTGATCTCCACCACTTTTATAAATTTTAAATCTAACATTAAATAGTTAGAGGCAACACTAAGAAACTGTGCGTTTGGTATTGAAACACCAAGAAGCTTTGAGAAACTAGTAAATTTTATTTTGGAAACTACTAGAAACTGGCTAGTTTACACTGTTGTATCATTACATACAGTGTAAACTTGTGTCTTAGTTTGTATTTTAGCTGAATATGCCAGCAAACTGTTTATACATATAATTTATTTTAGATGTTATAATATTCTAATTTGTATTGTTAAGTTAGCTGTTTTGGGACATTACGACCTGTAGCTGTCATGTAAAATACTTCAATAAATAAATAGTTTAAAATTTTGAACCCCTAAACTTGTTTTTTTTTTTAAACGTTATCATTCCAACGGGCCTACCTTAATACTCTTCGAAGTCATCCACCTCACCAGGATATGGTCATGTAATTTCCTACCGATTCAGCAAAACTTGATGACTCACTCTGCTTTGTCCGCATGAATCAACTCTGCATACAACAGAATCGCAAAGTATTATGATTGTTTCTCGATAGCCGTGTCTAAAGGCAAAGTGACAGACCAACTTCACAAAATGCCGACGGCTCATGGCGGAAGAATGTTATTGTTTACTATGTAAATCATCTTTCTCATTGTAGATAACAATCAATCGTAATATGTTACGGTGAAACTATAAAAGGTATAAAATTTGAACCGATACCACATTAGAATACATTTGTAATGATAAAATATACGTGAGCTAAGTTTGTCTAATCTAGTATACAAAAGATGTAATTTAATTATAGTACTTTGACTTAATCACAATCAATGTAAATTGATGTAAATGATGAACATAAATGACTATGACTATACAGTAGGTCACACGCAAATGTATAGTCCTGGCCATAAAAGTAAGCGAGTGAAAAAATATTTACCTTTGACATTTATGGACTCCGGATGCCAACATCTTCGACAGTTATTTTCCAAAACTCCAAACTAGTGTATCCACTGTCTTAAAAAATAAATTATTTAAAATGTGAAAATCTTCGCCTAGAATATCTCATTTGGATTATCATGCTTTAGAAACCATGACGTTAATGTTGGATCATACCAAAAAAGATGTAAGCTTAAACTATTAATAAGTTTCTAAAATTTAAAATAATCAATTATTGACCTTATCGGTGTTTGAAGTTTTACACTTGACTCACTGTACTACCACGGCAAATTCAACATGCAAAGGGTTTGTTCTTGTATTATTCAAGAGTGTAAAATATGTTTTTGTTTCAGGTAATTCTCTTGATCATCTGAGGTTCGTAAGTAGATAACGGCTTTAGCTGACTTGGTATTTTTACTTGAACGAGACTTAATGGCAAATGGCACTTAAAATCAGGTAGATATCACTATATCACTATTTGAGATGCCGACCACTCTCATGAGGGTATTTTAAGGCACAAATTTAATACACAAATCCCAAGAACTACTGTCCTGTTCCGTAATAAATGTTACACTTAAAACTTAAATGTTTAATCTTTTTACTCTCTAATAAAACATATACTTCCCTGAAAATTTAATTGGCCCTAGTTCAAATGTTATTTTATATTTTTCCACGCACAACCGGAGTCAAAAGTTTGTCCTATCAGCTAAGAAAATTAAAGGTTATAAGACCAAAAGAACAGCAGAGGAAAAGTATATGACTCAACAAACCTTATTGAATCAAACATAAAACTTAGCTTTTCACGTTTTATAAAAGGCTTTTACTACTTGTCCATTAGAGGGTTACAGGCAAAACCATCTTTCTCGCTGTTTCCATTTGTTACATTATTTATGAAAATGTTCTTACAAGTGAGAAGAACAAAGTAAGAATTTATCAAGGGAGCGTCGTTGTGTTTTCAGAAATTGCCTTCGGGAAACATTCAAAAGGCAAGTTAATTAAACGGGAAAAGGTCTGTTTGAAGTCGGTTTTGTGGTTGTAAATGGTATCTGAACAGAAATATTTGCAGCTAGGAATTCGTTTTTGGTTCCCTGAGATTATTAAAACATTCTCTAACTCCAAAGGAGAATGGAGGTAGAGTAAAAACCGTTAGAGTTATTTTAGTTCTTATTATGTACACCTACTTGTATTGCAAAATCTTTTGAGTAGCATATTGGAATAATGTAATACACTTTTTTGACATGGTAAGCAGCCTATCTTTTATCTTCCTTGTTGATTTTATTTTACCCTTCTATATATTACAGAACTAAGATTCACCGCACTAATGTTAGTTAATTTAACTGCCGTGTATAAAAGGCCAAAAGTAATGTTAGTGCAGCTTGACATTTTGGTTAACCTTTATATCCTAATTATGAATACAAGTCAAGAATGAAGCTTATATAACGTAACTATCTTCTCTTCTTTAACATCCTGTTCGCCTGCAGGATGAAGCTAAATAGTGGGTTGCTCTTTATAATGGGAATACACTCATTATTTTAACCTGAAGAATATTCTACACTTCAAGGTTGTTGACCTTTCTAGAATCAAAATATTATTACGGTGTTCTCAATCGTGTTTTAGTGAACAAGAAGGACACGACGTTTTGAAGTAAAGAATCTGATCCCGTCTTCAGGTGAAAACGGATACGTATCTCCTGAAGACGGGCAATAACATTTAACCTCAGAACATTCTACAACGGACTTAAACGTTTTTATTTAACAGCCTATCTTGGTTGTAATTCTTTGTTAGGTTACTTTGACTGCTCAGAAAACTAGATGTGAACATTTGGCCAACGAGAGCAAATAGCCAATTAGTGTATGTTTTAATAAGTTTCGTCAAGAATTTTAAAACGCCTTGCAGATGAAGTTAGCCCAGATTTATATTTGGTTTGAAAGTTCCTCTTGACCTTTTATAGACCTACCTTAGCTTTTTTCCGTTGAATTAATTACAATTATAAGCCGCTTTGACGACAGCACAGTTTGATTGTTGAAGAGATTGATTGTGTTTTTCACAACAAAACAAAGCGGTGCTGCAGAGAATGGGTACCGTCTGCAGCAACTAATGGTTCTTGGATCTGCGCCATCTATTGTCACTTTAACTGCACAATCTTTCATACTCGCTCGGTAAAAAATCAACAATAAAACTTTTCAAAGATTTTTGTTAAAGAAGAGACGTAGCCTAATATCTTTCGTCTGACTATAACCAGGGAGAGGGGCTTGGTTATAGACCCCAGCTTCGCAGGTCATTATGGGAAATAAATTCAGATGTTTTGCAAAATTTATATTTTAAATGGTTTTTGGGGGCATTTTAACTATAACTAAATTTTACATTTAAAAATGTATACATGATAATTGGCTAAATTTGGCTTTTACATACATCGGTTTTGGACAATTTATTATTGTACAAACTGTTTCGGATTAAGACATAGGTAATCTTATTTCTATAAGATAACATAACATATTTTATTGTCAATGTACAATAATTAATTGTGTTGACATAATGCTTAAAACTAAGTTTACAGAGAATTTTGAAATGATAAAATCTCCGGTACCGGAGTAGGCCAAATGGTCCAAAGTACATTAAAGGTAATTGTAAAATAAATTCTAAACCTATTTGAAACCATACTTATAATTATTAAAATGGAATCCAAAAGTATTGTATCTATATTTAGTCCTCCGAGGTCTGACTAACTGGTAAACATATTTTTAGGAACTCTCGGAAAAAACTTTATCGCTTTATTATTCAAAATTAATAATACTAGTAGTTTTCTCTTCTGCTATATAAACCGATTAACATATTGAAACACAAAAGTGGTGAGGCGCCTATATGGAACTGCTATTGTTGACACAATGTTTTGACCATTGCGAATGTGAAGTGTTGAACGGTCAAAGTTAGTTTGGGGCTCCTAGTGTGCTCGGCAAAGAGACCGAAGTGTTTGTCACCGTATCCATTAGCTAAGTGCTGAGAGGTCTCAGTGGCTTACGTTTCCGGCTAATCTACATTCTCTGGCTCGCAGAAAAGCCAATATGTGTAACTGAATCCGGCTCTGTGTTGGAAACATGTGCGTGGTTGATAAGTGTCATTAACACATCACGTCATTCAATCAACACTTGAGGTTCAAGAAGGTATTGAATGATTACAAATTGTGTGTTTCTTTAGCTAAAAACTGCTTTGATTGATTGCCAATGGAATAAGAAATGTGTCACGCACAAGAAAATAAAGCGCATATATTAACAATATTTGAGCTTTCCAAAATTTGCTTGAACTGCTAAATCCCGACCTAATATACAGGTTTTAAGTCAGGTTTTAAAATAGTTCTATTCCAAAAGGCTTACTTTTGAAAATCTTGATCTCAGTTGAAATGTTTCTAATTGTGTGCCCTATTATTCTAATATTGATTTGTTGCCCTAGATTTATCAACGAACGTATCTAGAAAAATTACGTTTTACTTATCATAGTTGATTATATTAATACCTAACGTTTAAATTATATTTTATTCCAAAGCTCAAACATAGGTATTTCTGCATGTCTCTGTTACTTGAACGAGAATTGTTTTCTATCAAGGTTTAGACAAAGAGTAGCCAAACATCAGTTATGGGCATCTTTCAACTGATGCGGCCTAACTGTCAAACCCTGCACTTGCAAGGATTTCATAGAAAGTAGATAGCGCTCTTATATGAAGGTTGATTCTTCCAAAGTTAGGTTAGGTTAGGTCAGGTTAGATGCTGAATGGCAGGACAAGGCAGGAAGTTAAACATAGGTAGCGCTGTGAGGGAATTCTTTTAAGAGTCTCAAGTAGAGCCACTGACGCACGCTCAAGTTCGTTTGTTCTAAAAATCGCACGATTTCGTCACATTTAAGTCACCGACATCTGACAAACTCGAGCATGTGGAGCCAAAGGGGGAGAAATACTGTAAGAGACGGCAGCGCTCGCAGTGCTATCTGTGCTTGGGCTGCCGAAAAAAATTGATTTTTCGGCCTCAACCATGTGGCATCTATTAGCAATCTACTTACAATAACATTATCTTTGGTTGCACTCCAGAGAAAGTGACTCCAGAATGTCTTCAGCGAGTCTGAGTCGTCTGTTGCTCAACATCCACACTACAGACGTACTCTGACACAGATAACTGACAATGGACAATGCTAGGTGGGACTCGCACAATGAGAGTGTTATGATCTTGCACTACCTGTCGACTGCCTCTCACAGATTAAGTAATTGAGCACATTAAGAGACGGCCGGATAGAGCCCGAGTGACCTCTCCTAAGTATAAGGATGCAAACGAGATTTTAAGTAGGTAAATGCAATACAATGAAAAAAACTTTGTCAATAGAAGCATAGAGCCATTGGTGCAGCAGCATATATAAGCAAAAACGTAATCTTCCTTCAAAATATTGTTAACGGTGTTTCAAACTCCTTGTTCTTATGGGAAAATAAAGTTTTAAACATGTAGTTTATAATTTATTGTTTCACAAGAGTACTGGTTTTAGAACTATACGCAGGAGCTTCACTAGATACGCTTCCAGTAAACAAGATTTTAGATAGAAAAACATTGAATTGTCCGCCCTAGGAACACAATGAATTCGTCCGCGTAAAACATGTAACAACGCACTAAACAACGGGCTTTCATTCAACTGATGCGGCCTAACTGTCAAACCCTGCACTCTGCAAGGGTTTCGTAGAAAGTAGATAAACTCTTATATAAAGGTTAATTCAGTATGTTAAGTTTTTATGAAAAGAGTAATTGTTTATCTGTGTTTTCTTGTGATTAGAATTTTAGTAAACCTTTATTAACTATGTGATAAGGTTCTAAAAACACTCTATGTTTTCTAACCTCAATATAAAAACTAAAGGACATTTAAAATTACAGTCACACCAAGATAATATATTTATCTTTCATTTAAAGTTGTATCTTCAATTTATTTCCCGCAAACCTCTGCAACGACGCTCTCGAGCAGCTGAGGCAGACCCTTGACTGGTTTAAAACATCGTTGCAGTGTTTAGCCTACCCATGTGTGGTGCTTATAGTAGGTCTCGCAGCCGCTCGATCCGGCTGCCTCTGGGTGCTACGAGCGTGAAGAATGACTAACTAATGTAGTCTACGGGCGTAAAATATGATTGTTTGCGAGCGGCTAGAAACTATAAAACCTCGCGTCAACTTTGAAGAAGTGTTTTTAGTGGCTTTGGGAGGGTTTTATTCGTTGTTATTCCAGTGAACTTTATTAACAATCATTGACGTTCATTCAATAATATTTGAAGAAGACACCAATATTACTAAAGTGACGAAACCCCGATTGAGTTTATTTTATTTTTGTAAATCTGTTGTTCATAACGTGTAACACAACCGTGGGTTTTTACTTGTGAAAATGACACATTTGTTCAATACATTTTCCACAACTATTGTGGACATTATGAAAACAAATGCCTGCGAATATGAAGCCTACGTTTTTCCATGAGTGTAATAAAAATAGCGATGTAAAATATACAGTTAATGTTGTATTGTCTATTCCATATAACGTTCCTCGAAACCCCATCACATGGAATACTTTATTGCAGCTTAAAGTCGAACTGCAGCATTAAGGTGGTAAAGAGATGGGATTTTCTAACAAAAGCCTTTTATAGCTCAATCCCTTTTAGAAGGAGGGAACAAGCAAAACCGTAAATGCCTTCGCCAGCAAGAAAATTTGTAGAGATCTTTCTTACTGAATGATGATTGAAGCAGATAAATAAAACTTCTTTATGTTACTGGAGTTAGTTATGTGTCTTCTACATAAATAAAGGTGTGCGCATTTTCTTCTGTAATTATTACACAGTATTTTTAAGACTTCAAGCGTACATAAAATATAGTTTTATGTCTTATGGAAAGAAATAACATTGATTCATCTAAAGAAAACTCAAAATATTTTGTCACAGGTATTCACAAATAAATATCCACGATATGGGCACCCTTGTGACAGATTTATAATCAAGCTGATAATACGTTGATGGGACGTTCATCCTGCCGTAACTGTTTTCTTGACTAACTTAACGTTAACTTATTTTTAAGGAGTGTTTTAATAGATTATTTTAATGGAATTGGTAATCCGTTACTGGATCTCAGGTATGTATATGTATACCCACAAGAAAAAATCACAGGGAGTAATTTCTGGAGATTTTGGAGGCCAGTTCAGGAGTGCGTCATCATTCGGATTATTAAGTTCGGCCCTAACATCCAAGAATTTAAGGTAATCATCCAATTGCAGAATGAACTTTGGAGAATATTGTTTTAATTCCGAGAGAAGCCTTTCTATCATCTTGACGCAGAATGCTTTTACATTCCTAGTTGTTTTGTTCAATGAAGTAAAATGCATTTACACTGTGTTGTAAGCGGCAACACAAAAGAAAATAACTTTGAGATAATCTCCTACGGCCTGATGTCTGCACCTTAACCAATATAAATAAAACTTTTCCGGCTTTTAATGACACTTTTTAAAATAGTCTTTAAACAAATAACCCAGTAATATTTAATATCAAAATCAGGAACATTATTTGTAGTTACCCTGTATATTTGATTTTAATAAATCACCCAAACTTATAAGTGTTTGAGAATTAGATGAAGTACTAGGCACAAAGGTATTGTGTTGAATTAATATTTTCCCGCTATTACTCTTACAACAAATATTGTTTAGTGCGTTTCTCACTTAAATATGCACTTCACTGTTTCTTTTGAATAAAGTAAAACTAGAAAATGAGTCAAATATCCTGCAATGTCCAATTATTAGATCACGGTTCCTTTTGACCATACATCAGAACAGCTGAATGCTTCAATTATAAACATTACTCCAGCCATTTACATTGGTCACGATATATGACATATCTTGACAAATATAAATGACTACGACGTCTTGGCAAGAGTTCAAGAGCAGTCATTGAGAAACTGTTGTATAATTTATCTATGTGTCTGATCTAGATTCGAGTAGGAGATTAAATTGTGATTGTAAAGAATTGCTAGTCAAGTTCAACTACCTTGAGTGGAGGTCAACCTGGGTGGTTTTCATGGCTCGAAAAATACAGTTTTTAGTTATTGTTAACTGGAAGATATAAATATTGTATTCAATATAAAATATCTTTTAAAGTAAAAAGCTATATAACTAAATGTTGTTTTCTGATTATTGGTTGGGTTGTCTTATTTGGGTATTTCTGTTCTTTTAAAAAGGTACTTTAGCCTTTTTTTATTTTTGTTGGATTATTTCTTGTCATAGTGTTCTGTATTAATTAACAAACTTGGTCTTAAAATGTTTATAAAAAGCTCCATCATGCTATGTTAAACCTAATATTTACTCTTAAGTTTAAGGTTTTGAGTTATCCTTATAATATTCCATATGCCCACTATTTTAAACCAAAAGTAATAAATATTGAATTTAAAAAATGTATTTTAATTTTAAAAGGTTTAGGTTGATAGGTCAATTGGCTTTGAAAATACAATTATAGACATGAAGACAGAAAACAAGGAGAAAGAACTACAAGTGAGTATTAAATCTTTTGGTTTATTTTAACTTGAAAAATCTCCCAGTAAAGTTTGATCTCATAAATACTGGACATCCTGTAGACTCAACACATAGAATGTCTTGTACAGATCCTTAACAAAAAAGTTTTAGGTTGACCAAGAAGCTGTTTTAAAAGCTGTTAGGCATTTAATTTAAATTACATAAGCCAAAACAGAAAAGAAAAAGCTAAAACATACTAGTTCATTTGATTGGTCACCTTCATTGTCCTGGGTGAAGGTCTTGCCATGCTGACGACATGACAGGTGCATCCTCCCTAAGGCAATTCACTAACAATATTTGTTCAATAAAAATAAACCAATTCTTTATTAACAGCTGTTTAATACAAACTGAAATGCTGTGTCAACAAAAGCACCGCCCGGAGCGCAACTTGTTATGCAATGGACAGCTGGATTTGACAAAAACAAACTCTGTGTTTGTTTTAGACGCCGCCATTTCGACTGTAAACGATATAAACAAACACATGAAACTGATTTGTTTCCTTAGATTGTGGGTGTTGACAGTGGTTATCGCTTTACGGGAAATATTTTGCTTAAACCTTATCGTTTTTTTGTTTTGCGAAAAATTTCAAAGTGTGTTTGTTTTATTACAGTTGCGTTTTCGCTCAAATATCGTTTTGTGGTTTTAACTGACAGTGAATAATGTCAAACTGATTAAGCTTTTTAGCTATATTAGGTTTATTTACAAGATATTCTCAAACTTATTGCTGTTGTGCCATATTAAATTCCATAAGTAACAAAGCTCCATGGATAGGTAAATGTAGTTATATATATCTTTCAAACATAAGTGATATGTCTCAATTTTTCAATCATTGTTTGTAATTTCAATTCAATATATTAGACACTCTAGTTGTAACTAATGTTCACTTAGGGCTCAAACCGTTCTTGCTTGCGTATAAAAGAACACTGAACCAAACCGTTAATACACTATAGCCCTAAAGTCCTGCATATAAATCATGATGCAAAGGGAAAGTCATGCATGAATAAGAATACTGGTTGTTGAAAGCGACTGTTGACCTTTCACTCGGTCCGTGGAGAATTCACTAATATAATGTCAGGGTCAAAGTCAAGGTCAACAAAGGAGTGGGCAAGGTAGGGCCCGGCAAACATTACTTAATGGGTTCCTTTTAACTAACTTTTTTCTCGAAATGCTGTATTTTTAGTGAGATATGCCCTGTTAAAGAGAAAAATGCAAGAGAAAGCTGAAACGTAGTTACAAACGCTAACATGAATTGTGGCGAATTCCCTGGAAGAAATTTACATCGGAAGGACCCTTGTGCGAGGGTAGTTATCCCTAAATGATAGTTTTATGCTATTACCTGCACATATAGGCTACATTTGATTCAGATGAAATTGGCAGTTATCTAACCATAACATGAGTACTAAACAAATGACATGACATAAGGTGGCTACGAAACAATTACTTTTAGCCACCACTTTGTTTTAGCTGAACAGATCATGCTGATTTGAAGGGAGGTAGGGTGATCCTCTGCTGGTTCATACCCTAAAGGTACAAAATGAACATTTAAATAACATATATAATTTATATATAAATACACTTATTTTAAACAAAACAGGTAAAAAGTCAAGTATGTACATAAAATATGGCTTATTCCAATTTACTTATCAATGCTTAACTAAATTCAGAAAACGGTTTTGTAGAAATCGATAGTAACAATGTGTCCAAAATATACATTTATATCTTTAATTAAACATAATACAGTTGACATAAAAGTTTAAGTTCATGACATTTAAGCATCATGTCTTTAATTCAAGTTCTTTGTTGGTTGTCCGTGGTCATGGTTTAAGTTTTTTTCGCAAGAGGTCTTATGTTTTAGTATTTTTTACCAGCTAAGCCATGAAAGGAAGAAATAAATCACTCTAGTTTACATGTATTTGGAGATTGCCACAACGAATTATAAAGATGTTCCAAAACACTACTTTAAACTTTCAAACAAATGACACCAGTGCGCAAAGTTCGAACCTTTTAACAACTGCTATTAAAAAATTGGCAAAATTCTTCTATTGCAAACTTAAGTTAAAAGACCAATTTGTTAAATCATATTCTGTTGTGATTGCTTTGGGATTTGGTTTCCAGTGGAAAAGTATTCGAGAAAGCCCGAAGCGGTGCTGCGTTACATATATTATGCACAGTGTTTTGGCCTGGACCTGGCAATTTCACCCTTTTTGAACACTCGCTTCCTTCTTGAATATTGAATAGAACAGACTTTCTGAGTGAGAATAAGAGTAACACAAGATCCCACAATGATTATTCTAGATTAAAATAATGCAAGATATTCACATTGTACGAAATAATGATTCCCATAGAAAAACAGTGACTTGAAAACCTCTCCAGAGATCAATGCAAACCTATTTTGTAGCCTTTTGTTAGAGGGTTTCTGGGTAAACACTGCGCAGACCTCAAGAAAATCTTTGCCCGACAAAAGAAACGTGTCCGGAGTTTCTATTGGATTAGGGAGGGTAACAATGCAAGTGAGTTGGAGTTTTTATACAGCTTCTATTGGGAGTAGTCTTGTACTAGAACTACAAATATTAAGCTATTCAGAGTGCTTCCTAGTTCTGTTGAGTAGTCTAATTTTTAGCAAATCAACTGGAAATAAATGTTTAAAACAAAATTAAATCTATGGTTTATTGAGTTATAAAAATGGTTTGATATAACGTTCTATTCAACTTACAAAATATTGTTGTAAATGTTAGAGAAAAGCAACCATCAATTAAAATAGGGTCAGGAAAAACAAATGAGTTTTTTCGTAAGCTTTGTATACAATTAAACGGTCCAGTTCGTGAAGTTCTAAATTACAACCAGTTTAAACTCTTAACTTCCCGAAGGTCTGTTGAAATTTTTTTACTAAACCAAATGTTCCAGAGTATGTTTAAAACAACGGTAGGGTTTAAACCCACTATACAATGTAAAACCAAAAAAAGGCGGTACAGGATATAATAATAAAGATAAGGTATAAAGAAATAGGAAGTGGAAGTCAGGACACAATGCAGAACACAACAATGCAGTATAAAGGCGAGATGTCAGAAGCACTGCTGCCAACCTAGCCTCCTTTACACACTAACTAACGTCTTTACCTCACTCACTGAGATAAGTCATCTGTAGCTGAGGAGGAAATGGAAGTGGAAGATAGAACACAATGCAGAACACAACAATGCAGTATAAAGGCGAGATGTCAGAAGCACTGCTTCCAACCTAGCCTCCTTTACACACTAACTAACGTCTTTACCTCACTCACTGAGATAAGTCATTCTCTGTAGCTGAGGAGGAAATGGAAGTGGAAGATAGAACACAATGCAGAACACAACAATGCAGTATAAAGGCGAGATGTCAGAAGCACTGCTGCCAACCTAGCCTCCTTTACACTAACTAACGTCTTTACCTCACTCACTGAGATAAGTCATTCTCTGTAGCTGAGGAGGAAATGAAGTGGAAGATAGAACACAATGCAGAACACAACAATGCAGTATATGTCAGAAGCACTGCTGCCAACCTAGCCTCCTTTACACACTAACTAACGTCTTTACCTCACTCACTGAGATAAGTCATTCTCTGTAGCTGAGGAGGAAATGGAAGTGGAAGATAGAACACAATGCAGAACACAACAATGCAGTATAAAGGCGAGATGTCAGAAGCACTGCTTCCAACCTAGCCTCCTTTACACACTAACTAACGTCTTTACCTCACTCACTGAGATAAGTCATTCTCTGTAGCTGAGGAGGAAATGGAAGTGGAAGATAGAACACAATGCAGAACACAACAATGCAGTATAAAGGCGAGATGTCAGAAGCACTGCTGCCAACCTAGCCTCCTTTACACACTAACTAACGTCTTTACCTCACCTCACTGAGATAAGTCATTCTCTGTAGCTGAGGAGGAAATGAGTGGAAGATAGAACACAATGCAGAACACAACAATGCAGTATAAAGGCGAGATGTCAGAAGCACTGCTGCCAACCTAGCCTCCTTTACACACTAACTAACGTCTTTACCTCACTCACTGAGATAAGTCATTCTCTGTAGCTGAGGAGGAAATGGAAGTGGAAGATAGAACACAATGCAGAACACAACAATGCAGTATAAAGGCGAGATGTCAGAAGCACTGCTGCCAACCTAGCCTCCTTTACACACTAACTAACGTCTTTACCTCACTCACTGAGATAAGTCATTCTCTGTAGCTGAGGAGGAAATGGAAGTGGAAGATAGAACACAATGCAGAACACAACAATGCAGTATAAAGAAGACTGTCAGAACCAGCCTCCCTTTTACACACTAACTAACGTCTTTACCTCACTCACTGAGATAAGTCATTCTCTGTAGCTGAGGAGGAAATGGAAGTGGAAGATAGAACACAATGCAGAACACAACAATGCAGTATAAAGGCGAGATGTCAGAAGCACTGCTGCCAACCTAGCCTCCTTTACACACTAACTAACGTCTTTACCTCACTCATTGAGATAAGTCATTCTCTGTAGCTGAGGAGGAAATGGAAGTGGAAGATAGAACACAATGCAGAACACAACAATGCAGTATAAAGGCGAGATGTCAGAAGCACTGCTGCCAACCTAGCCTCCCTTACACACTAACTAACGTCTTTACCTCACTCACTGAGATAAGTCATTCTCTGTAGCTGAGGAGGAAATGGAAGTGGAAGATAGAACACAATGCAGAACACAACAATGCAGTATAAAGGCGAGATGTCAGAAGCACTGCTGCCAACCTAGCCTTTACACACTAACTAACTTACCACACTCACTGAGATAAGGCACCTCTGTAGCTGAGGAGGAAATGGAAGTGGAAGATAGAACACAATGCAGAACACAACAATGCAGTATAAAGGCGAGATGTCAGAAGCACTGCTGCCAACCTAGCCTCCACACACTATCGTCTTTACCTCACTCACTGAGATAAGTCATTCTCTGTAGCTGAGAGAATGGAAGTGGAAGATAGAACACAATGCAGAACACAACAATGCAGTATAAAGGCGAGATGTCAGAAGCACTGCCAACCTAGCCTCCCTTACACACTAACTAACGTCTTTACCACACTCACTGAGATAAGGCATTCTCTGTAGCTGAGGATGAAATGGAAGTGGAAGATAGAACACTGCAGAACACAACAATGCAGTATAAAGGCAAGATGTCAGAAGCACTGCTGCCAACCTAGCCTCCCTTACACACTAACTAACGTCTTTACCTCACTCACTGAGATAAGGCACTCTCTGTAGCTGAGGAGGAAATTGAAGTGGAAGATAGAACACAATGCAGAACACAACAATGCAGTATAAAGGCGAGATGTCAGAAGCACTGCTGCCAACCTAGCCTCCCTTACACACTAACTAACGTCTTTACCTCACTCACTGAGATAAGTCATTCTCTGTAGCTGAGGAGGAAATGGAAGTGGAAGATAGAACACAATGCAGAACACAACAATGCAGTATAAAGGCGAGATGTCAGAAGCACTGCTGCCAACCTAGCCTCCTTTACACACTAACTAACGTCTTCTCACTCACTGAGATAAGGCACTCTGTAGCTGAGGAGAGGAAATGGGAAGATAGAACACAATGCAGAACACAACAATGCAGTATAAAGGCGAGATGTCAGCACTGCTGCCAACCTAGCCTCCTTTACACACTAACTAACGTCTTTACCTCACTCACTGAGATAAGGCACTCTCTGTAGCTGAGGAGGAAATGGAAGTGGAAGATAGAACACAATGCAGAACACAACAATGCAGTATAAAGGCGAGAGTCAGAAGCACTGCTGCCAACCTAGCCTTCCTTACACACTAACTAACGTCTTTACCTCACTCACTGAGATAAGGCATTCTCTGTAGCTGAGGAGGAAATGGAAGTGGAAGATAGAACACAATGCAGAACACAACAATGCAGTATAAAGGCGAGATGTCAGAAGCACTGCTGCCAACCTAGCCTCCCTTACACACTAACTAACGTCTTTACCACACTCACTGAGATAAGGCACTCTCTGTAGCTGAGGATGAGGAAATGGAAGTGGAAGATAGAACACAATGCAGAACACAACAATGCAGTATAAAGGCGAGATGTCAGAAGCACTGCTGCCAACCTATCCTGGGACACTAAATAAGTATAAACCTGCGTTTTATTGTTTGAATGCTTAGACTATAAATAAATTTGGCTGATATGAGCATGCACTTTTATTACTATTAACCCAGTGTTCTATTTGATTACAACGTTGTTTCTTTCAGCAACTACATTCAGTAAGTTTCATGGAAAAGGTTTTGTTTCATTACGGGCAATCAATAGAGTATTTAGTACTGGTAAGGTCGGCCTTGCGTGAGTAACGTTATTTACATGTATTTCTCTGCAAGTTTAATTATTAACCTCGTTTTCAACTACAATACTACATTGGTTGTTTTGTGCAATTTATTTTCCTCAAGAACTATCTAGATTACATGTAAGCTATTGATTTACGTATATTAAAGGTAGGTTCAACCCAACCTCTATACTAACCTTGGGTACAACCATGGATTTCTTTCGTTATATTACCCAAGCTAAAATAGGGCTTCTTCAGTGATCATGCATTCTGTCGGCACCAACCCAGAAGCTTCTGAAAATATGGTAAATAAAAAAAATTATAATATAATGAACAACTTTTAACAATAGAAAATTTGGAATAGCGACAGGCTTAGATCCCAAATCACTCAAAAATAGAATTTTTGGTAATCGTACTTTATAATGCCTTATATAGAATTTATAGTGTTCTCACAGGCAGTCTTTGTAGTGGGTTTAAGTGTAAATTAGATTCAACGGTATAGCTCCTATAAGGCTTCTTACACAACCAAAAACCTTATTCACATCTCAAAATTTAGAATCCGGCTATCTTCCTATGTTTTTCTTTGATGAATTTATTTCGTTAAGGTTGAATATAGATGAAGAATATGCACCTTTATGTTAATTTGGTGTGTTTTAAAATAAGACGAAATACAGTTCAAAGTTTGAAACCGTGTTTTTAACGATGTTTTCCCGTCAGGAAAGAAGCAGCATGATTCTAATGAAAGATAAACCCAACAAAGAAAGGTACTCTCAACGAATAAAAATACATGGTACAACACTAATCTTAAGGAAAACTAGCAACTAGTTATTTTACTTTGATAATATAAGTCTGCTAAGTCTTAAAGACAAGTACTAGTTTATATCTCACTCAAAAAGGTACGCAGTGCCTGCATATAAAAAAAACAAGATAATGAAAATATGATTAAATTTGCAAAAAATCCGTAAAGCGGCCTGGTATCAACAGTCACCGTAGCAAGGAGAAGGCGTCTCCACTCAGCACTACTGTCACCCTGACGATTTTAACTATTTTTATTGAACTGTAGAAGATGTAAAATGCAGGAACACCTGTGGTAAAAGAACTGAGAAGAGACGAAGGAGCCCAGCAGTTCCACTGCTGGACGCAGTTATTCAAATAGTTAACCTTTTAACCTGTTCATCCAGCCCAGATATTTATGGAAATGACAGTTGATACACTAAAACATATTGTTGATGTAATTGCTAACCTAGCGTCCTAATCAATAGGTGCCTGAAAGATGGTGCCTCTTCCGAACTGCTTAAAGGTTGCAAGAACAGTACCCTTTTTTCAAAAAGGCGACCCTGACCTTGCCCAGAGTTATAGGCCCATCTCTATCGTGCCTGTGTGGCAGGTGTTTGAGAGAATAATGAACACTCAACTTGTGGCTTTCTTTGAAAATCAAACTGTTCACAGAGGCACAGCATTTTAGGAGGGGAAGGTCTACTGTGTCTGCTTTGTCATCTTTGGTGATATCATTAGAGGTCAGTCTCAGTCGAGCTTGTGCCGCACCAACAAAGCTTTGACTGCGTGAATCACAACACTTCTGTAGCAAGTTAAATTTCTATGGAACTGCTGAAACGCTTGGAAACCCCAGATCATATCTGAGGGTGAAAAAGTCTGTGTCTGGTGGTGTGTCATCTGTGTCCCTGACCTTAGACACAAAGCAGGCTCAATACTGGGGCCCACACTTTTGCTTGGTTCAGATAAACAATAGAACTTGACGGCCATGCCTTTTTTTCGCCGATGACCACCCTGGTGGCTGAGGGAAAACACAATTACATGCCCACACAAACGCAGAACATCTGTTTCAGGAACCAGGTTCTTATGCTCAACGAAGGAAAACGCAAAGGCTTATGTAAAACTCTAAGCAGGACTTATCCATCCAGAGACCAGCCATAAATTGTTGGGTTTCATGGTTGACCTAAGTTGACTCTAAATTCACATATTATTCTGTCTGCACCAAATGAGTAAGTATACCTCTTGAGAAGAATGAGCCACCCAAAATAAAGACATATCTTAATGATCTACCATATGTTTTTTCCATATATCAGCTTTGGGCCATGCGTCTAGTTATAGAATTCTTTGGAAGAAAGCCATAAGGATAATCTCCTTTAATAAGAGGTGTAACCACTGAAAACCAATTTTCATCGAACTGGGTATTCCTAACTGTGCACAGTCAATTTATCTTAAATTGTCTTAGTTATGTAAAATCTAATGAAGGGCATTCATGAAGCGTAGCGATTACCACAACCCACAACGTGAGAAAAGCAGGCCAACTGAACATTGAGAGATGCAGATTATTCAAAACAAGGGATCGCCAGCAATCTTAAAATACAACAACTTACCATCTGTCAGTGACCTGCCTCTGGATCCTTCAGGAACACTCTTGAGCACTTTCTGTCGGCCTTACTACTCAATAGATGAATACTTTGAGGATGACTTTGAGGGACTGGCTACACCCAGATAAAGAAGTAAATAACTTCTTGACGCAGTCTCATCCGGCCCAGGCTGGTCAACGACAAAGGTCCAGGTAATTTACACACAATTACTAATCTTGGATTCAACTAAGTTCAAAATGCTCCCACAGACCCCAGAAGTCAGTGTAATATTTAGACTTTTAAGGCTAACCCGTCTTTTAGTGAATCCTCCAAGTTTATCTAAGTAATTATGTCAAAATGTCACTGATTCCCAACAAATTGTGAGTTATAAAGCGTGAACATAATCTACAAGGCAAGGTTCCAATATATTGAATGTGGAGTGGACAGATTGGCAATGTTGCGATGTTTGATTAAAGTGAACACATGGGATGTAGCTGTTATCAGCTCTCAAGAGCCTTATCACCAGGGTGTGGTCTGGCAAACCCCAAGGTCGTTTGAAGTACTGATTAGTCTCATTTATAGTGGGAAGTTCAACAACGCAATGCATTTATTAGTAAACAATCACACATAACTCGATCTAAATAAAACTAGATATACTAAACGAAGTAGTATTTTCGATAGTGTCACAGCCAATAATAACACTGCCAGTTGGCATCCCTGCTCCAATGGACGGTTGGCAGCCCAGTGACCAATAGTAGACATAATGTAGCTCAGTTTCAGCCAATCAGTGACTGACGGTATTATATTGCAGCGAGATTGAAATGCTTTAAGATAATTATTAAAATGTTTTGACGCGGTTTGAACCGGAAGAACTAGATTATAGTTGAAACCATATAGTGAAAACTAGTTGTAAGGCATATAATGGGTGCAGAATTGACAATTTGATCTTGCCTATCAATTTTTGTTGAATTAGTGAAGCTTTTAATAGAACTATTTTGGTAAAATTACATAAACAAACTCATTAAGTTACTAAATTCTAAAGCAGAAAAGATCCATTACATTTTGAACAAAGTAGCCTTGAAATATTCTTTTAATACTCGCAGCTAGCGTGCAGCGATGTTGATTGAAAAATATGGCTCGCATAAGTGGAGGATGGTTGGCTCGTATCAGATTCCTCCATTGAACTCATATAAATAACAATTTGTTACTATATAACTCGCAACGCGAAGCCAACTGCATCGTTTCAGTTGGCAATGACCGCCATCTTGAATAATTACTCATAAACAAGACGACTTTGAAACTGGTACGTAATGATGTAAATCATTTTCCCTTCTTCATTTCTTATCCAGAGGCTCTTTGAATAGATCATTTAGCTTATTTATGATGAGTTCTTAACTTCCGACCGGTTTAGGTTGTTGTAATCAACCGACGAAGTTATGGGGAACGTGGTACGTTTTATTGCTTGGGTGAAAAACTCACGTACTCGTCTGTAAAAAATACTGCAATCTGGCATTGCACTAATTTTTGCTAATCAATGTTAGTAGTTTTACTTGTTGCAAAATTGACTAAAATACCTACAATTTACAGGTTGTTTAAATTTGGCCAGTGATTCAGAATTACGTATAAATACCAAATACTTGTTGTTTAATCATTATTACACATGTATTGACTTTCTTAGTGAAGGACATTACTTGTGTTACCTCAACCATTTAATCATTGATTATAACTAGTTTTAGGACTTATTTGAAACTTCTTCAAGTCCGATTATTTCATAGTGATCTTTATATGGGGTGATGTTACACAAGACTTAAACAGAATATTCAACAAAAATATTGTTCGGTAATCTTATGTCTTTAACTTCTTATATGTTAGAGTTACAAGACAATTAATAACTAAGCGCCTCAGCTGTGTGGTGACACTTATAATATAAAGGACTGCAAATAATCCAAAATATGCCAAAGACTTTAAAGTTAAGGTTAAGTATTTAAGTTTGTTTTAAAGCTTACCTACACGCATATTGAGCGTCTTGTCGAAGTTATACGTAGACAAAATTGAGTTGAAAACACTACAGATTGGACAACCTCTAAGTTTATTTACGAAGCTATTAAACCACTTCAGGCTCCATACAAGTGTCGGAACACTCCATTAGTTTCTACATATATCATGTTCATTAATGTTAAAATGTGTTTAAAGGTAAAAATGGTCCACCGTTAACCCTTGCAAGCGCTTGGTTTATCAGTTAGGTCCCATTAGTTGAAAGAATGCCTGCTGTTTAGCCAGTAGTTACATGCGCGGTATTGTGTGTTCTGTCTGTGGACAAATGTAGGCTTTCTCTAAGGTGACCTCTTTAACTTAAAAATAAACCTAAATAACAAAACACAAAAGTACAAGAACGGGTTTCACGATGAAGTCATGCAACTCAAGAGACTGCCGATCCTACAGCTACAAAAGGAGATTAGGATACAAAGAAGGCGTTTGTTTCCCCAAACTCGATCCCTTAACACCTTAATACTTTCAGCACACTTCAACAAAAGTGTTTGCGTTTTATCTTACGTTGTTTCCACAACGCAGGCTTCCGACCTAATCATAGATTAAAATGATGTATTTTATACTAAAGGGTACTCATATTCTTAGAAAATAAAGATGGACAGTTTAAAAAAGTAAGTTTAGTTTGTAAGTTGTAACGGTACCCAGATTTCTTTTATAAAAACTTTCAAAAGGAAATTATTAAAAACACGAATATTTGTTTATATAGATAGTAGAGTTTGAAATTATACATTGCAAAACATCGTAATAATTAGCTTGAGATTCATAGCATATGTCAATTAATCATTTTAAACTGATTGGGTGGCTAAGTGGCAGTTACTCCACAGCGAGCCCGAAATATCTCAAGCTAACTATTATGATGTTTTGACGCGGTGTGAACCGGAAGAGGTAGAATATAGTTGTGACACCGACCGTGAAAGCCTAAGTCATAGATAATATGTATGTACACTAGCCTAATGATACAGTATAAAATAACTGTAGTTTTAAATTTCCTTTTAATACATTGTTCCTAGTAGGGTTTATAGGGTTAGATGGCTTAGAAAAATGTGAATTATCTACAATAAGTATAAAATGTGTGTAAGACTAACTGAAACTTTATTTAAAAGATGGCGGTTTAAAGAATCATAATATCAAAATCATAAATTCACATGACCACGACTCTTTCCTATTAATTGCCATAAAAAGGCTGTTTTATAGTTCCAAAATATTCCAGTTGAAAATATATTTCTAACAATTAATGATTATTACTTTTTCATTAATGGTGTCGATTATTTTTGGAATTTTGAACCTTCCGGACATTTTTATACCTTAACTTGTCAGAAACTACACAATACTGAGAATGTTGAGGGGCTATTGGCTAAATAAAACCCTTCATTCAAACAAACCCTTTGACATTTTTTGAATTACAGGAAAAAAACTATTGTATTCGTAAATTATCTTTTCAGCAACGATACAACTTTCAAACGTCTCATTAAGACCCCAAGTTATGTCATTTTAACAGACAACCTGTCTATAGTATCCTATAGTTTTACATTTTACAAACAACTACATGAATATAAACTTTAAGCAAAAGAATGTAAAGTCCTTAGAACATTACTTCTTTAGAAACTTAAATTTAAGATATAGGAATATTGGTTTACGAATCATTTGATGTAAAATACTGTGACAAGATAAGTCCAAACCATCGCAAACGTTTACGCAAAGTCAGTGTTTTTCAGCTCTTGGGACCTCTAAGTCAACATCAGTCTGTTTGTTTCTCTTAAAAGAGTAAACTTTATCAACAAGAAACATCTCCTTTCCTGTTTAGCAACCATTAAATCAGGTATTAACTCGTTATTGTTTGAATAGTGGAATATAGTTACTCCGATTCTAAATATGTTATGTAGATACTCTTTCTTCTTTCAAACATATTTCTGTTGGCATTTATTTCTAACGAATAAAGGTATAAACTATATATACTCGCCATTAGTTAAAAAATAAATTACAGCTATCCAATTAATCCGTACTGGCTCTTTTCAATTATTGGTAGGCAAAATAAATAAATTGATATACATATGTTAAATTCTCCAGGTTTTAAACTTCAAAACATGTATTTTAACCTACAAACAGGCTAAAGGTACATAAAGTTACCTCTTAGGCTTTCGCGGCCGAAGTGTCACAACTATGATCTAGTTCTTCCGGTTCACACCGCGTCCAAACTCAACACGAGGCCGAAATATCTAAACCTAATTATGAAGTTTTGACGCGTTGTGTACCGGAAGAACTAGATTATGGTACAGAAAGTTGACGGTGTTTTAACTTTAGTTGTGACATTAAACGTATTGTCTTGAAGAGAGTACAACCTGACTAATGAAAATAACAAATTATGCCATTTAATAACCTTTTGATCTCTAATAAGGACTTATTTGACATCCCTTCTAATGTATTTATACAATAAATACTTCATTTGCAAGGTACTGACACGTTTTGAAATTGATATTTGTGTGAACGAGGGTTGGTAAGAGGAGGAGGTAGGATATTGTTTGAGAGGCGAGAGATACCGGAAATTACAGCATACGATACAACTGATTTGCGATCGTGGAGTATTATTGGTAGAGAGACAACCCGTGAGAAAAGCGAAGCCACTCTGCGGCTGTACTAACTGTAATGAAATAAAGACATTTATTTCTGTTTATATTGCTATCAGCCTCTAACATTACGAAATTTGGAACATCCTAAGGAAATTCTCTTGGAAAATTCCTTGGAATTTCCCAGAACTTTCATTGAGCGTGGTAATTTATATTACTTTTCAGTTATTTTTAGTTTAATTTCAACTCTAAATGTTCAAAACAAGATATTTAAAATGGTGACAATGATCTGGTCTCATTTATGACTCTAGCTTGGTAACAGTATACTCTTCATTTGAAAATGAGGCTAAGACTACAATGGTAAAGTTTGTATACACAATTTACGCACATCTAATTACCTAAAAACGCAACAAAAATCCTTTCCAGCAGAAAAAATAATACTAACATTTTTAATGTGATTTTAGTAGTTTAAAAGACTGTTTACTTAAAACGTTTGATTGAAAAGGTAAAATATTTCAGTTTTAACGTACTATGTAAGAAGGAATATTGTATCATTATTATCGTTGGTTTGGTTCCTTATTAAGATTGTATTGTGTGGAAAGTATAAAAGTATAATGAACACGTGACCCCATTAACCTTGCAAAGGTCGTGAGGCAAAAGGTCACTTTCCTAATGCTGTTGTAAACCCAAACATTATATTATGAACCTCGTTAGAATACTAATCTGCATGATGAACCCATAAATTACCATTTAACCTGAGTCACTTGATATAGAGTACTCATTTTAAGTTTTATGAATTTAATAAGCATATTTTTCTTAAATTAATTTAAGAAGGGGAGTTGAAAAGTACAATATTTATTTAGGAGTGGAAATACAAGGCACTTGCACTCGTATGTAAGGCTGTCTATTTAACAATAAAATTTATTGACATGTTATGAAGTTAAAAGAGACCGTCTTCGATCTATATTTTACCTGAATGATTTTTTCAAGCAACCAAATGAACTAACAATGGTCCCAGTAGCTTAACCCTGTTGACCATATTATAACGTACACTTTTGAAGGATGAGCTCAAATATTGGAATGGTGTTTCAATACACTTTTATGTCTTTGATATTTGAAGTTATCTTAGATTGCAACAAAAACTTAAATATTGCCTTATTGATTTTAAGTTTGTTATCTTATAACATACACTCTTTTGGGGATCCGTGGTGGATTGGTATCCTGCGTGAGTTCGGAGTTCATTACTCCGGTGGCGCGGGTTCGATCCCCACAGACGATTTGCTAAGTGACTTTGCGGTAACGTTAGGAAAAAGCTTATTTTGCCTCGTGAAACTATACAATTTTGTTTTACTCTTAGACGAAAACCTGTGAACAATTGAAGTAAAAGAGTCAACATGATACTCAAAGCTATGTAGCATGACATTATAAGATGAAATCATAAGAGTGAACTTAAAATTTGCTTACTTCGACCACTCAAAAAAAGAAGCAATTATAAGTAAAACACGATTCTTGGTTTTAATTTCAGATTGCGTTGAAATTTATTAGAGAATATATTTTATTCAAACACACGCAGGATTCTACTACAACAAATAGTTCCCCAAAACAAAACCACTCCGGTTGTAATGTTTGATTATATCAGTACAAATGGATTTCGTGCGGTTTGGCCGTTAGTCTTCCGTATTTGTTTCATCTGATAGCAGCACGTTAAATGTAATGTTACCATACAAAGTAGTAATTATGGGTAATTCCATCCTCCATTTGGATTCTAATTCAACTTCTACACCATTGTTGCACGTAATTTACACGCTATGCTATTTTATCAGCAGTTTTCTAGTTTATATTAAAGTTTTGCACGAGTTTAATAGTTGTGGAAAACAAGAATAACTTTTACACGGGTTATCTGTACTTTTGTCCTTACTATATTTGAAACAGCTGCATATATGCGCGAGTAGATTGTTTTGTTATTTTTATTATTGTTGTGATTATAAAACTGTATCTTTTAATATTTTGAGCTATCTCAAATAACTTATATTCTAAAACAAACGAGCTAGGCAAAGGTTCGTTACGTTGGATCACAAAATAGTTCAACGTTGTTACCATATCAGGTAATGTATAATGATTAAGGTGTGTTGGTAAATTATTGGTTCGTCAAATGTTTTGTATTTCTAATACAACTAAACTCATAAGTTTTCGTGACTGTGTCAACACTATTATCTAGTTCTTCTGGCTCACACCGCGTTAAAACATCGTAATAATTATTTTTAAATAGTTCGGTATCACTGTGGAGTACCATCTTCAGTCACTGATTGGCGAATATGAGCTACTATTCTATTGGTGGCAGGGCTGCCAACCGTTCATTGAATCAAGGATGCCAACTGTCAATTTCTTAATTATCTGGGTGATATGGAAAATACTTCATCAGTTTTTGGAAGGTTTCATTATGTCTTTTTTTTTAAACGCATTGTTATTATAATTATTTCAATGGTTTTTCCGCAACGACACCGAAACATTTCAGAATAGTTATAATGATGATTCGATTGGTGTGAACCGGAATAGTTAGACTATATTTACTAATAATGTTTGTCTCATAAAGGTGCAATAAATGTCCCACCGGTGCATTACCGATGGCCATTGGGGTGAACTGGATCGATTCTGTGTAATAGACCAACTTTAGAGATGTTGTAAAGGATCTCTACAGAATAAACAAACTTACATATTTTAAACGTATTCGACATACCCGTATTAAAATAACAAACCATCAATTAAGCTGGGATCTATGTGTATGACTTAAACCGAGAAGATTAGGGTATTTGTACTGTCCGATTTGAGTGTATTTATGTGCCACAAGTGATTTCTTTTACAATACATGCATATTTGTCTTTGGTTAAATGTATTAATAAAATTAAATATTAAATGGTTAAATGTATTTGTTGAAATGGAAACTGTTTACTTTGCATGTATCCGTCAAGACTTTCCTGCAAGTTGTTTATAGTTATAAAACAATATTTTAACTATATTAACTTAACGAATAACAAAATAAATGGACATAACTGAATAAAGCATGTAACTTAGTAATGTTAATGAGTATGTTGAATATAAATTACTGGGCATACTACTACTAATCATAGCTTCTTTAATGGAACGCAAGTTATATTGCCCTTTGGCAGAAGGGAACAATTAATTGTACCGTGTTTGTAGTTGATCAAAAACAGAACCAATCCAATACAACTTGTTTTACAGCTAGAATTTAAACCTATTGTAAATACCCAGCTAGTAATTGTAAATTCAATAAGGATCTCTCCTTGATTTAATTATAACGATATGTTTGGTGCATAAATTTATGGAATCCTTTATCACTGTTAAAACAAAACACAATAAATAAAAGAGCACATTTGTTGTTTCAAACCAAATACACAAAAGTGAATATTTAAATCTCTGAATGATAACAGAAGGGACTAGACTCCTAACTTCGCCAAGTAAATAAAGAATTTTTTATGTACAACTTTTTTATAACCAATATTGAATCTACGCATAATTTTCACTGAAAGGAAAAAGACACAAGAACGGGAAAAGCCAGAGAGCTACCAACATGTTCGTGTGCATATGCAAATGTTGATAATCTGCGAATGAAACATGCTGCTGAGGTCGTAGGTGTTTACAGTGGTTCATATTTATTTAAAGTTTGTTTGATTTCACGTCTAAAAATATCGAAATAAATAGAGATAATATCACATTGCAGCAGCGAATATTGTTTAAGCAGTGTTTTTTTTATCCACCTCATAGGAGTTAAGAAACAAGGAGAAACCCGACCGGCACGCAGCTTAAGCGTCTTAGCAAGCTTAGCCTTTTGATCTCTAATAAGGACTTATTTGACATCCCTTCTAATGTATTTATATAATAAATAAATACTTCGTTTGCAAGGTATTGACTCGTTTTGAAATTGATATATGTGTGAATGAGGGTTGGTAAGTGGGGAGGGGTAGGATATTGTTTGAGAGGCGAGAGAGATACCGGAAATTACAGCATACGATACAACTGATTTGCGATCATAGAGTATTATTGGTAGAGAGACAACCCGCGAGAAAAGCGAAGCCACTCTGCAGCTGTACGTACTGTAATGAAATAAAGACATTTATTTCTGTTTATATTGCTATCAGTCTCTAACATTACGAAAATTGGAAAATCCTAAGGAATTGCCCTTGGAAAATTAGTTGAATTTCCCCAGAACTTTCATTAAGCGTGGTAATTTATATTATTTTTCAGTTATTTTTAGTTTAATTTTAACTCAAAAGTTAACAAGATATTTTAAATGGTGACAATGATCTGGTCTCATTATTCCTCTAGCTTGGTAACAGTATACCTTTCATTTGTAAATGAATAAGACTACTACAAATTTGTATACATAATTTACGCACATCTAATTACCTGAAAAACGCAACAAAAATCTTTTCCAGCAGAAAAAATAATACTTACATTTTTAATGTGATTTGGTAGTTCAAAAGACTGTTTACTTAAAACGTTTGATTGAAAAGGTAAAATTATATTTCAGTTTTAACTTGTAGCTATACTTTACACGTGTAAGAAGGAGTATCATATCATTATTATCGTTGGTTTGGTTTCTTATTAAGATTGTATTGTGTGTGGAAAGTGTAGTGAAAAGTATAATGAACACGTGACCCCATTAACCTTGCAAAGGTCGTGAGGCAAAAGGTCACTTTCCCTAATGCTGTTGTAAACCCAAACATTATATTATGAACCTCGTTAAATACTAATCTGCATGATGAACCCATAAATTACCATTTAACCTAAGTCACTTGATATAGAGTACTAAAGTTTTATGAATTTAATAAGCAATGTTCCGTGCTTCGCCACGGATAAAATATTATAGTATCATGACTGTAAAGCCTTTTGTACAAAGGCAGGTTGTTGCTCGGGTAGCCTACTGAAATTAAACTACCGCTCCTTACGCCTCTTCCTTCATTTTGAAATTGCTTAAAGTTATGCCTTAAAACGTGTTCAGTGCCCACTTTGGTCCCTCGTCATTTATTTTGTGGATGTTGTATGGATACAAAATATATTTAAGACACACTGCGTAAGGGTTAAACCCAACGAAGTTTCACTACCATAGTTTCAGCCGATTTTCAGTTATAAAGGTCCAATATGCCTTAAAACGTGTTCAGTGCCCACTTTGGTCCCTCGTCATTTATTTTGTGGATGTTGTATGGATAAAATATAGGTAAAGACACAGCGTAGTGGGTTAAACCCTTAAACGAAGTTTCACTACTATAGTCTCAGCCGAGTTTCAGTTATAGGTCCAATATGCCTTAAACACGTGTTCAGTGCCCACTTTGGTCCCTCGTCATTTATTTTGTGGATGTTGTATGGATACAAAATATAGGTAAAGACACACTGCGTAGTGGGTTAAACCCTTAAACGAAGTTTCACTACCATAGTTTCAGCCGATTTTCATTTATAAAGGTCCAATATGCCTTAAAACGTGTTCAGTGCCCACTTTGGTCCCTCGTCATTTATTTTGTGGATGTTGTATGGATACAAATATATTTAAGACACACTGCGTAAAGGGTTTAACCCTTAAACGAAGTTTCACTACCATAGTCTCAGCCGATTTTCAGCATAAAGGTCCAATATGCCTTAAAACGTGTTCAGTGCCCACTTTGGTCCCTCGTCATTTATTGTTGTATGGATACAAAATAGGTAAAGACACACTGCGTAGTGGGTTAAACCCTTAAACGAAGTTTCACTACCATAGTTTCAGCCGATTTTCAGTTATAAAGGTCCAATATGCCTTAAAACGTTATCGGTGCCCACTTTGTTCCCTCGTAATTTATTTGTGGATGTTGTATGACACAAAATATAGGTAAAGACACACTATTGTGGTAAAACCACCGTATATAAACTACTATAACATAGCTGTGTGTATATTTTAAGAAAATTGTAAATTAAAATAGGCCTTCTATATATCCTTAGAAAGCAATTTAGTTTGCCTGTTAGTTCACCTAGTGGATGTGTATGAAATATAGCTATAGATACACTGCGTGATGGGCTTAACCATTAAACATAGTTTGGCCGCCATAGTTTTGCCAATTTTGACTTAAAAGTGGTCCGAAACGCCTAAAAACGTGTTCAGTGAACCCTCGCCATTTATTTTTTGGATGATGTATGGGTATGAAATACAGCGAAATACACACTGCGTAATGAGCTAAACCCTTAAAGGAAGTTTCACCGCCATAGAATCGTCCAATTTTGAGTTAGCAGCCATTATGCCTAAAAACGTTACAGACTGACAGATACATTTTTTTGACACCAGTTTCGGTCTATCCAAAGTATATAAGCACCAAATAACCAAAACCGATGGAATCTTTGGAATTTACAGACAAAAGTCTTATTTTATTTATATAGATAAGTGTTAGCTACCTTGTGAGAGTCATAGTTACTCCCGTTCCGCCCGTTTTTTGAGGATGTTATATGGACATAAAGTTTAGCTAAAGACACACTGAATGATTAATAACCCTCAAACAAAGTTTCACCGCCATAGCTTCAGCGGATTTAGAGTTATAAGCGGTCTAAAATTCCTTAAAATCGTCAAAGTGCCCACTTTGGCCCCTCGCCATTTATTTTGTCGATGTTGTATGGGTATAAAATATAAAAAGACACACTGCGCAATAGGGTTAACCCAACGAAGTTTCACCGCCATAGCTTCAGTTGATTCCGAGTTATAAGCGGTCCAAGATGCCTTAAAACGTTACAGACAGACAGAACGACAGACAGACAGGATTTTTTTGACGCCAGTTTCGGTCTGTGCAAAGTATATAAACACGAAATAACCAAAACAGATAGATTCTTTGCAATGTACAGACAAAAGTCTTATTTTATTTATATAGATAAGTGTTAGCTACCTTGTGAGAGTCATAGTTACCCGTTCCGCCCGTTTTGAGGATGTTATATGGACATAAAACAGCTAAAGACACACTGAATGATTATTAGCTTAACCCTCAAACAAAGTTTCACCGCCATAGCTTCAGCGGATTTAGAGTTATAAGCGGTCTAAAATTCTTAAAATCGTCCATAGTGCCCACTTTGCCCCTCGCCATATTTTGTGGATGTTGTATGGTATATAGCTAAAGACACACTACGCAATAGGCTTAACCCTAAAACGAAGTTTCACCGCCATAGCTTCAGTTGATTCCGAGTTATAAGCGGTCCAAGATGCCTTAAAAACGTTACAGACAGACACAGAACGATACAGACAGAACGACAGACAGACAGGATTTTTTTGACGCCAGTTTCGGTCTGTGCAAGTATATAAACACGAAATAACCAAAACAGATAGATTCTTTTGCAATGTACAGACAAAGTCTTATTTTATTTATATAGATATTTCTTGAATTAATTTAAGAAGGGGGTTTGATAAGTACAATATTTATTTAGGAGTGGAAATACAAGGTACTTGCACTCGTATGTAAGGCTGTAAGGCTGAAGAGAATAATTAATTGTACCATGTTTGTAGTTGATCGAAAACAGAACCAATCCTATAAAACTTGTCTTACAGCCAGTATTTAAACCTATTGTAAATACTCAGCTAGTAATTGTAAATTCACTAAGGATCCTTAATTATAACTTGGTGCATAAATTGATGGAATCCTTTATCACTGTTAAAACAAAACAAAATAAATAAAAGAGCACATGTGTTGTTTCAAACCAAATACACAACGTGAATATTTAAATCTCTGAATGATAACAGAAGGGACTAGACTCCTAACTTCGCCAAGTAAATAAAGACTTTTTTATGTACAACTTTTTTATAACCAATAATGAATCTACGCATAATTTTCACTGAAAGGAAAAAACACAAGAACGGAAAAAGCCAGAGAGCTACCAACATGTTCGTGTACATATGCAAATGTTGATAATCTGCGAATGAAACATTGCTGCCAGAGTAGGTTCTGGTGTTTACGTTTACAGTGGTTCATATTTATTTAAAGTTTGTTTGATTTCACGTCTAAAAATATCGAAATAATATAGAAATAATATCACAGTGCAGCGAATATTGTTTAAGCAGTGTTTTACTCCACTTTTATCCAGTTCATAGAAGTGTTAAAAAAAACCAGGGGGAACCCCGTCGACACGCAGCTTATTGCTATATCATCGCTGGCATGATTGAATCGAATTTAATTTGAAATTTGTTACTCTAATTTGATCCTCGCTTCATCCTCAGATTTTCGTTTTCTATTACGACGGGTGATACGTGACTGAGCCATGTGATAAGGCGCATTATATATTTTGTATGTAGTTTTTTATTTTGTGTGTGTGTAAAAGAAGAATATACATAATTATATACTTATGTATGTTGTGTTGAAATAAGGATAAAAACGTGTTCTGGGGGTCAGGATCGGTGCTCATTTCATGATTCCGGGCCTGGGTTTACCATGCTGACGGGATAAATATCTAATTTTTCCTAAAGAAATTCGATAATAATTATAGACGTATTTTATGAAATAAACAATTCAAGTTATTTCGAAGAAGTCATTACTTGTTCTGCCACGGTAAACATTTCGTACAATCAACCCTTGTACAGCGGTGCGAATGAGCTTTTATACTGACGATTTCCAGCTAATATAAAAGTGGATTAAGCTATAAACTCGCTTTTGTTGGTGCAAATCCAATCTTCTTATCTCGCTCCTTGGTGTAACATTAGTTTTCCTTACTTTATCTTGCGAAACTCCCGTAAAGTGTTAGCGTAGAGGCTCTTGAACAAACAGGATTTTGGGAAAATATGGAAAAATTACATTAAACAAAACCCATTAGCATAAAATTATAAGCATGAGATATTTCATTTTGAAACGTAAAACCGCTATTGTTGTTTGTACTACTATATTAACATACGCAATAAAATGTGCAAGTGATATTTGTTTTCCACGTATTACTGTGTATCTCCATAAAGTTTGGTTAAAGGGCTAAATATTTAATATGGAGAATCTCTATGTCTAGTAGTAGGTCTGTCACCCTGTATATGTTTTATGTGTTAATGGATTTACAATAATGTTATGTTCAACCAAAAGAAAATATTCAAAATGAAAAAGTCTAAAAGTAAAAAACAAAATAAAATAAAAGAAAAGTTTTAAAACATTCAGTTCTAAACTTAAAAAAAATCAAACTTGTATTAATGCACAACAATCCTTCGTTATTTTAAATTGTTCAAAATTGTTGTCGTAAGAAAAATTATGGAAACACAGATACAGATAACCGAGACATCTTAAGTGTTCTCTGGTATAATACGAGTACAATAGAAAATACCTGAAAGTATTAAAACTATTTGCAGATGATGTCAATATTTTTGTCATTAAATTGATTTCATGAATACTAACGTACTTTTTTTCTTTTATAGGTATGTTCTTGAGTTGATTTCCCTAAACTGGAGTGCATTAAAATGGAGTACTGCTATTTGTAGGTAAGACCACTTGGTAGATTGTATTTTAGAATTGACCACTAAACAAGAAAAACACCGTATATCAAGGATGTCATGGTCAAGAAAAACAACTGGAAATAGTAAGGGAATATAAGTAAAATTCAGTTTTCCACTTACCAGATACAACGTGTGTTGAAGTGATCTTGCAACAGTTTACTTCTAATTCCAGATAAATGTTACTTGTCATCAAGAATGGAAGCGTTAAACTACTAATGTGGTTAAAGCGAGAATAAGGGAGTTCAAAAAATGGTCTTTTAAACCTGGAAATGTTTGAAAATTTCTTCTTAACAAAACGTGTGTCAACGCTGATTGATTTAAAAGGGTGTAGCTAGGCTAAAAAAAGCCACACCGAAGTGTCCTCTGGAGAGAGAAGGGCGTGTTCCCCCGAAATTGGGAGTTTAAGCTGTAAATATCGCAGTTTTGTAGCATAAAAATCCATTGTGGGGGCATACTACCACTTTTGGGGACGCTTTTAGCTGGGTAACGAACTTTATCTAGAAATTTACAAACGAAACACTTTTACCAAATTCAAGGTAAACAAACATAAACATAATGTTTTGCACATTATCCCAGGAGATGCCGAAAGCTCAAAACTGCAAAACGCTTTGTTCTACGATGTTCCGTTCCATGTGGAAATACATTTCCTCGCGAAAATCTGCAAAATCTAGCGCAACGTAAGGATCTCAACGCCTATATATTCTCGCTGAAAGTCAGTCAAGACACACTGAACACTGTATGGTCTGCAGCAGGTTGAGGACATCTAACAGTTCCAGGACGTTACACACTCGTGTAACCACTCTTTGTGGCATTGGTTCTACGTAACTGACCGTCCTCTATGTCGCCTTTATAGCAGTCCCAGAACAGTTAGCACGGAGGTGTGTCTCTCACGCGGTAGACCACCATGAACGCGGTGATGGCTTGATTGTGTGAAGTTTTGACGTGGCTTTTAGTTTAAGTGTCGATTTGCTCTTCGTTTGGGATTTTATAGCCGTTTCGTAGTTTCTTTTATTTTTTAAAAATAAATAACTCCAATGTAAAGTAAAATATCAAAAAACTAACATCTACTTGTAAACTACGTTTTGAAAATACTGATCTTGTTGTGGGTTCGTATTGCCTGCAACTTTAGAGCTCATCACTCTGGTAGCGCGGGTTCGATCCTCATCGTCGCCGCTAACATTTTGCTAAGAGAATTACAGTTTACTTCTGATTCCAGATAACAGTTACTTGTCATCAAGAAGGAATGGAAGCGTTAAACGACTGTGGTTAAAGCGAGAAGTAGGGAGTTCGAAAATGGTTTTAAACCTGGAAATGTTTGACAATTACGCAGACTTTGCGTTAACGCTAAGTAAAGGTCAAGAAAGTGGTAAATAGGACTTTGTTGTCTTAACTTCGCCTCGTTAAACAAGACAAACCTTTTTTAATATAATATGACAAGCATATCTACTCTTGTACATGCATCGTGCAAAGGTAGTTAAAACTTTTAATGTTTAGTATGTTTTATGTCTAATTAGTCTTTAAATTTATAACAATTTCCAACGTAAGAAAAAAGAAGTCAAATACACGTTTGAAAACAAACTGTTATAATATTAAATACTTTTCCATTTATTTAAACCGCTTAGATTGTGTTACTAGAAAGCGTGTTCACAGTATAATACTTTTCACCGATGCTACAACTTTGAAATATAATTTTTAATTATCTGAGGAAAACAATTAAGCAAGACAAATAGCAAAATACAATATTAAACTGACGTAAAATATTGTAAAATGTATAGATACCTGAATTACAAATGTACAATGATCTAAAACACATACGTTTTAAAGTTTGGTAACCTGTTATGTGATCAAAAGCTCCAGAACAATGATACACCATGAACAATTATTACAATGGTGATCTTTGTGGTAATAGTCAATGTTCAAACTTAGCTGAAAAAGCGTAGTACTTGTGTATTAAACTCCATAGTGCTAGAAAGTGGCTATTCTATCAAAGACATTTCTCCCGACAGGACCCGTGCTGCGGTGTCCTGTTGCTTTTCGGCACAAGGTCAGTAGGTCCGTCCGAAACAGGTTTGGGGCAGAATGCAAATTTACCCAAGCAAAGTACACATTAGGAATGCAATCACTCGGTATTTCTTCATTAGAATACACCTATACTTGGACCTTGGGGCTCACTTAGTGTGAGCTATTGGGAATTGAATTTTCTCTTGTACAACTAAAATATAAGATATACAACGAAGAAAATTAGGCAGCTATTTTTGTAGGTGATCCTTGCAATCACTGCAAGACTGTTGAACTTAGGTGCCTAAACATTGTGTCTAACGACAGGAAATTATCTGATAAGTCTTTTTACAAGTTGGGTTATATTTGTTGTATACAGAGTGTCACAATAACGTATAGCGCGATATGTAGAACTGGGCTCCCTAAACAAGGAAACTCAAACGAAGGTCATTGAACCTTTCAAAAACTGGTAAAATGGAGATACAAATAACTAAAGACCTGAACAGACAGGAACGTAAAAAACTCCCAGTAAGTTGAAAACGTCCGAATTCAGAAAAACTCCTCTATTGAACGTCCTAGTTTTACTTGGACAATATTGGGTGTTAGTAGCAAAATTGTATATTACATGTTCAGGTGGGCTGGAAAACAACAGACAATTCGTATATCTATTAACAACAGAATAAGAAGAGGAAATTCATATTTTATCTACTCCGGTTATTCGATATAAATTGGCTTCATTCAACTAGAAATTTTCGACTTGGAGGTAGATTCTTGAAGTAAAAGTTACATTAGTTTTCTGAGTACCACACAATAGTGAAACTGTCTTGAGTTTTTTACTTATTGTAACCACTGAGGTTTGTATTTTCCAGTCAAATAAATTAAAATACCATTAATTTTAAATTATAATTAAATATTTTAATAAATTACCATTAATTTTAAATATCTCTCAAATTAAGTAAAATTTACTATTTCCTACGAAAACAGCAAATAGCCTATCAGTAAGTAGTAGTTGCATTAATGTAACAGTCGATGAATATGTAAGGATACCTCAAGCACTGCTTTGATATGCTCCTGGCTTTTGATGCATTAATTAATAACACCAAGGATGCTAGACTTGAAACAGATACATAGATCCTTCCACTCACTGAAAGACTGTTAAGCTTGAGTGCCTTATCATAGTACCTAACGAAATTGTTTGATAAGTCTTTTACAAGTGGGATGTTTGAGCGTATAGGGCTGATCTAGGATAAGCTATCTTGCGCTTAAAACCTGGTTCTTTTTTTCTAGAGAGTAAATTGTCAAATATGTATATCAACACACATAACAAGCCTAACTTCAGTTTGTATCTTCACACTGGTGTCACCAGCTAGGGTTTGTTTATGTCTGTACAATCTTAGCGTACTTTTTTTTTATTGTATTTCATGGTGAAGTACTGTTGTGACGTTTTCATTAATATAGAACCTACAATGATGTGTTAATCTCTTGTGCACGAAAAAAATAGTTTACGAAAAAGTTTTAGGAGAACTAGGCCTATGATAGAATGGAGTGTCTTACGTAAATTTAAAAAAGTAAATCACATTTAAAAACACATGCATAATACATTCATGCTATTATTTTCAAGTAAAACTATATGCGTTAAAAATAAACATGAATTAAATATAGGTCTTCTGTACTTAAAACTGTCGGTAATTTATATTTTAGTATACGGATTATTCTCCAATTCTAGTACGTACGTACTTCATAAAGCAACTTAACTCAAACAAGCAACTGTATAAATGTTGTGTTTGATACTTTTATGACTAATAATATATTAACGGAAGAATTAGGAATGAAAACTAAATAGGCTACTGCTTGAATGTTTTACACTCTAACCTGGTTTATGAGTAATAAATCTTTTCTTTGTTGTCTCAACAAGAGAGCTACGGCTTTACAAATTAGATTTGCGTTTCAAACACTTGGCATAAGGTACAATTTTAATATTTGGGTGATACTATAACACCGTGTTATAGTATCAAAAATGTTTAGTAGTGTACATCTAACTCGTATTAGTCATATGTTCAAATAATACAGTACTGCACAAAGTTCTCTAAGAATCCAAAAGATAAAGTAGTTTATCGAAGTAGAAAAGATGTAAGTTACAATGACAAGTGAAATGTTTTAAACATGCACTAAAAGCCAAGGAAAGAAACAGCACTTGTTGAGAACACCCTCACCTTTGTACCGTCTTGTTCCGCTAAAAGCAACTCACTTATTCATGGATACAAGTATTTACTCGTATGGAAATATCTAAAAGATACTTGAGTGCTTTCTGACTTGTATTTGTGATCTTTCAATGCCAGCTGATGTTTGTTTAATCCTCCATAAAGATGTATAGTTTGCGTTTTCAGAGTTTTAGCACATAAACTCAACTCTTTTGATTTATTTGCGATGGATCAAAAGTTTCAAAGTGGGTTCAACCAATTCCCATGGTTCGTAGATACTTGAACTTACTATTGACGAAGGGTATCTCTTCAATTTAAGTCAAAAGAATTACGCATGTATCTGATCCTTTTACCTTTACCGAGCGAATTAACGGTGAATAGCAAAAGCTCTTTATACGATGATGTTTTGTGATGAGTAGCTTTGGCTTATTGTAGTCTGAAATTGATGCCTTTTCTTTGTTTGAAGTTTGTCGATGAGGGAGTTTCTGATTAAAATGTGTTATTCCAGACATAGTATAGTGAACAAGACAAACACGACGTTTTTGGATCGGCAATCTGGTTCCGTTTTTAGGTAAAAAGTAACCTTAAACATATAAAAATATTACATAATGAGCTAGTTTAAAGTAACCAGCGTAAATAAACCAATAAAACATAACCCACCTATATTTGTGTTTTATTGTTGTTGTTGTTAGCAAAGAAAATTAATAAAATATACTAATAAAACCTGCACAGAAACGTAATGAAAAAACTGCAACCGGAAGAACGCCGGCTACGAACCGGTTGTCAGTAAGCCTAGGTAAGACAATGGTGACCAATCACATAAGTGTATCAGACTGGCCAAATGTTTCACAAAACACTAAATTCCCTATTTATTCACATCCAATGGAAAGATGGAAGCTAATTACTCTAGCTAAGTTCTCTATAGACTGTTTTGAGTTCTTAAAACCATGCTGTCTTTTAATACTCACGAATATGCTTTGTATTTAATTATTTCTATGGTTAATTCAAAGCGATAAAACTAAATTTTAAAAGAACAATCACAAAAAAAGTAGTGAAAACATTATTATTTGTGTACAGAGATAAAGCTAAAAAAATATTACAGCATCGAGTTTTTATGCTAGAAATGTAGATACAATTTTATGTGTCATACTCGATAATTACCGTGTGTATAAGAGCTGAACTAACTTCTTCACAAAATTTATTCTGCAATAGTAAAACTTAAATAAAATGCAAGCAAATCTACTTGAAAAATACCTCCTGACGTAGCTCAATTTGCGTAAACACAACATAAATACAGTATGTTGGAATATTGCATCGTGAACTGCACCTGCAATGTATAGATTGCAAGCATAGTTGATTAGGGCTCTACATGCAGCGTAGAAGAGGTAAAGGTTGATTGGACCCATCTATCTCCTTGGACCCTACATATTCGAGCATCCAATCCGCTTTGCATCATGAAATATACATGATAACCTTTTACCGAGAAAATTGTACTGAGGAAATATCGCATTTTCCCTTGAGTCTGTTTACAAACTAATCCAAATGTGTTATCATTAATTACACTAAAGTGTTGTTTTGATACAATATTTAGATTGTTTCGGTATTCGTAACTTATGTGTACATAATTTAATTTATTTTAGTAAAATATGTGCAAGGTTATTAAAAGTATTAGCAAATAACTCATATATATATTTTAGCATACGTCTAGCTGCAAAATTATAGATCCCAAATAAAAAACTGATAAAATTTGCGCTCTTTAATACATTTGTTATGCTAGTTAAGCTAAGCTAGACTAATTTGAGGCTTTAAAGTTTAAATCTAGTGTAATAACAACGGTTTAAAGTATTTCTTCATTTTCCTAAGTGTCTTCCAGACTGATATTTAAACAAAATACACGTACAGTATAATTTCCCTCTTTTTTAGTGGTGTAATGACTACAGCTTTAGAATTATTACACCAAATGTTTTGATATATTATTAGTTAAGGAAATGCTACAAATTCACGGTTTTTCCTCAAATAATTGTTTGAGGATTTCCGCCAACGGACCCATGGCGGGTTGGAATCGTGCACGATTCTGGAGCTTATCACTCCGCTGGCGCGAGTTCGAATCCTGCACCACATTTTTTACCACTTACATTTTTACAGTGACTATACGGTAACGCTAGGTAAAGGTCGAGGTGGAGTGGTAGAGAGGACCTTGTAGTCCTAACTTCATTTCGTTAAACAACATAAACTTGACCTTTTTTATCTTTTTAGTATTACAGTTCATACTGAATGATAATTTGAGGTACATCTTTAAACATTCATTCTTAGGCCTAATAAATAACATATTTTAACTGAAGAGAAACTCTAAAACCGTAAAGAAACATTTATTGATAACAGTTTTTGTACATAGGCTAGTCTACCTTATCAATGACTAGTTATTAAAGTTCGAAAAGCTTTTTTGTAGTGATTACTAGAAAGCTTTGAACACTTACACTTGAGACAACTTACAGGATATTAAATCACTCAATGAAACGGTGCGCCAAAATACTTGATCCAACTTGTTAAAATGAAATATTAAAAACACAAATAAATGGTTATCGTTTTCCCGAACAGCTTTTGACCACGGAATACTTCTTTTGCGATGGTTTATTCAGTACGCTTCACCGATCCAGATAAGGTATGCAGGGTAGGCAACGCACCCGGAAGTTGTAAGGAAAATGGAAGGAAAAAGGTTGACTTCGGCTTGAGAAAGGAAAAGAAGGATAAGTAGGCGGAACTGATAAAACGCCCCAATCTCTCTCCTAACATGGTTCAAAACCTTTCACAAGAAATAAGTTTCCTGAACATTGCGTATTTTTAGTTTTGAAAAGGTATGGACATTTTACACGTTGAACTCGCCTTTCGGCCTCACTGGGGGGCTGCGCCCCTCAGACCCCCGCTCGGCCTGCGGCTTCGGATTTTGGGAGCAATCTTCCGACAATTTAATTTCAAATTGATCTAGCAAAACCGTGAGAGGTAAGAAAACGTGTTAAATACAAAAGTAATTTGTACTTATATTTTATAACCTATTTTTATTTTTTTAATATATTGTCTATGTCTAGTTGATGGAGGAATATATTAGAGACACTGCATTAAGCTTCTTAGAACACTTCTTCATTTTGATTTCGTGCATTTGGACACATTTAAATATGTAAAACTGTGCCAACAGAGTTAAGCGTGTCAACCAGCTACTGAGGATGACTCTCCGAAAGTGAGGTCGAAACGTTTAGAAGTATTAATAATTCAACTGTGACACGGTGTAAACTGGAGGCCTTAGATCTTAAGAGTTAAATACTTTCCCTAATATGTTTAAGCTAGAAGCACGTTTTATTCTCGTATCGTTTGCTTTTAATATTTTGTCAAGTAACTTGAGGTTTTACGGTTAAACTACGAATATCAATTTAACTCCATTTTGAGATTCGCAATAAGTATCTGACCTTAACCTTCAAGAACAATCCTTTTTCCTACACAGAGTGGACGGATCTATTAGACTTGAAGACAAACTGCATCAATTTACATGTGATTTATAGTTATTCTTGCAAAAATACGTTGTAAAGTTTAATTACCTTGTGTTAAAAAAATAATTTTTATGCTAAAACCATTTTGTAAAATGCTAAGTTGTGCATTATTGAAGTTATTTGAAAAATGCCATAACTTGTTTATAAGTGGTTTTGTTTATTAACCGATTTTCAGGGCGAATATACGAACCTTTTCCTGATAAGTGGTCAAATACTAATGATCTCTTCAACTCCTCTTTTAAAAATGTGCAAAATGATAAGGCTTGTCAGACTTAGAACAAAGCTGCTTGAGTTTACCTCAAGGAACAGTTTTGAAATTGTTTGACGTAGACTTGAAGATAAATGGAGTAACCTCATCAGTATTATCTCTATAAACAATAACACCCTTTCTAAAGCTTTTCATTCCAGAATGATTTATGACACGCCGTTCATCATTTTCCAGCTGACTTTTAAAGAAAACTATCAGACTTAAAAGAACAATTATTTTTTGTCCTCTAAAATTTAATGTTTTTCAACTGTACAAAGTAGGGCAAAGATCTAGAATAATTATGTTTTTTTTCGTCAATGATATTGGTAAAGTTAAAATGCAATTTACCGCAAAATATGTTTAAGAACATTTAAAAGTATTTTTACTGTTAATAAAATACTTTGAGAGTTTCTAACTTTCTTCGTGTACCTTTACGGTTAAGTTAAATCTGTTGAGGCTAAATTTCCGCAGTTTGTTTTATTAAGTTAGCTCTTCAGTTAAAGATTCGATCTGCTTTATAAAACTCCCAGATAAAACACCATGGACAAAATTATGGAACCAAATGATTTTATTTTATTTCATCGCCCTTTTATCGTTTACAATTGGAATTTTCTTTAGCAAAGTGTACGTAAATATTGAAACCAACTAAACGATTTAAAAAAACTCAAAACAATACAGAAGGTTAAACGAAAAAGGAGTGATAAAATTAAAGAAAATCATTTGGTTCCATAGTTTTGTCCGTGAGTGTATTTTCAGTCATACCAAAAGGAGCCAGTAAAATTATTTTGGCTTAAAAAAGGCTTAAGTTGAACTAAACGTAAAACCAAAGGCATTAGTACAACTAAATTCCAAAACCCGCCCTCAGCAGGGTTACTCTAACTGAAATAAATGGCAGCTTTAGAAATTTGTGTAGGAACAACATAAGTCAAACTCACAAGAAATAATGTGATAAGCGAACGTTCCTCATTTTATTGCAAAACAGTATTAAAGTTGCCGCAAATAAACCTCACGAAATCCCTCCATTCTTTCAATTAAAACCCAAACGTATCTCAGAATATCGAACTACACGGGGCTGAATAGAGAATTTGCTGTTGCGTGCGCGACTCCGTGAACTTCAGCGCAGAACAATGGTTAGGAATGTAATCACACAAACTCCTTTGTTGAAGGAATGCTCTGCCATAACACCGCAATATATGGCCGCTAAATGTATGCATTATTGCTCATTCACTGCCGACAGATGGTGAAATATATACGTGAGCACGTACGGGCTGGAGTGCACCAAAGACTTTTTTCTTAGAGAATACAGTGTAATCGATAAAACGTTTCTGATTTTTACAATTAGAAAACACGAACACAACGTTCAACATATGATACACGAATCGAGTATAGATTAGATTTAAAGGAACTGTATTTGTTTAGTTTTCTTCTGTTTGCATACCCGAAGATATTTCCACTTAGAACGTTTTGAGGTTTGACTATGTCCCTTTTTAACTATCAAAAGGCACTACTAGATAAATGAGCCATCATTAAATACCCTCTCGGTACACCGCAGGCTGTAAACAGGTCAGTCCTTTTCTGAAGTTTTTTTATTCTTTAGATGTGATGGGTCCGATTCTAAAAGTAATTGTTTAAAAAAGCGCATCTGTTTCCAGAACCAATTAACACTAGTCATCAGTCATTGGTATTGTCCTTGTAATTTTGACTGTATAGACCGATTTATATAATTAAATAGTCGCTTGATGAAGTTTTGTAACTGTGATACGTTCTTTGTTCATAGGTTTGTCATAAAAATAGGAGTTTTTTCAACAAAACTACAACAGTTTTGATAGTTTTACAAAGTCCATTTAATGTCGCCTGTGGGCATATCATTACTACTCCAATTTCACAACTGCGACAAACTTCAACATGAACATTTCAAATGAAAGCCACGAATTTTACTTGTCACGAAATGCACACATTTTATCTAGAATGTCTGCTAAAAAATGAATTCAATTTATCAACGAGACTTTGCCTTAAATGAATCCAACAGTTAATTATGTGGGGGAAGATGGATGGGGAACATCATTTAAACAATAATGTCCCTTCCCTTAAGCACAAAAGCTTTTCATTTCTGAGGTATTTACATAAGTCCATTTTCATAATTTCTGTGTTCAAAAGAATATTATATGCCTTTCTGAATAATGTATCTCAATTTCTTTGCAATTAATCAAATGCTGTACTAGCTCCCAAGACAGTGGGTTCAAACAAGTTATAGTACGATAAAAATGTTATTATTCAATTATATATGTAGGTTTCTTGTTTAAGAATCAAGAACTGCTGACAATTATTTGAGTGGCTCTTTAAAATCTTTGTCGTTCAAAAGTTAACTCCGAAACAATGACAGGTATAAGCCGAATGGTTTAAATTTCTCAGAAAATGTTGACGTTGTGCCAATATGTCTTTAGCTTGCACCTTTATGGTAAATTTAAAAAGCTAACTTATATCAAACACAACTTAGGCGCTAGCAACAACCCAGAACAAAACATTTTAGATTTCAAACCGGAGTTGCATCTCTGTGAGTGATGAGTACGTTACACATGGGGGTAAGCAGGGGGCGGTGAGAGGAGGTAAGCTGCAGAAAGGGAAATATCCAGCCCATATCTCATGTGATAATTGTATACCCGCATTGTCGCGTCTGTGTTAGCGATAGTGTTTGCATACATAATAATCTATGTACTAATTAGATGTACAATACCAATGAAGGTGCTTGGCAGCACTGATTGAATACTGGATTGAATTATTGTAGGTCGTTGTTGTGGAATTGTATGTATTTATTTTTCGCGTTTTAATTCACTAAAGCAATGTGCGTATATTTAAATACCTTGTTATTGAAGATACTTTGATACTTTTGCTTTGAGACACCGACCTTCTTAGAGGTTATTTTAAGGTCAATATGGAATGATGTGATTGTGATGAGTGTTTTGATGGATGATGAGATGTAGTCTGGTTACAAACGAGGGCCGACTGTTTCTCAGATTGGGTCATTTATTAATAGCCCAACGACCAATGGAAGAGAAGTGGTGTGAAACAAATTGTGTCCAGAGTTTTTAAACAACTGGATTCAATAAAAACAGTTTGATGGTAGCCTAAATTTCTCTCAAATCACCCATATGAAAGATTATGTTGAAATGAGCAATTGGTTTTGAATTGTTATACTACCGACCATTTGTCACTCAGAACAAAATATCCCTTTTATCAGATGCGTAAACAATATACTTGCATGACAAAATACAAAACAGAACTACAAACTACAAAATCATACAAAATCACAGTATTCTTTCCAGACAAATATTAATTTAATTTAAAAATAGTATTTGGTTTTAAAATAAGTATACACAGCAAAAGGGTTAATCAGTCAATTATTATATTAAACATCTCATTTACTAGTAATTGATTTCGTAAATAAATGCATCATTGAAAAGCTACTTGGGGACCCGTGGCGGGTTGTAATCGTGCGTGACTCCGGAGCTCATCACTCCGGTGGCGCGGGTTCGATCGCCGTAGTCACCACTTACACTTGTAATGTGACTATACAGTAACGCTAGGTTAAGGTCGAGGTTAGTGGTAGAGAGGACTTTGTAGTCCTAATTTCGCCTCGTTAAACAAGACAAACTTTACCTTTTTACTTTACTTGCATTCACAAAATTAATACCATTGATGAACAGTGTCTTTAAATGAATACAACGAACAAGGCAATCTTATTGCACTTTAACAAGAAACTAATAAAATTAAATTTGTACCAAGCTCTATTTTTATTTTATAAACTTTCACGGTAATTACTTCCAAGCAAGATTAAATACTCGTAGAATTTACTGCGCAACTGGGATAAGCGAGACTGTGAGGTTTTCACGGAAACAACGCTTTAGCCTGGAGACAGGTTCATTGTTCTCTCAGCTGATGGTGATAGGCGTTCATTCGTCTTCTCTTTGTGCAATAATAAACCAACCAGAGTGATATTCCACCAGCTGTCTCCGTGGTGAATCTTGTTTGCGATCACGAGTTTAAGAGGGCGCAGTAGTTACTGTGACCTTGAATTTTGTCACATAAGAACCATGTAAAAACATGTATTTTCTTGGGACACTTTACGCCTACAGCTTTCATTAGATTTGTATGAAATAAACTTAGTTTTAAAGTGTATTAAATGTTTTAGTGACTCCGCTGAGTCGAATTTCCATTTTCTCATTCATCAAACCGTGACATAGATCCATAAATTGAAGACACTTTGTACATACATTTCTTGGTTTAACTCTTAAACCAAAGAGTGGTCAGCGGAGACACTGCAGTACATTGCCATCTTTCAAATACAAATTATTTCAAAATATCTTGTGAAAATTGTAGACGTGAGGTGTCTCAAGAAAATGCTTGTTTTTACATTGTTCTTATTGGACAAAAGATAAAATGGCCGACAGGTACTGTGCACTCTTAAACGTATTGCACCAAGAAGTAAAGCTATCAGTGGTGACAAAAGTGACAGTTTAAAAATAATTAATATTAATACAAAAATAACCGACTCGTAGTTAAGAGCTACCGTGAATCCTCGTGAATTTCCTGTAACGAGGTAAAATTTACACCGGAAGTGCTATTTGTTACTTCTTTTTTGACCTGTGTGACCACTCTACTGGTCGCATTTTCTGTACTATGTTCACGAAATTGTCTATACAATGTTCAATTTATCTATACTTCCATGTATGTCGGGTAGTTCCCCAAATGGGTTTGTAAGATAAAATAGCTTTGTTGAATATCCTACTTCAATAAACCTACTATACACATTTCTAAAAATAAGTATCAAAAGTCAACAAAATACAATCAGCCAGACCAAGATGGCGGTGAAGAAACTATGTTCAAGGTACGTTGTTTCGTTCCTCCTGACAATATAAATGCACAGCTCTATTTTCAATGAAAAATTGCTAAAAATAGTCAATATAGAAGTTATTATATGGAAGTAAGAAAGATCTGAAGAGTTTATCTTCATATTTACTCTTGTAAGTGTCATATACTATTAAAATTACTGTAAGCTTTTGACTACTTCATTGAATGAATAAATGAATTTCCCTAGTTCGTATTGTCAGTGAATTTTCGTATCACCTTTTTTCATTCTCCAACTTGTAGTTTAGTTTTCCGAGATAATTAAACCTATTTGCTGTTCAGTAAACTATCTTCCCTTGACAAAAAATAAAACTCCAATGTTCCACATTTGAATGTAAATCATCATCATCATTACTTTAAGTAGGTGCGATTGGTTACAAGTATGTCAAAAGAACGTGTTTCTTGCGAGTAAATACTTTCAATCCATGAATAAGTAAGAGTTCAGCTCTTAGCAAAGGTGAATGTGAAGGACTGAGTGCTTTCTTCTCCCCTTCTTCAAGTGTCTGAAATCGTGAACACATTTTACTTTTACATTTTCAGATGAATCAAAACACTGTATGGATTATGTTTTAAGGAATTTCAGGTTATTACTATTTCGAACGTTTACCCACAACAAGTTAGTTCACTTCCAAATGTTTTTTTTCTTTTTTGACTGTAACTTTTTAAACTCGGATTAGAAAAGAGGTCGAGCCGGTTTATCAATTTCCGTCCACTTATCCCTTTTCCTTACCCAAAGTTGAAGCCAGCCCTTGCATTTTCCTTTCAACTTCCGGAACCTTTGTAAGTCCGTGTACCTTATCTAAACTGGACGATGGTCTGGACACATGTTTTTTTGTAAAGCAGATTGAGACGGCCTTCAATTTTCATATACGGTCATAAACCTTTCTGTCCGTATGTTTGTTTACCCAGCTTTACAATGTTGGTTATTTTAGTCCAACGGAGAAGATCCACCCTGTCTCGTATAGGTTTGCTTTGTTATCAGTATATCTACATAGGCCAATAGCTAGGCATATTTCAACTGATGACTTAATAAACCTCACCAAAAGTATACTTAATCAAATTGGTCGCCAAATCAGGTATTTGTCTGTAGAATGGCTATGTAGTAATATAGTATAACTGCATTGTTAAAGTTTATCAATTATTGTGTTGATCCCAACTTGGCAAAACGCATGCTACTAAACGTATGTAATTTGTTTTTGTACTCATGCATGTAAAATAGTTGAATCCGTAGAAACAAATCAAATACAAAATTAAAAACGCCTTTTTCACAAAGAGCAAGATAATCTAAATATAAAGAACCTGCAGAGAAAGTAAAACTTAAAACAAAGCCTACGTAGCCACACATGCTACCATAAATCTAGCAAATTTCTTATAATAGGAAAAAACTTTCACGGGAAGTAAAAAAACTATTAGTTAGGAAAAAAACTTTCATCTTTGTCTGGCTGAGCGTATTCTGTTGGTTCTTTTAGGCTAGTAAGGTGTCAAAAATGGCTGTACCAAGTTTAATCGCAATCAGTTTATAAAAAACCCTAAAAACTCAGCCTAAATGGGTTATACCCTTAAAAATCACTTCCAGTAGATCAATTTCGCTGGCTAACTAACCTAACGTAGCAATTCCAAAAGAACGTGTATACAAAATTTCGAGAACATCATACAAAAAAAACACCTGTAGAGTTGTCACACATTATATGAATTGTTATTTATCAACACAACTATGTTAGGGCAGTGATGAATATTGTTAAATTTCCCCCAGCCAATATTACAGCAGCACATTGGATGATATCAGGTATCATGAACCTATCAACATTACAAGTTGATGCAGGAAACGAGAGAGGGAGGGAAATATTACGGCCAATGATATCACATCATTCTGCCATGCGATCTCTTGTATTGCACCCTATATTTGAATTGCATCACAGCTATCGTGTTCGCTTATTCTTTTCAAAGAAACAAAGTAATAGGGGCTTAGGGACAACGTGATCTTGTTTGAAATTTAATTATTTCAGATGTGTTTGTCGATATATTTTTCTGTTGCTGTTTTGTTTTTAAATGAGTGGCGTCTCATCGTTTTTCAATCAATATCCGCTTGACTTAAATGTGTTATTTTAATTTTAAATTTATTTTAATAAGTGAATAAATAAATAAACTATTTTTGTTTATATCGTCCACGTATTTTATGTGCTTGTAAATAAACGTAACTAAACGAATTTTTTACTCATTTAACATGACTCATTTTACCCATTACTCACAAGTAAGTGATCCAGCGTTGGGTTTAGTTTTTGAGAATCCAAAGACAAACTTTGGTGGAAATAGTATCTTTTCTTTTCCCTGCTGGTATTAGTATTTTGACTCTCGTTTAATTTTATTCTAATTAGAAAGTTATCTGATCCAAATGCATCTGGCAGTAATTGTCTTCTTTTGCTGTTCAGTTTAACAATATATCACTACACGTTTTACGGTTCTTTTTCATTTCAATACTCGTATAGCCTTCAAACCTCCTTTAATTAATGGGATTCATTTACGTAATTCACTATATAAGCATTAAAATCTAGTGCTTAATACGAAAACCTATTTTGCAAATCAAAAGAACGCACATTCATTCATGCACCTAACCTAATATTATATTATGCAAAAGTTCAACACAAAGACATTGGTTAAAGATTTGTTTAGGCTTTTACAATCCACAGAATACAATGTTATTGAATAGTTAAATGGACACAAGTTAGCATTGACAGATTACAAATACAAGTCAGAAAGCACTCAAGTATGTTGTAGAGTTTTAGATATTTCCATACGAGTAAATACTTGTATTCATGAATAAGTGAGTTGCTTTTAGCGGAACAAGACGGTACAAAGGTGAGGTGTTCTCAACAAGTGCTGTTTCTTTCCTTGGCTTTTAGTGCATGTTTCAAACATTTCACTTGCTTTTGTAACACATGAAAGATGACTAGCTTCATATTAAGGTAATTGTAGATATCTTCGATTACTGATTACTGATATTGTAAAAACACGCGATGTCATCTTCAAACCTACTGTTTGGTGCTTAGCTTAAGTACTTTCGTGGGCTAAGCATACTCTACTAAAGAAACATTGTTGGATTGTTTTTATTTTTGTTTTAGTTAAATTATTAACACGCATTGAGCGACTAAAAGAAATTAACTCGTCTTCGTGATAAATCAAACAAAATTCTACATATCGACTTTAGTTTCGCTGAATTAATCTACTGCACTGTGATGCAGATGGGATTGGGAAGCTACTCAACTGCAATATAAAGCCAGTGGATGTAGGCCTATGCAGATCAGAGTCAAGATGTGAGGTACCCAGCTTTGATTAGAGCTATAGTGTTGCAGGCAAATCACACAAGGCTCTCTCTATCAGGATGAGCCAGATATGTGTCATTTCATTCAAGCGTTATGGACTTTCATTGGTGTGCATTTTATATTCTGAAAATTACGTATACAAGACGTATAGTTTACTGTAAACGTGACACCGTTTTGATGTCAGTATTTGTTACCAGGATGCGCTACTAGAACGTGGGTGCGCGCTGTAGCTATACACACTTGCCTCACGCAGCTGGATGAATTAATTGCTTTGTCTGTGAAAAAGCTACTCTTTAGCGGTATACAAACAAAATAAGATTATTTTATTTTTTAATAATAAAAGACACAACAAAGGCAATTAGCGTTTGTCTTCCAATAAATAATAGAAACCCCTCTTTAAATACTGATTTAGTACTTTTATAAGCGTCTAGAAGAACTTAATTAGTAACTTTCTCTTATCAAATACTACCCTTATTAAGAAGAACCCCGAACGGAAAACTGTATCAGTTTTTCGATATATTTACTGAACATAAGAGCAACATACTGCATCAAAGAATGAAGAGCTGTTGAGAGGAAGGGAAGAGAGTTATTACGGCGGAGGAAAGCAAGTTGATGATGACAAAGTGATGTTCAAGCTGTTACTTGATAAAGATCACCTCCTCCAGCTCTTATCAGAGTGTAGGGGACCATTAGTCAGCTGGGGCTGGAACCGGGTGTAAAATAAAACGAGAAGATTCTGGATCATGATTAGTGGAAACTGTATCACTAAAATATGCTAAGGAACTCTCTTAAACCCTTGGGTTCCTTGGAGAGCTGAATAAGTGCACTTCTTCAGTTCTAATGAGTATAACTAGTTGTTTTTTCCAGCTATAAGGCCTTTTGATAATATTAGTTACCTGTTATTGTAGCCTGTAGACCTTATGATTATTGTATCCCGATGTACATTTCGGCCTATAGGTAGGCAAAAAAGGTTGTACCCTATATTTAATTCATCAACATTATTTTGGCGTAATGATGATAGCAACGCCCAATCAAAGAAACTCTAAAAAATAAGTGATCACCTGCTTTTTCTATTCGTCGGCATTTATCGTCGAAGCAATCGACATGTAGAATATAAACTGTCAACTCTAATGGATTATTAATGATGATTATAATGTGCGACTAATCCCAGCAGGGCCACGTGACTGGGCGGTGTACAAAGTGGCTAGCTTGCTGTGAACCCGACACAGTTTCGATTCCAAAGTTACCAGGATGCGCTAGCAGTCGTACTCACTTGCCTCACGTAGCTCAATGGACTCCGCAGGAACACTAGAGGAGAGAAAACCAAACGCTAAGAGCAGTATTTTTAAAGAAACAATAATAAACAAAGAGTCAAATGAAACTTGTCAAAACGTATATTTCCATAAGTTATCCGTCTGAAAGGCTTGTTTATCCGACGACATCTCACCATCCATCAATAACACTCATCACACTCTACCTTCATTCCATATTCACCTTTAAATACCCTCTTGGAGTGGTCGGTGTCTCAAATCAAAGTATTAAAGTAAAATAAAGTATCTAGATTACATGCTTGATTAAAATGAGACATCAGTAGTTCATCCTGATAAAGCCTTGAGTGATTTGCCTCCCACACTAGCTCTAATCAAAGTGGGCTTAGGGCTCGGTACCTTACATCTTGACTCTGATCTGCATAGGCCTACATCCACAGGCTTTACATTACGGTTGAGTAGCTTCCAATCCCATCTGCATCACGGTGAATTAGATCAGTTGAGCAAAACTAATGTCGATATGTAGTTTGGTCTGTTTTATTATAGGCACGAGGTTTAATTTGTAGGCACTCAATAAATTGAAATTCCTCCGGGTTTGAGCTGATCCGTGGAGGGTTGGATTCGTGCGTGACTCTGGACGTTATCACTCCGCTGGCGCGGGTTCGATCCCCGCAGTCATTACTTACATTTGTACTAACGGTAACGCTAGGTAAAGGTCGAGGTTGAGTGGTAGAGAGAACTTTGTAGTCTTCGCCTCGTTAAACAAGAGAAACTTTACCTTTTTGTTTTACCCCTCGTCAATTCAAATCAAACCAATAAACAATCCAAAATGTTAATTTAGTGAATACGCTTAGCTCATGGGTATAATTATATTAAACACTAAACAACTAGTTACACTATGACAACGCACGCTGAAAAGCCACGTGTAGTTTACAAGGTTTAAAAAAATAAATGAGCTTTCGAAGAGTGCTTCAATGCGTAGCATGTCAAAAGACAGCCACATTCAAATGTTACAATTGCAAATGAAATGTTTGAAACTTGCACTAAAAACCAAGGAAAGAAACAGCACTTGTTGAGAACACACTCACCTTTGTACCGTCTTGTTCCCCTAAAAGCAACTCACTTATTCATGAATACAAGTAATTAGTCGTATGGAATTATCTAAAACTCTAAAACATATTTGAGTGCTTTCTTCCTAGTATTTGTACTCTTTCAATGCTAACTTTTGTCCATTTAACTTTAGCTAAAACTCTATTGTTTAGATTATGAGTGCTTAACAAATTTTTCACCAACGTTTTGTGTTGAATAATTACAGATTATAATACACAGAAAAATAGGATCAGTCCTGGAAGCATTTTATATTGTATCAATATGTATAAAAATATAAAACACTAACCTTTACCTTAACATTTATTTCCGTTATAAATTCCAAAGTTCTAAGACCACGAGGTAACAGAATCACTAAAATCATTTGTTAAGCAATCGCCAATTCTTCCTCCTTACATAAAGGCTGAATATTTCCGCAAGAAGAGCTTGTCTCCGAGAGAAAGAGAGAGTTTTGTCAACAGTTTGTGCGGTTAGGTAATCTCCCAAGCCTCTGTAATTGAGTAGACTCCTCGTTGATGTAGTTACTGAAGAGAATCCTCGTCATTACACAATGTCATCTTCGCCTTCAGCCTTTCACTGCTCCAGTTATCACATGCAAGTGAACCGCTCTGCCCTTCACCGTCATTGTGTACTCTATAGTCTGAATATAGCTGGAATGTGAGGCTTGAATGTTTTTGTGGTTTGTTTTTACTTGGCGTGATTTTGTGTGGCTGTTTTTTCTTTTAATACTGATGGTGGGTCTTAAATATTCTGTTAGTGTAAGATGCATCACACTTCTGCTGTAATTTAATGGCTGGAATAAGTTTTACAGGATGTAACTTAAAGAAATTAATAAAATGTATTAATAACTTCAATAAAAACTATATACACTATCATTTTAGAAAACAAATATTTTGGAAATCAAATCCAAGTTTGAAAGAAAGCCACTAAATGTGTTAGATACTGATGTTTCTGGGTATTTCTCTAATTAATAAGTTATTTTAAAACTGATTACTGCCTTGAAAATTCAGGCGAATGTGACCACATATAATAATATTACGCGAATGAAAACACTTTATAATAAAAACATCATTATAATTAGCTTGAAATACTTGGTCTTGCTATGGAGTACCATATTCAGTCCTAGAAATTTCACTTAAACATTAGAGACCTAATAGCTTTAAGAAAGAAGAAAGCATTAATCTTCCAAGATGCTGGCAACAAGTCCTGAAGAATTCTTTTCGATAGTGTCACAACCAACGGGAACGTCGACATCCCTGCTCCAAAGAACGGTTGGCAGCTCTGTGACCAACAGGACAGCATTTGTTTTGAATATAGATAATATCATCTAGTTCTTCTGGTTCACACCAAAATAAATCATCATAATAATTAGCCTGGGATATATAGGTACCGCTGGGGAATACAACCTTTAATCACTGATTGGCTGAAACTGATCAATGGGTGGAGATAGTACTCCCCAGCGAGATATCTCAAGCTAATTATTATGATGTTTTGACGTGGTGTGAACTGTGACACCGGCTGCGAAGAGTTTAAAACACTTTAGTAAAGGCTTGACTGATCATTTCAAACCAACTAACATTAAAATACCTCGTAAAAATCTGAAACTAAATAATACGTAAATAATATTGGCATTCTAAAGGGTTTTTAATTTATAATAAATAATAAGTGTTGTTTTTAATTATAATAAACATAAATAAAAATATACTTCTCCTTTCACTTAGTTAAAGTGAGCTATTCAAGAATTCCAAGGAAATTTTACACTCTTTCGCCTTTCTCCTGTAACTCTTGGAATGTAAGGATCGTTCAAACTCTGCGACTCGAAAATTCCACGCGAGCTCAGAAAAATATAATCCAAGATAGCCTTATATATTTTGTAAAACGTTCGTTGGTGATACCGGTAATTTATCAAAGAACAAAAAGTATAAAACTATACTAGAGAAAATAGATAATAACACAGTGGTTATTATCAATGCTGACACACCTACGAAATTATGTGTAAAACTTAATTAATTACAACAAAAACCAAACTTATCTCAATCGAATCACTACTAAATACAGCTAAGCCCGTCCGACTCCAGACATAAGTAAGCTGTAGAAAAGTACAAATAATGTCTGGGAGTCCGGCTGTCACTTTGTTCACTGGATCCTACTTTTTGCCATCGCTGTTGCCTTTCTCTCTCAATTTGTATCAAGAGGAACTTCTTCTCTCAGGTTACACAACTGTAGACATCCTATACACAACAATGATACAGAGGGTGAAAGTGAATGTTGCAAGCTCAGTGATACAGTGATGAGGTGTGGCATAATTAGTTGTGCCATAGTAATTAGAGTTGAAGTGAAGGGGTTTGGAGCTATAATTGAAATATATGTTTATTTTTTATTTTTAGAGTGTGTAACTTTTTAGGACAGCGTTTTCTTTTTAGAACAGTTGCTCTTTCTACCTGTTTAGGTGTCTATAGTTCACTATATACAGTTTTGTAATTTTAAATTTAGAACTCTTTCGAAGAACTACTTATAATAATTTAATTCTTAAAAATATCAAATTTGAATATTAAAAGGATTGCTTATGTAGTTCACAAGCTCCCACATGTCATCAGGTTTATAAGGTAAATAGTGGACCCGTGGCGGGTTGGAATCGTGCGCGACTCCGGATATCATCGCTCTGCTGACCCCCGGGGATTCGATCCCCGCAGACACCTGTAAAGTGACTATGTGGTATCGCTAGTTAAAGGTCGAGGTTGAGTGGTCGAAAAGACTTTGTAGTTCTAACTTCGCTGCGTTAAATAAGAAAACTTTACCTTCAAACTTTAAAATAACCCTAGTATTTTTATATTTTTGTTATTTATTTGTCAGCTTGCCATCGATTTCAAAGAAAATTCTCATAAAATGTCCACTCCTGGTGAAGTATTAGTCAGGTATGACATACTGATCAGTGATTACGTTTTAAGTTTATTTTTAAACAAATGCTTCAATACAGCTTTCTAAATTATCACAATTGTACCGCTATATTAATCAACATATCCTAAAATATATTTTATTCCATAAAAAGGTACAAAAGAAAATATCACAGCTAAAGAAGAAACGACAGCATACAGCGTCGAGCAAACTAAAGCCCCATCACATACAGTAACTGTACGAAGATAGAATTAATACTGAACTGGACGCATTAAAGTTGAACCACGTTCCGTATTGGTTTGTTCCACCGTTCCTTTCCAGTTCGCAGTTCCTGTGTCATTCCAGTACAGTGATACGTGAAGAATCACATCCTGCTGTGGCAGACTGGATAGTTAGAACTGGGACGCTGTCTCATCACGCTCTCCAGACAAATCAAACGGTGCTAATATCCTCACGATATTGTATTTAATAACTATTAAGTTAGTATTAAACACTTAATATTTTTTAATCTCATTGGCATTTGTTCTATCATTTAACGAATGCTTAACATTTTGTTTCGTCTCATTTAATTGAATTCGAATGTAAATTTGTCTGGGTTGTGTCAGAAGTCTTCAGTTCGATTAGTTTTAAATTAACGTAGAAGCCCTTTGATTTCAAACGAGTAAAAATAAACTAAATCAGTTTTCTAACGGTTTTTTACAGAACGCGTTTGAAAAACAAATATAACCTACAAGTTTTAAAGGTCTAAACTCAAAAGTTTCTATCAAAGCGTAAGTGATTCCTATTGGTTACATAAAGTGTATAGCTAATGTTTATACATTTTCAACTACATCCGTAACTAGTGCTAATTAGTATTTAGTAAACTAAATAATCTGTTTATATTTTGAGTTTTTAAATCACCATTCATTTAGTACACATACAATTAAGTTTCGTTCAAAGTAGTTTTTAAATGATTAAAATGAAATCGAAACAGTAAAATTAAAGCTTTACTTTTAAAGCTTTGCAATGTTTCTGTTGGTTAAAACTGAACCGTACTGCGTAAAAATGCTTTCCTAAGCGTCATCAATTGAAACTATGATCTACATATGAACAATCCTACAACTTAAAACTATGCATTATTTTTAAATTTAAGTTTGGAAAGCAGGCCAAGTCAAACAAACTGATTTTCCGAAGAAAGTAGAAAGTTATTTCAGTTGTTCGGTCGTGTATTATACAGGATTCAGGTGTATCGCAAGTTTTCGCATGTTTCCAATGCCTCCCTCTCCCCGTTATAGGTCCCCCAGGGATCTCCCCTCACTTTAATATATCCCATATCTGACATCATCCCTCGGGCGCACCTTCCCTAGTCTGCACATGTGATATCTAGGTAAGGTTTCATGTTTTGATATGAGACTTTGAAATTGCACCGGAGGTATTTTATGTTGGTTTTATTAATTGTATACTCATATTTTCTGCTTGCCAACATAATGATACGTTACGTAATCTACTAGTTTATCCCTTAAATTACAAAAATCTGTTCTCTTAAATATCTTTATATAGCACAATTTATAGCACTTTTAAAAATTGTATATTTTTAAACTTACAAGTGTAAAGAAGCAGACGTTTCGTAATAAAAACAAAAATACTAGAACACTTAAATAGTAGTCATGTATATTTTTATTTTATAATATATTGTTTTGCTATGGATATTGCGTTTTGACTACCTGAGGGTGTTTACTTAAATTCTTAGTTTGTGGGTATCGCTAAAATGTCCATTAAATTTAACTGTTATCATTCACATGATTGTGGTCTACAAAATAGTCAAGGCATCAATAGCGGACCCGTGGCGGGTTGGAATCGTGCGCGACTCTGGAGCTGTCACTCCGCTGGCGCGGGTTCAATCCCCGCCGTCGCCACTTACATTTGTAATGTGACTATACGGTAACGTTGGGTAAAGGTCGAGGTTGAGTGGTAGAGAGAACTGTGTGGTCTTAACTTCGCCTAGTTTAACTTTACCTTTTAAAGGGTTACCTCTTTACGTAACATTTGCACAAGAACAAAACTGCTAGTTGTAACACAGATTTTAAAGCTCTTCGTCGCTACACACGTTTGAGTAATTGTCAACAATTTCTTGCAAACCAAGGAGAACAATGTATCCATTCACACTATAAGTTTAGTATAATAAAATTTAGTATAAATTCTCCTTAATTTCGACCTACATAAAGACTTAAAACTCAGTTTCGAAATTCGTAGCGCAAGTGAGGTCTGCGAGCTGTCAGTCTTGTTACATTTTGATAAGCACCAGTCTGACAAGAGCTGAAGAGCTGAGAGACGCTTCCCTTGCAACATTCATGTCAGTTCTCTTGATGGCCTCAATATTCACAATATCCTCTCCTGTCTGACATCTTTATTGACACAGGTACATGAATAAATATTACATGTCAATGTGCATTACTTCTACTGGTTATTTGCTCACGATGTAAATTTCATAGTTGCATCACATTTTAAATACAGTAGAGGAAGAGGGTGTACTTTTTAATTTTGATCTGTTTAAAATGTACAAAAATTTTCGTTTTTTGCAAACCAAATGTTTGATCCACTTGATTGCAGCTTTCGACAGACGTTTAGTATTTCATCAGTTTATCTAACATGATTGTCCAATAAACTTACGTATTCTTTCTAGATTCATCAATAATCATAAAAGTATTTGTCTTATTTTTACTTGTTGAGCCTCAAGTCCAAATTTATAATCTTGAAAACTTTCATTGTCTGAGCGTTTAGCTCACATTCCCAAGACCATACCAGTTATCCAGTGGCTTGTTAGAGAGTCAATGTAAAGACAACATTTAAGAGGTCAAAGCAGGCTTTTTAAGCAAGATACTGCAAAGTTAATTCAAAGATTTTGTTGTAAATAAGTAGATGGCGCATGAATGCCGAGTGGCTTTCGCAGGAAAATCAACATAGTTGCGGCAGCCTAAACACAGGTAGCGCTGCAGAAATTCTCCTTAACGACTAGTAGAGCCACTGACGCAAGCGCAAGTTCATTCATTCTCAAACATCGCACAATTTGGTCACATTTATAAGTCATCGACATCGAACAAACTCTACATGTCGAGCCGAGGAGGGAGAAAGACGGCAAGAGATGGCAGCGCTTTCTGTGCTCGAGCTGCCACAACTATGTTGATTTTCCTGCCTCACCATGGCAAGAGAGATAGGAAGATCTATGCTCAATCTACCTACCATAACATTATTTTTGCTTAACCATGCACATTTGATTTGTATTGATACGAAAATAGTTAGTGTTGACAACAAAAAATCAAGTAGACTAGAATGAAAGGAGCAGCAAATTTAAATTAATTAAAGCTGAACCACCGATGGGACTAATAAAACACATCAGGTCTAGTAGTAATTAATTGATAAGTTATTCCATTGTTTGCAAGCAATATACCTTTCATCTTTGAAATGATCAAGAGCCAACCATTTTACTGTTGATGAAACAAACAGAAAGGTTTTATTGACTATAAGTTTTAGGCATTATGAAAACATGTATCTTTTAAAGTAGAAACGGATAAAACCATAGTTCAAAATCAAGTTAATACATATGCCGTCATTTCTGTGACGATACATAAGATTAACGAATTGGAAACTTGAACATAACACGAAATAAGAATGCAAATACAAATCAATATTGATCTTCAAAGACACTCTTGGAGAGGTAAATAAGTTTTAGCAAATATGTTTGCAGATGTATCTACGACTGTTTTGGCTACAGTACTTTCGTTTGAGTGTATCTCATCCAAATAACACCCGACATTCGTGAAACATCTTACCTCAGGCAAAGTGTAATATACGAGACGTCGCTTCAGTTTCTATGGCGCATCCGACACAAGTTGGCTGAGGTTTATATTATGCCTTCAGGAAAGTTGCGTTTACTCCAGTTTGGTAGCTAACGACTTTCCAAGTCCCGTATATCTTAGGCAACATATGTAACGGCCAGGGACTGCTTTATGTGCTCTTACACCTCTCTGCTTGCGGCAAAATGGATCCTAAATTTGTGATGAGTCTTGTCCTTAAACTTGGCTACGCTTTGGTGGAAAAGTGCAACAACTCTCTTTCTATGGTGAGCTAAAAGTTGGTCTTTGGTTGAAAAGAACGATTACGTTTAGTTTCTCCCTTGACTTTTCTTATGGTGTCGTTATTTTGGAAGGAAGCAATTAAGGATGTATCAATTTTTAGTTCACGTTAAATTTTCGGATATTAAAGTTGTATTTTTGTAAGTCTTTGTTAGGCGTTTGTTGTTGACGATGAGAGAAAAAGTTTAAAATACTATTGCAAACGTTTTCTACCGTTAGTGACCGTTCAGGATCTGATTCTGTTGTTGGAAAAATAACCTATTTCTTAATTCAAAAAGGTAGAAAAGGTGTCTCTGGTCAGCTTACGTTGATTACGTCGTTTAGGTGGGCAGTATTTTCCAAAGACTACTTTCTGTCAATACCTATTTATTCAGTTTCAATTTTATGTTAGTTTACCTTCTTATACACTCCAAATATGAAAAATTAAAAATCACTCCTAAAATAAGGAAAATCAAGACCACTCTTTGATGAGAATGGATGGGTTTCAACACCCAAAATAGCGAAATTTCACTCTTTTGAGTGGCCTTCACTCCTTCATTTTAGAGTGTAATGGAATAAATCCCTCCAACACTATTATTTCGATGCTATTAAATTGACGTGAAATGGAAGGATCAGTTATACACCGTGTGAGTGGGCAAAGATATATCGGTTCGTACGCGCATATATCTCACGCTCAGGTAGGTGCGCTAGGTGAGTGGTGTACCGTTTCTCCGATTCCACGCCGTTTGACTCTTCACTTTCCCTTCACCACCTCTGACCTTCTTCAAGCGACCATCTCTAATCCACTCCGTGTTTTGATCGAACCTGAGACGTTTAGAAACCGTTTTAATTGTTTTCGTTAGAAATCTCATATTTATGCAGGTTATAAACTTACATGTATATTTAGATAAAAAAGCTACAACCAAACCAACGGTAAATTTTATATATCGCACAAAATACGCACGAGCGTGCAAAGACAAACTAATTTCGATTTGAATTCGTTATTTTACTAGTAGTTGGAAATAATGTGATCGCCTAGAACTACGTTAACGGTTTCATTAACGGGATAAGCATCATTTTATTAAACTAAAACATCTGTCTCAATAATCAACTAGGCCTAACAAGAAAGTAAATAAATGGTAGACTTTACAAAAAAAATCCTTGAGTGTTTTAAAACAAACAACTTTTGAGTAAATTAGAAAATTGACAATATTTTCTATTAGAAGATGTGTTTGTCATTAAGAAAAACGAAACTAATGTTTTCATCTTCACCAAGACCATCATATCGCCAAATTCTGAGAAAATTCCTTGAGGGTATTTAAATAAATAATTTTGAATTAACTAGAAAATTGACAATATTTTCTATTAGAAGATCTGTTTGTTATAAAAAACGTAAGGAATGATTCCATCTTTACCAAGACCATCATATCACCAAATTCTGCGGAAATAAATCGTGTTTATGAGCATCAATATTAATGGTCTGAATACATTTCTCGTTTAACTTCCTTTTTATAGATATTGCTAAGCGATAACCGTAATGCCACTGAGAATCGTTTTAAACTGTAGCCTACTCAGTATACCAGCTTTGACTTTACACCTAAATATAAGATTATCAAACACAATAATTATCGACTAGTATCGAATATTCATTACTCGATTAGTTGCTCCTCTCATCTTACTGCACAGTCTGTGACCCTGAAGAGAAAGTGGCAACGGTTGAAGTGCTGGATCATCAGGGGAGTCGTGCCGCCATGCTTAGGTTCGTGAAGTGCGCTGCTGCTCGTGAAGGAAAGTTATTTAAGGCTTATTGAAAGCGAGAAACTGCTTGACGAACTGATTCGTGCATTCGCTTAAGAAAAGCGACAGTTGTTTGTGTTTGTCATTGCAGGTTTCAATGGTGAGTTGTTACGAGCTGATAGTAAAACCATTGTAACTAATGAGGTATTGTTTGAAATACTATTAAACTTAAGCAGAACCAAATGTTTTGTTTAATTAAAACAAAAGAATATATCCGATAACACTATATTGTGAAGTAAAAATGAAAATTGTGAAACGTTTCAGTCTCCTGGGCCAAGGCTTTAAGTCTTAGAAATTCCCAACACCCCAAGTGGTTTGACAAAATTAAACCTTCAGCAAAGACTTAAAGATGATTGCAATTTGTTTGTCTGTTATATTGGTGTTTAGAAATATAAATGATATATTTACAGAGGTAGGCTTCAAACTAGGTTTCATACTATTTCAACTACTTGTACAAACTATTTCAAAAGGACGTCTTTTAGTTGGATATGCAGACATAATTAATTTAATATCAAAATATATTGTGGTTGTTGCGTAATATTTGCAGAGCTTTTCCTCTAGCGGTCTTCTTTTTTAGTTGTCAATTCCGTATTGGCTCTTGACCAGCAAAGGTGACCTGCTAGGCTCCTGGCCATAAAGATCTGAAATGGCTGTTTTTGTTACTGTATTACAGAGCTGCCGATGTTTACAATGAGTACCAATGGGTACCAATAGCTCCTACTCTTAAGATGGTTAAATAAAGCACATTTTACGGTATACATATTACACTGTTCATGTTAAACGATCTCTAAACACGTCCAGAAAACCTTGAAATAAAAGACATAGCCGACACGTAGCCACTCGCGCTACGGCGAATCTTAGCGAATTTTCAATAAAACCGAACAAGTTTTCATTTATCTGTTTTAAATTAGACGAAATTACTGTATACACTATCTCCTCAGTCACCACTTACATTTGTAATGTGACTTGATGGTAACGCTAGGTAAAGGTCGAGGTTGAGTGGTAGAGAGGACTTTGTAGTCCCAATTTCGCCTTGTTAAACGAGACAAACTTTACCTTTTTATTTTCTGTATCCAAGAAAATATAGGCTTGTAAATTATATAACAGCTTAAGTTATGCCCAGTGCTCTGAATGTCAAAGTGCAGAAATTTGGATTCAATATTTGAACAGAAATTACTTTAAAACTGTAGGTTCTAAAGCAACAAGAGTTGTTATTTACGGTTGAGAAACATCTAGCAACTCACCCTCAACTTTGGGGAAGTTTATCTAAAGCTTGTTATTAAAAGATTCAGCCGGCTTAGAAGTGCAAAGAGTGTAGAAACATGTCAAGCAGGGAAAATCCAATACAAGACGTGGCTTTAAGGTTTAACGGAGGCTACTGAATAGCGAGCACCCCTCACCCCCAACACTCACCCCCACCCCTTGGCAAACCGTCACCGCCAAATCCCACCGAACACGGTATCACAACTTACTGCCTGGCGTGTCTTCCGTTATCAACACCTTTCACCAGTGAATGTGTAAACAAACCCTTTTACGTATGTTAGCTTCGTAAATTTTATTTAATCGCTAAAATGTTCTACGTTTTTAAGTTTCTTTTATATTGTTTAATGTGCTTTTAGGTAGCCTATATGTTCATTAATTTTCTTGTATGTTTTGCAGGTTGGTGTCTCTTCTACCACTAATAGTGTATCATCTCTTGAATGGTGTATATGAACAAGTAAGTAACGTTAGAGAATTATCTTAAAAGAAGCATTAATTTTAAAATGTCACTTGTACTTAGAAAACATGTCTTAAAGCTAGGGTAAAATAAAGGATTGGACATTGCTTAGCTTATTATAAATCAATTAATTTTCTAAATAAATGTTCATATGCAAACAATTTAATGGCGTACAGCATCAAAAAATATTTGGCTTACTGCATTGTTCTAAAAATAAAACTAATATTTTTCGAATTAAAAACTGTTTAGGTTTACATGTAAGGCTGTGAAAATTTAACTATTTATTTCCAACATCTTACGGTTAAGTTGTACTTGTAAAGAGGTGCACGAATTTCAACCATCCATAGGCTATTTCACATATTTATGGTTATTTATTTCATATATCTATGCAAGTTCCCGATTGCCATTGATGTAAAGTAATATTCTTACCTTTCCATAATGTTTTACGAAATTGTCAGTCATCGCTACAGACGAGGTACCCTAAATTATTCTCTGTACACCCGTTATAGAATTTCAGTTCATGAAATACGTTTTATATCAATTCCATATCCGATCTTACCATTAGGAGTGTACTAAACAGGCTATTCCCAAATTTTAAACGCGCAGAGGTGTCATGCTAACTTAAATAGTGACGAAACTTAGGACACACGCTCACGCCGTTTAGTTTGCTCAACACCAGTTTTTGCTCACGGAGGACTTCCTCACGAAACAAAGCAAGGAAACGGCGGAAAATCGTTTAATTCAAGGCAGTTAATGATTTTCTCGATTGGGCGGGAAATGAGCCAATTGTTGAGCAAGAGACATTCGACACGCACTAAGGAGAAACTAATTGAGCCGCCTGTCCCCTGCAAGCTGGCTTCTTCGATGGTAATGATAATACTGTACAAAGGCTACTATAATAGTAAGAAATAACTTAAGTTCTGATGACGGCATATTATGGAGTAATCAGCTCACACCTTTCCTACGGATTGGCATTGCAAAGAGGTTGCACACACAAATATTTTCAGAATATTCATCTTTTGAAAAGCACGTAGTTCAAATATTTGCAAACCTTCAATGGAGAGGGTCGTGCATACAAACGTTTAAATTTTAAAACTGTTGACACTTTCATACCTTTAAATTTTGGGAACATGCGGTTTGTCAAATCTTAGAGGTGTTACCATATACTCTTAATACGATTTTTTCGTACGTATGAGTTTTTGGCATTACAATTAGATACCGTTTTTGGTCGAACTGGCGTTCTGGCTAAAAGAGGTAATTAATACAACGAATGGTCTCTGAATGAATGATGATATTATTTGCTAATCTCCTATTTGTGCTGTTTTTCATCTTGCTAGATTTACTAGTTCGTTTGAGATAATGTGTTTGAGACAGCTTATTTGGACCAGCCTCTTCATTTAATATTAAAAAAGGTTAATCTTCTCTGAGTTGAAACACAAAGTACCTAATCTTAAAATTGGTATTGGAAAAATAGTTGTATTAAGTTCTTTTGACTTGAGACATAGATGGTATTTTAAGCTGAATATGAGATTAACGGCGAGTGTGATATGTGTTTTGATGGACCAATCCCCACGCTAGGTCATTAATTAATATCCCAACCACCAATGGAACGGACCAACGGCTTAACGTGACTTCCGAATCATGGGGAGTTGCCATCGTGAAAAGCTGAATTGTCATAGTGACTGCAGCACCAGGCCCGACTGCAAGTCAAAGTATAAAAGATACAGGATTCATCACGATGCTCACCACTACACCATGATACTGGTAGCATGAAATGTGACCGAGTCGTGGACGGTGGGTTTCATGAAATTATAAACCGGCCGGACTGGGATGGCGTGGCAGAGTCACGTATGTGCAAGTGTATGAGGATTCCGTGCCACGGGCTGATCCTAATATGGGACGTGATCTCGCTTCTGGCGTAAACAACTGCCATACACACCCGCGCTGTGCCCATTCCACTCTACATGTGTGCCTTAGAGCAACATTACGAGTACATGTGCCTTTTCTCCATAAAAGTATCTGGTTGACACTCTTAACTTTGGTAAATAAAGATTTTATTATTTACATCGGTTTCTAGTGATAAGAGTGTCCAGTACCGGTCAGCTATATTGTTTATTGTTCCATAAGTACTGTGTAAAAATACGCCTTTTCTTGAGATACCTCCCGCCTACCTCTTTTTAAATAAGTGTTATTTTAAAAGGACAATGTACTGCAGCCCTGCTGGCCCTTCTTTTGAAAATGCTATTATTTCTTCAGTAAAAATAAGACATAAACATACAAAATGTCTCAAATTTCGAATTTATGTCAAGGTTTTATAGATTAGAACATGCACATTTGGCTCAACGGAGTCACTAGAACAATTAATACACTTTAAAGTGTTTAAGCTCTTACGGGACGAATTTCAAAAGAACAGGCCCTACTATGCACTGTTAAGGGCGCGCAGTACGGACGTCAAACATTTAGTCTGACCGGTGCATGAAGTCTAGGGTTTAAATAATATTTCATGTTTTTAGCGGCTAGAAACTACGAATTCTCGCGTCAACTTTGAACTGGTGTTGTTTAGTTACTTTGGGACAATTTTCATCTAACAAAAGCTAAAATCAAATAACATACAGTGCAGAATTTTAAATTAATTTTTGAATATGGTTCTTATCTACCCTAAGCAATATAAAGACTTTTCATTTAATCATTTAAATCTTAAAAAAGTACTATTTATAACGGGCCTTTTCGATTACTGCATTATCAGCTGGAAAGTAATTCCAAAAATCATAGAACACAAAAAAATCTCAACAAAGCCTACAACACAGTACCGGACGTCGTATAGCCATTACAAAGCGGCTCACCTAGACAATACGTCTCGGACATGAGTATACATAACTCGAGACTCTGCTTGCATTGCAGAGTCACTGATCAGTTCCTAGAACTGCAATGTTGTGCTTGCATAACCCGATTGCAGAGAGATCCTCTTGCATGCAAGCACTCATTGTGTATGCAGACGACACTTCTGTAGGTGTGAATGAAGAGGTGTCTGGTGTCTTTGCTTGTGTTGTTGTGATGCTCCGGGGGAGCTTATGGGGATGTGGAGGTTTAATGGGATAAATATGAATGGTTTTACGTAGTTGTAATGCTGAAAGTTAAGTTGATAAACATGTGTATTGTATAAGTAACAAACAAATAACAAACCTCTTATCGATGCCTCTATAAAATTACCAATGAAATAATATAGCAACGACAAAATTTCCGTGGAAAGTCATTCTAGTACTATCAAAGATTATGCTATGGTAGGTAAATTGCGCATAAATGCCACATGGCTGAGACGGGCAAATCAACTTAGTTCGGCTGCCCAAGCACAGATAGCGCTGCGAGGAACTTACTTCAAGAGTTTCAAGTAGAGCAACTGACGCACGCGCAATAGTTATTATCTTTGGTATTATCTCGGGTAATTGCGACATTATAGTCTTTGCAGAACACAAACAAGACATCACCTTGTGTAAGGAAGGTGAAGTCTTACATTTAGGACTATCCATACCTTTTTCTTAACCTACGCTTAAAATTTGTATTTTGTGCTCTGCTTACCCAAAAAGCAACAACAACATTTATAAGGATGCAAAGGAGGTTTTATGTTATGTAAAATTGTCCTTACAAAGAGTATTTGCTTGTTCGTAATTTGACAACACAAAAGCTTTGTCGTATAAAAACAAGCTAATCAGGGCTTCATAGAGTCTTTGTGTTTGGCTTTTACCAGGTGAAAAATAATATTACATCTTAATTACTTGCTCATTGGAGAAAAAGTCTTCCGTTATACAAACTGTAAATAATATCAGTCGTTTATCCAATGATTAAGAATTACCCTGATTGCACCAAGAAATTCAATAGAGTCCACATGTATTATGCACGTTCAGTTCAAAGCTATAGTTATAATGCTGAAGTGCACGCTAGTTTTGTCTAATGATGGTTCATATTCCTGTTGAACATGTGCATCATACATAGACTTATTCTTGGCCATTTATCTCGTAAAGCTATAGTATTTGAACTTAGACCACTTAAAACCAAATATTTATGTAAACAAGATTACTTTTTTGTCGAATAATGTTATTAATAGTCCTTGGAGGAAGGAGCCAATTCAGACATACTGCTTGAGATTCCCAAGCGTGCGATTTACCAAACTATGTTAAGGACATCCCAAATCACACCGATTTCAATTCACCTTGCTAAAATCGTGGACACGATCACGACTTTCAACACAATATGACAGATTACTTACATTTAAGCAAATTCAGAAGTGACGTTGACGTTACGACACACATCTCTGAATAAACGATGACGCACAGTGACTCATGCTCGGGGGAGTAGATAGGTACAACCAGGTCACCTGGGGTCGCCATCTTGGATTGTGTCAGCTGATTCTGATGCTGATCCTCTCTGACGACATCAGGGGCAGCAGGAATCACAGTTTGACCCACTTCCGGTACTGACAAATCCTTGGAAAATTGGAAAACTGTAGCTTACTAGGGTGGATCTATTGGTGGTCCAAATAGTTGACTGTTGTTTTGGCATTCTTACTTGTTGACCTTTAAACTTTCACTTTTGCATTAAGAGAAATTACACTTGTTAAGGCAATTTTAATGTAATACTATTTATTTGAAACTTATTGTACGTCTTTGAATCAATTCATAAAAAAAACAATAGACCGTCCAAAACTAGCACACAATATTTGAAACATTGATTTAGAAGTTACTTAATTTAAATGATATGTATATATTAATCGTTAGTTTCTACATTTGGCCTTTAAAAGGGTTTTTTTCGCACCCGTTAGTTAGCTATAATAAAAAATCTGCTATTTGTCAAACACATAATTCTAGACATGGTCCTGTAAAACAAAAGGGATTTTAAACAAACAAACGGCATTTGTTCTGTTTTAATCCACATTTTTAGAACACAAATTATAACTGTCTTTTACCTACAAGTGTAAAATTTTGGGGTCATTTTCGACTTTCCAACGTCGCATGAATTTATGTCTAAAGCGGCTCAGATAGTATCAGTGATCATCTGATGATACCCGTATCCACTCCCATCATTGTTTAGACATGTCAGACCATCACCTGCGTGGTTCGGAAGTCACGTTAGGCCGTGGGTCCTTGTATTTCCATTGGTCATTGGGCTATTAATTAATGACCCATTCTAAGGAAGATTCGGCCTTAGTTTGAAACAAGACCTCATAACTCATTACTACCACTCATCACATCCTTCACCATATTTGCCTTAAAATACCCTCATGAGAGTGGTCGGCATCTCAAATAGTGATATGCATTAAATATATTTTCCCATGCATCTACCTTATTGTAAACTATACATTTTTCTTTCATCCCACAAGTCCATTAAAACTGACTAAATGTTGCCGGAAAGCGGTTCAACGTATGTACGGGAGTGTGCGGCGAAGTGCGACAGGATTTCAGGATATTAACAATCCTGCATCAGACACGGACGGATAATGCCGGGCGGCCAACGCCACCGCAAATTAGACACGCCGACCCCGGCCTTGTGGCGTGACCGTGGCTCCGCCGTCGTACCGCCACTTTAGCGGCCTCAAAGTACTCTTGGGACAAACACCTAGGTTCGTCGTGTTTCCATTTCTGATGAATATCATACGAGGACTTTCAGTAAGTAAAGAGACAAACTATTCCAGCCTCATGTATAGTGAACTATTTGATTTAGTAGCTATCAACAATATTAGTTGGCACCCCTGTGAACATATTAAACCAGTTAATTTTTCATTATTGAATGCCCGTTAAACATTTCTAATGTGTTTCAAATGGCAAGTCCTCTGAGACATTGCGTCTAAGAAGAACAACGAGCCGACATCAGGTTTTTTTTAATGGAGCAAAACCCATCAGATATCTACTCAAGGTGATAAAACAATACCGGAAAGTTTAATAAACCTAGCAAACTTTTATAAGTGGATAGACCGGTACGAAATTTGGAAAATAAACGGGGGTGATTTGAAGCGTTTTTGCTAGCTGACACAGGTGTTGAATGCGTTTTTGAAAAACAGAATCGACACGCTTATTCAAGAAGAATGAAGAACTACTGTAAGTCGAATAGCTAGAACCTGTAATATCAGTGTTGGTACTGTACACAATTCATCCTTGATAAGTTCAAATATAGGAAAACATGCGCATGTTGGGTTCCAAAACTCCTGACTGCCGAGGTAAGGGGGTGTTTTTTCTCCAATTATGTTGAGAAGTATAATATATTATCCAAGTCTTAGTTGTATAATATATTGAAGCATGTTTACTCTCCACACGTTTGTCTCTCTACTTATTGTCCCTCGTAAAAGTACAACATAACCGACGGCAGACAAGTGCTATTGTGAATACTAGCGAATTTCGTATAACGGGGGCAAGAATTGCCTTCTTTGATCCCTTTCGTATCCACTCAACAAATCGCATTTTTGTTAGATTTTTACGAAATTTGGTATAAATGTTCCTTTTGTAAATATTTAAATCAAATTTGTTAACCTGGGCAATTGGACGACTGTTGAAAGAAGGGGGGTTACTAAAATTTAAGTTTTATGCTATTAAAACTCTGTAAAGGAACTTAATTCGATTAAATTTAGTATGAACATTTATAATATCTTTAAATAAATGTACCAAAAATCAACAAAATCCTTTCATCCAGACCAAGATGGCGTCTCAAAATACAAATATATTAACATTTTTTGCAATTTGTGAGCTCAAAACTGAAAAGAATTGTTTTGTTCTACGACGTTTCTTTGAAAAATTAACTCTATTGCCTAAAATGGAAGTTTGCTAAAATACTAAATTTTATAGGTTGTTAGTTTATAGATTGAGATTATAGGTAGTCTGGCTTTATTAATGTACATAGTAAGCAATATTTTATAATTTCTTGTTGTTGACGTATTTTAAATTACTTTTTTCCAAAATATTTGTTTTTATATTCCATTTTTTTAAACTAAATTCAACAACACTTTTGTTTATTGCTTTTGTTGTATAATGTTTTAAAGTTTTGTTTACTGGTCGGCTCTGCACAGGTTTTACTTTATGAAGAAGTGTTGAAATTCGTTATTATCAAATGGTCCTCGTAATACAGATTTTATTCGGTTTTGCAAGTTGAATAATGGGATTTAGTAAGGAAATTGCAGCCAACATTAATTAAACCAAAAAAAATTTTGCCTTTATGCAATTACGAGACAAACAGGTTTTAAATGAAAAGTTTATTAGATACTACTGCACACATGCTGTCCGCGTGTAATTAGACGATATTATAAAACCATGTGGGTCAACCTTATATTGCTTTAATTAAATTCCATTTACCTTCAAATGTTGAATTTAAACCGTAATAAGAGCATTATTACAAAGTTTTTGGTCAAAATTTAAAAATTGGTTTAAGAATAGAATAAAATTTCTTTCCCAAAACAAAAGGACCACCTTAATAGTTAAGTCTATTACACATTTAGTTGTGCTTTTTTCCGATCACCCAAAGCTTTGTAAGACTTTATCCCATGTCGTACTACGTTTGTAAGCTGTTTGATCAGTTTAACCTGACCTCATCTAGTTCTTAAATCATAAAAACAAACAGGCCGGATTTAGTATTTTACTGCTTTTAGGCACTATTTCTTTACGGCTATAATCAACACGGAGTTTCCAGGTCCTGCTAGGTTTTCTCCAACTCGAACAGGATAGTTATCAAATGTATTGAAATTGTTTGAGATAAGTTCAAATAAGACAAAATGTAACATTTTGCTGTTAGGAAAATATTAAGTTTAAATTGTTGGTCGCAATTTTATACTATATAGACACGCAAGAGATTTGAACACTCGGTTGTTGATTAAATCACATTATTTTCCTTTGAATTCAGTGAATTGAATTAATTTTCTCTTTGGTGGGAGACAATTAAATGTGGGCTATTAAGGGATTTACATGAACTGTTTTGTCATTAAATATAATTAAAATTATCCAGAGATATCGAAACTTAGATTATTTTTTAGATGAGGATTATAAATCAAAGTCTTTCTTTGATTCAGTTTGTAGAGATTCGGAGGTAAACTTTCAACAAAATTGTGTACATTCAAGTTTTTCCAACCCCTAAAGTGGGTGTTTTAAACCTAGGGATTTGACCCACTCTTGGACCTTTCTTCGTTTTTACTTTTCCGCTTTGTAGGAAAACCGGCATTGTCAACAAAGTGTTTTCCATCTATGTTAAACCTATATCTAAAGCTATGTTCGGCCCACTATAGAGCTATGTAGGTCTGTGGTTGGGCAGGGAGGTTACAGCAATTAATAGCGGTAAACAGATGGAACTATTACCCAGCTGGAAGCTCCAGACTTCCTCGTAAATTCATCACCAATTGTGGTTGCAAGGTCAAAAATAATCTGTGTAATATTTAGAAAATGGAGGAGCATTTTGTACTCCAAATGTGTGTGTGGTGTTGATGGAATATGTGTCTTTTATGCAGCAAATTATGTTTGGTAATATACCTAATGTAAGTATAAGTTGCTCGAACTATAAGCTCGACGGGGTACGTTTGCTTTTAAGGACACTTTACTAAAGAAATTAAAAATAAACGCTGATTGGTTTAAATAATATGAGAAAAACTATAATATTTCGTGAAATTGCAGTGTCACTCCAGTAGACACTCTTTTCAAACAGTGAATATGCATAGTTTGAATAATCTTGTTATTTATTTAATACTTGATGTAAATAACATAGTTTTAAAAGAATTTTAGATGTTTAAATATTATTTTCCAATAAAAACAATACATCTCCTAGTCTTTAAAACCATCAATAATATTTTTATTTTTAATTAATTATTGAACTTAAATTGAGGTTGAAATATTAATCCATCGTTTTTGAGTAAACAAAATTACTTATACTGTAAGGGTACTTTTTGCTCACGCAAGAATGATGGATTAATATTTTAATCAAAATTGTACAACCGTCAAAAACAAACTTCAAACCAATTACTTAATTTGAGACTATTATTTGTTAACATAAGGGCTCTATGTTTCTTAACGTGGTCTTTTTTTATGTTGTAAAAGTGTAAATGAGTTAGCATTTTAAAATAGAAACGTTTTGCATCATAATTTTAAATTTCACACGCAGGAGTTTTACCTGCACCCTAACATTTTTATATCGTCATAACCAACATTTATCAAATTTCAACACAAAAAATCCGTTGCTAAAATTTTTCAAAGTGTAATACCCCCAACTGTTCTCCCTAACGAGCTGCATTCACTACAAACACCCACTGACTACACATTGTCTGTGTAGAGTTCACAAGGCCTGCTTTTCTCGCGTCGTCTGCACTCACCCCTCCACCACCCCCTCGCTTGTCTTTCCAATTAGCACACCCCTCCTCCCCTGCCCCCACCACTGCTTTTTATTCCCTCTAATTGACTCCACCCCTGAGTCTCCACTTTTGTCTTCCATAACAATGTCAGGTGGCAGTGGAAAATAGCTGTGTGTCGTGTCAGTCAGTCGCTTATTTGCAACCAATTACTCCTGCCCGTTTGTATTGTGACTTCTGTTTGCCTTTCCAATCATCGTAGAGAGGTTTAATGGCTTTGAATGGTTTGTTTACCCTTTAAGACCGTTAATGTTGTGGTGAATTTGATTGTTTTAAATATAATCATGCAGTTTTGATTGGCTGTTTATTGGTTTTAACACTTTAATAATTAGGTAAAAACTCGTGGTTTTCATCCAAAACTGTCACGATTTTTATTTCTAACTTTTATAATTCTAGTTTTATACATTGTACACCGAATTATTCAACCCTTGAAACTACCTTGATAAAAACGTTGCTGTAGATTTGAACTGTCCTTAATGCTATTTAGGGTTTTAAACTATTCCAAAACTACCGCATTTTGAAGCTTTCCTCATTTATTTTTAAAACGTACAGTAAGTGAATTCCTTGTAAAGGAAACGTTTATTCTCTTAAAACTCGTTTTAGAATAAAACTCATATTTATAAAAACCGTTTACCTCAATCTAGCCCTCGAATATTGAATCTTTGCTTCAAAAAGGCCATAACACAGTTTTTATTAAAACTATTAATTGGCACATACGTAGTGACGTATTAAAAGAAAATAAATTTAGTTTGTATTTGACTTTAGAACGGATTTTCTCCTAAAGTTAGAACTAACAAAAAACTAACGACTAAATACTCGTAAATAATTTCATGTCGTGTTTTGTGGTGTGATTCCATCGATCAAAATTCTCAAACTATGTTACCAAAACTGATCCGTATTAGGCCTACAAGTAGTAAAAACTCAAACTTCCGTCCTAGCCCAACCTAAACCCATTTCACTCACACCATTTAATCCGAGAGACTCCAATCAGGCTCGACTCCCAGACATCACTCTCGCTCTCTGCCCTCTTGGCCATGTCTGAATGTGTGTTAACAAGCTCGCATTGTTGTGCTCAAGTGATCTATGAGAATGGCGTGATTCGGCAGAGAGAGTAGAAAGTGTTTACCAGCAGATGACTCATCAGACGTGCAGTTTAGACAGGGTTCTCACCATGACTGGAGTCTGGAGTGCAAGTGTGCAAGTAACATGCGACACTAGCGCTGCGGCGGTGGGCTTGGCAAACATTTCTGGCAGTAAAATAACTGTATCATGACAGGTTTGACCTCTGACAAATTACGTTATGATTAGGACATCGTCGAGTTAATAACTGTTCTAGCTTGGGCATTTTTCAAATTTTCGATAAGCTATTACGGTTGGTTTTGACTTTACTGTCTCCGAATTATCTACTCATAACAATTACTTAATTTACATTAGGTCCAGACCAAAATATACGATTACAAAACGTATAATTTTTATTCATTTCCAACGGCATTAGCCAATATACGGGGTGTCACAAAAATGTGCAGCGTGATGTGCAGAACCGGATTCTACATACAAAAGTAAGTTGAAAATTGCATGTAACAATTTTTGATTTCGGCTTAGTTTAGCCGAATCCATTTTGTAAAGGTTTGAAAATAATTCATAATTCAAAATTTTGTGAAACTTGGTATAGTCTTTAATTGTTTTCCTAATAACATCTTCCAAAAATATTTTTATCTAACTTCTCAAATTTCAAAATGGCGGCCTTTTACAATTTAAAATGGAATCAAATTGGAATTTATTAAGCTGTCTGTTAAAATTATAGCTGTCTTAAATAAATACACGATTACGACATAGTTAGATAAGTGGTGTACAGAGAAGCTAGCACTTGTAGATCACGTGACTTGGTAGTTCTCACGGTGCGCGGAGTGCGTGTCGAGTCAGCCTCATTGCGCATGGTGTAACCGGCGTGAGTAAACACGTCAAGGCGTTGATAAATGATAATACCACCGTCAAACTGTGAACATTCAAACGAGTTCAGTTATTTAAAGTATTTTACAAATTAAGATATTTTGTATCCTGAGTCCGTGGCTCAGTGGGTAGAGTCACGGCTTGCAAAGCGCAGGGTCGCGGGTTCGATTCCCGCGCAGGTACAAGAACTTAGACTGCTTTACCTAGAAGCGTTTTGTGATGCCCACAAACCCTAAGCTAAGTAACTTATCAAAAATACCATTTGCGTAAACAAAAAAAGAAAAAAAATATAGCTAGCGTCCTTTAAAACTTTAAGATATGAACTGCTATATTTTTACCTGAAACATACTTTACATACTGCCATTTACGTCGTTTGGAACTTAGATGCTAATCTAATGATTTAAAAACATAACTGTACGTAAAAAAGGGTTCCGTAAAGGGCTGAACAAAGAAATTAGATTACAGAGCAACAAGTATTGCTTACTTTTACTAGTGAAGATAAACTTAACTCTAAGGTTTTCACTGTTGGTGTCACAACATTATAATCTAGTTCTTTCGGCTCGCATCGCGAAAAATTACTTTAAAACCGTTCAGTGACTGAAAATGGTACTCCTCAGCGAGACTGAAAAATGTTTACCTTATTATTATGATGTTTTAGGGTGTGAACCAGAAGAACTATAACATTTAAATTATCAGCTGTTGATGAATGTGACAAAAACTAAGTGCCGTAAACTCTTAACAAATAATAATTTAAATGCTGAGGTTACGTATTGGTTAAGTTTTTACAAGTCAAACATAAACGCTTTGTAAGTATTTTAAATATTGGCAATAGTGTATTGAGATATTAAAAAAGTCTCCATCAGTAGCAGCTGCAGTTCAGTACAAGTACATTGAGGATGTACAAATAGAAGAATGAGAAGTGAATAATTCACATCCTCCAGCAGCCTCGTGTTGGTACTAATTGGCTGACTGCAGTCTACAGACCATTCATTGATAAATATTGTACAGGCTGCTACGTATTCAGGTTAAAGTGTACATTCTTAATTTAATTGTAATTTCTTTATTGACAAATTTAGTTTGTATTTTGTAATATACAGGGTGTCAAAAGATTTGTAGCGTGCTATGCAGAACCAGATTTTACATACAAAAGTAAGTAAAAATTCTTGAACATTTTTTTATTTAGTTTTAGTTTAGCCGTAATTCGAAAATTTGAAAATACTAAATAATAATAAATAAACCTTAATTGTTTTTCTAATAACATTTTCCACAAGTATTTTGTATCAAACCTATTAAATTTCAAAATGGCTGTCATTTCAAAGCCAAATTCCATTTTGAATCCATTTCCCTTTTAAATTTTTAAATGACCACCATTTTTAAATTTGATACGACGTTAGACTACAAATATTTTTTGTAAAATTTATTGGGAAAACAATTAATGTTCATACCAAGTTTCACAAACATATCTAAAAGATTTTGAATTATTAGTTATTTTCAAAAATTTACAAAATGGTAGATTGTGGCTAAAATAAGCTGAAATAAAAAAAACTCGACTAGACATTTTCGACTTACTTTTGTATAACTATGTTGAATCTGGCTCTGCATAGCGCACTACACATTTTTGTGACACCCTGTACTCGTAATATTGTATCATTGATACAGTAATAAAAGGTTTCGACTACGTATTACGATATCTTAGGTACAACCAGGGACAATAAAGTAATTTAATTTGAAATTGAATATTATAAAAGAAACAAGGTCAGACCTAAAGGGATCAACCCCGAACTACAAGAGAAGTGAGAACTGACAGCTGGCTTTTAACAAATATTAGCATTTGTTGAAGTTCTGTTGCTAAAGAATTCAAAAGTGTTATATTATATTAAAGTTCTGTCGTATAACAATATACTAAATCAAGTAACCAAGTCATTAAGAAACTATTCCGTAAGCACTTAATTGTCGTAGCGAGTAGATACGGCCTGGTTTCTTGTGACCTATTGGCTAAAGAGCGTTTCTGTAGAAAGTTGTCTTGTAAGAATGTCTCAAGAGACATTCACGACTCTAAACAAACGAGTGAGACACCGATTAACACTTGCTGTGTGATGTGATAGCAAACCTTAACATATGGAAGTGGGTTTGTTGTCTTTCTGACTTAAAACGCTGTATATTATCATTATGATTATGGTTTTCCGTGAAATTTAATTAGCAATGTAGTCATATAATTTATAATTATGTTGGGACATAATCATTGGGTTAATGATCTTGAACGTGATACACCCTAAATACTTTAGTGGAATTTACCACTTTTGAATAATAATATTAACTTTTGTTATAGTTTTAGTTCTCCAAACAAGATTATTTCGAAAGGTAACCAAATATAATTTCCTGTTGGATAATGCACTACAATGCTGTTTAGAATACCTCCCAAATAATTTTAAAAGAACGAAAACGATATCTTGATTTTATCATACTGTAGATTTTTACTCATCACATCAGTATATCGAAATTATGTTGAAGTATAAATACTTGTATGAGACATGTAAGAGAACTTAAAATAACAAAATAAACAACTTTGGTTCCCTGAAGAAATGCAAATTCTTGTTGCACATCGTTATTCGAACATGTGTATCGCTAATGCCCTTGTTTATCATTTCAGCAAAGTTTATACAGTCCTAATACAAGTTATAAACTCTGTGTACTTAGAAAATTTGAACTTTATATGCTTCAAAACGTTTCGTTTTAAAAATAAAAGAAAGCAACAGCGACCTCGCTCTCAAAGCGCACTCACTGCATCTCGCTTATCCTGTGAGCATCACTGGTGGGACTCCCACAACTATTCACAGAGGTCGCCTCAGTCGCTTTCTACGTCCTTGACTCCAAGGTCACCCTCGCTCTCTCCCTCCCACTCATCCTTGGTAGCTTCGGTGTCGTCTTCCGTCTGCGGCAACATCCTAATAAGCATAATCCTATCAGCGCTCAAGGCCTCTAGAATCTAGCCACATACGCACGATTCAATTCACTACAAGAGTTATTGCAAGAGGACTTGCAGCACCTACCGTATTGCAGAACGGTTTGTGTAAACACTTTCTTTATAGGTTGAGTGTCTTCTTCTTGGGTGAATGCAATTTATGTTAAGTTTATGATTCAGGTAACCTTGCCATTATGTTGTATATTGTTGAAGTTAATGCTGATAGAATGGAATTGCAAAATTTGTAATTTGCAACCGTAGCTGAAAAGAAATGTATTAAATATATTTATACTTCCTCAATAAGTATTTCATAACCGGAATATATTCTACGTGGAATCCTCACTTTCTTAAATTTAATAATACACTGTTGAAACGAAATCGCAAAACAGTAATATACTAAAAAGGTTATAGTAAAATACTTTTCCTTACCTAAGTAGATCTCTCCTAAAATAATAAAGAAACTACACATTTTAAAAGTTATGCGGATATTTCAAAACATGCCATCGTTTAACCTGTTCACTATAGGAAAAGTTCACTTTGGCAAAAGTATTTTTTCATAAAGGTCATAAGTTGCTTTGCATGAATAAAATCAATATTCACAAAACCGGTTCAATATTCAGGTGATAATCTATATAAAACCTGTATAAATTGTATTTTGTAAACACCTCAATTATTATTGTTTGTTCATTTATGCTATGTATTTTACTGAAGACGGTTCAAACCGAAATATATAATGTTTTATAGTTTTTAAAGTTACCTTTTTTTCCTGTCAGTTTTTAGTGTATCAGTCTATTGGCTTTTGTTTACTTTTTTCTATATAAAACTTGAACAGACAATGAATTATTAAGGTGTTTTAAAGGAAACCTTTTCAACGTTCAGACTGTCATGCTAACTTTGTCTTTCGCACGACATTTTACGAGTTCAAATGTACTAAAACATCTCTCAACAATACTATCAACACTAATTAATCCAGCCTTCAGGAAACGTTACATCTATGGTATAAAGTTTGACAAACATCTCAACAAGAGAAACCGGAGCAGACCACTGGACTAGGAATGAAAGGTTGATGACGTTTTGCAGCAGACCTTCGCTCGCAGCGAGATTGGGTATTTCCATGCTAATATTGTGTCGAAATGTGAGATGAAACGATGACCATGTCATCAACCAGTTCTACGACGAGCTGGTCCGGGAATAAATCACTCCTACCCAATCATTAGAGTAAGATTGGATGCAGTACGACATGGGGTTATAGAAGCTGATTTAGATGTAAACTGGTTTGTAAGGTTTTACTTAAGATTTTCACGTTATACAGGGTGTCACAAAAATGTGTGGCGTGCTAAGCAGAACCGGATTCTGCATACAAAAAAGTAAGTTGAAAATGACTGGCAACATTTTTTCTTTATTTTGGCTTAGTTTAGCCGTGATCAGCCATTTTGTAGACTTTTGAATATAATTTATAATTTAAAACTTTTTGAGATATTTTTGTGATACCTTAATTGTTTCCTTAATAACATTTTACAAAATATCTTTAAGCCAACTCATCTACAATTTTTGTAATATACTATGGTAAGAAAATCTCTCTCATATGATTTTGTATAGTCAACTTAAACAACAGTATTCATTAAAACTATTCTCTAAATCTCAGTTCTAAATAGATTGAAAGAATGTAAGTAATTTATTTCTTGAAGTGTCTAATTGTTATATGTATATAATTATATACATATGTAAAATTTTGGGGAAGTCAGAAACTACAAACACAATTGCTCTAGCTCATTTCGTTCTGTCTGGTGAGAGAAATGAATAGCTCTATCTCGCACGGAAGTTCTCTAACAAAAGCAACCTTCGTAATTTGATTCATTTTCCTACCTCTGACTCAAGAAGTCACGAGCAATCGGAGATGTTAATTTGTCTAAGCTTTACTAATTCCAATGAAAAGCTCCTCTCACGTACCGTCCTGCTCATTTGTTACTCGAGTAGCAGATAATTAAATCCTTATCTCTGATTCTCTGGAGTCAGCCACCGTCCTCCCTCCCATCTCACTAATTGAATCATTTATCAACTCGTAATTTTAATTTGATTGGTTTAGGTGGCTATCATGTTGTCTCCAGAGTGGTGATTTTTTGCTGCGGTCGATGACCTCATGTTTCATAGTTAATCACTATGCAAATATTTACAAATCAAATTCAATGTTGACTATGTACATATCTATTCACATTTGGAATATGAGAGTGAGTGTTGTTTGTACGAACCAAGCAACCAGGAATATATTTTATCTGAGAAGAAGAGGACAGTGTGGTGAACAACTGTACTTATGAAAATCATATGTTAAGTTTGTTTTGTTTGGGTTCAACAATAATTGTAAATAGTTAATGGCAAATACAAGTCATGTTTCCACTTAACTAATTTTATAATTATCTAGGTAAGTTTTAATACCTATAACAGCTTCAAATCAAATTTCGAAACTGTCAATGTACATTACCATTTTTTAATATAGTATATAGCCTATCCTTGACTTTGCCGTGTTGTTAAAAAACTAGTTAAATGCAAAACTGTTAATACTCTACAGACCAACATATTCAAGAACGATAGAAGTAACACACTAGTATACAAGACTCTTTAACAAGCTAAGTTATTAAAAATATTGACAACTAGTATCAAATTTTATAAATTTTGAACTTTAATTAAGATTTACAACCTGTTTAGCCAAAATCTCAAACAATAGCGTCAAAGATGTTCTAAAAAATAATACTGAAACTGTTCAGTGAATTTATTTATTTGTTGTTTTCTTTATGTTATTACTTATTATAATGTTGATTCTGTTGAAGGGCTATGCTCCTATGTGTTCAATGACGTGAATTCACAGTAAAAGGTACAAGAAAAATAAACTGAATGGGCTTCATCGAATGTAACGTAAGATTCTAAAGAACTTTTAGTTCTGTTTTGCAAATTTAGAAGTTATTTTTAAGTTGATAGACGGAGCTGTGTAAAAACTGTGCAGCTATTTGTAGAATGACGTTTAGTTGAAGAAATGCTTGCAATCTAACTAATTATAATGATGGAAACGGCCATCTTACTTTATTGAGAAAACTGGCAGCCTTATAAATGAGAAAATATGAAATAACAAAGAGTTTTTAATCACGTACAACGAGACATTCTTTTCAAGTCTAGGAATCTATGAGGAAATATAGCTTGGAAAGAAATGATCTTACAAAGTTAAAATGCTCGTTGTAATTAATAGTTCCTATCACCTGAACAGGTCTTGGATAAAACCTTTAACTGGGTAGAGCATTGTAATATTCAGCGTTGTACAATTTTGCATTATATTGTTCAAAAATATCTATCGCAGACTGTTGAGGAATTTGTGCGTGAAATTAAAATTGAAATTGTACCACATCAACTTAAAATCTGTGTGTATAATTATATTAATAAATAATTTGTGTTTTAGGTAAGTTACTGCTTGGGGAGGATTCTGATCAATTACAGACTAACAAGTGGCAAGTGAATTTGTAAGTATACGTCGTACATACAGGAGTTTTATAAAATAATGGTGAATTTTCTATGGTAAATAACACCAATAAAGGCTACACATAAAGTAACAAAATTAATGATTCATTATTAATACATTTTGAATATGTCCATCAATAGTTGTTTTACGGTAATATATGCCAGCCCAAACATTTGCTAATATTTACCTCGTCACAGTAGTTATCGCATCAGCGATTCTTGCTTTTAAATATTTTAGAATAAACAAACGTGCTAATTTCTTTACAAAAAATATAGTAATGTTTTGATTAAAATAATAATGTACATTTTATAAAATACATGCCAATAGTTGCAGTCTGACCTTGAAAACATTCACATCAGCTGTGATGCTGTGTATTGGTGTGTGGGTAGGGGGAAAGGGGTGAATATCCCACCTGTTCCCGTACGTAAGCTTGTATTATCTGTGTGTTTTCGTGTTTCTAACTCCGGGCTCACAGCTCTTATTCTCCATCTGAATATAAAACACACATCAGCTGAAACTTTGTGTTTGTAATGTGACACTCTCGTCTCCATTTCACATTTTCCGCCTGGTTTAACAAACATTCTTCGTTAGTGTTTCTTCTCTAAAGTAAACTTAGGGAGTTTGTGTGCGTTTATTAAAGAAAGAAGGTAGCTGTGATGTGTTGCCTATGTAGTCTATAAGCATGTGTGGCTCATAATACTTAAATTATAAAAATAACTCACTCACTTTAAACCAAAAGAGTTGTCCACTTTTTAAGTTAATTCAAATTTTATTTATTTGTACGTGATAAACTTACATGTTATCCCTCTAACAGAGTGTTTTTACATATTTTATTTTATCATTATATTACACATCTGCGTTACTAACAACCATATGGTGTTGAAAATGAAATTTATCAACACCAAATTTACTCCCATTGCTGGTGGGAAACAATTCAAATGTGTGGTTCCATCAAAGATAATGTTATGATAGGTAGATTGGGCATATGCCAAATAGCTGAGACAGGAAAATCAACATAGTTCGGCAGCCCAAGCACAGATAGCGTCGCGAGAAAACTCTTTAAATCAAGTAGAGCCACTGACTACGAGTATTACACATGATTCACGAACGACTGGAGTTCGAAGGAACAAAATTATAAAGTTTCAGTACGGTTGTTAAGTTATGTAGTAGTTAATTTTCTCTCGTTACTTAACTCTAGAAAAGGTAAAGTTTGTCTTGTTTAATAGGTGAAGTTAGGACTACAAAGTCCTCTCTACCACTCAATCTCGACCTTTACCTAGCGTTACCGTAGAGTCACATTACAAACGTAAGTGGTGACTGCGGGGATCGAACCCGCGCCACCGTAGTGATCAGCTCCGGAGTCGCGCACGATTTCAACCCGCCATGGGTATTACTTCTTTTACCTTTATAAGTAATACTCTGACTAGTCTTTAAATTAAAACCTTAACACGATCAGTCTTTCCAGTGCGAAAACATATTTAAACATGTAATTGTTCATTGCAATAACTTATATCTTTTATAAGCGCAATATTGTAATATTTTAAAAATATAACAAAGAGTTAAACCTGTAGCTACGAAAACTGTCGTACTTCAACAAAGGTAAAGCTTGCTTGGTCACGTGGTTAGGGTGGTAGAGGGGGGAGTACAGTAAGATGTCACAGCTGTTTTCACACGTAAGCTTGTATTATCTGTGACTTGAGCTTTCACCTTCTCTTTCCCACTGAGATCTGTTATTTCTCACCAGAATACAATCCACACATCATCTGACATCTGGAAACATATTTTATCGGTTTAACAATACTAATCAGACGCAATGAAGCTCATCTTTATCGCTTGGATCTGCATTGTTTATTCGGTTTTATTGCTGAACTGCATTGATTGCTCGTGAAGAATATGATTGTGAACAGCTGGGTACAATATTAAAGGTATTAATATTAAGAGTGCTCAGTACTGGTGACTATTTTGGGCTTGGTGTAAATCTTTAGTATCATTGTCATAGTAAAGAAAGTTTTCTTGATGTTTAAGTGTCCGTCACGTCATGACTACTATGCGTACACCGCAAGCTAGTATAATAAATGAGGAATAATAATACACCTTTCTTGACGAACTTAGGGCTTTTACTTAGGACTACAAACCGCCAAAAGCTCTTTTCTTCTAAAATTCATCACAAACTCTCCCTCCAAAATTAAATAAAGGTGATGTAGGAAGCACCTTGTAGGAGGAAAGTTTTAATTCACTTATTGGCCACTAGAGGCGCTAGGGCCGGGCACGTCCTCTTGTCTACAGAATCACAAGTAGGCTTTACCTTTAATCATTGTCAAACTCGACCAAACTCACTTAACAATCATCACGTTCACGTCGGGAAATGTTGACTAAAAGCGTGGTTAAAGAGTTGGTTATTCGTATCGGTGGAAGCTATGGAGGGAATAAGCTGTTAAGTAACTCTGAAATGAAATGAAATAACTCTAACGCTTTTATCAGGTGTACAACCAGTAGATTATATATATTACATCAATAAATTTGTCTGATAAACTAATTCTAAATGGTGAAACCAATGAAAGAATAGTGTTTGTGTATTCATTATGTATTTTTAAAGTGGATATTTGTAATTTGGAAGACAATTTTGTCCTTTGCTCAATTTCACGTTACGTAAAATATTTGAAATACCTTTATTAGCACAAATTGCTTATTCTTTCAATCATATTAAAGTTTAACACAACTACTCTGTTATTTTGTAAAAAGATGAAACTAAATTTTCCAGCCACTTCTGGAAAAATAACTTCTAACGTAATCCTCTGTAGACGGGTGGAGGTTATCTACTGTTCGAAACGTTAGGAGTAGTTTTTCTTCAGAAGTGGTGGAAAAGTCCGTTTCGTCTTTTTACTAAATTACTTTCCGCCACTATAATGAACTTCCAAACTAACATTTACTCCGTTACAATCTAGTTCTTCCAGCTCACACCACGTCAAAACATCATAATAACTGGCTTGAAAAGTTTTGGTCTCGCTGTGGATTACCATATTCAATCACTGAAGCCAATCAGTGACTGAAGATAATACTCCACAGCTAGACCGAAATATTTCAAACTCATTATTATGATGCTATTACGTGGTGTAAACCGAAAGAACTAGATTATAGTTTTGACACTAGCAGCGAAAAAGCCTAAACATTAATTTTACAACCATTCTGGTTTAATAATTGAAGTCCTTTAGCGTAAAACATGTTCGGAGAAATTATGGACTTAACTATATACCTTAACTAGAGTAGTAGACGGCCTTGGTAATGGTATCAGTTTAGTAAAACACTGAAACGCATGCTACACTGTAATACTTGGTTGTAAACCCTGGGTTCGGTAGCCTGGATTATGCGGCTTGCATATAGCCTATAATGTGCGGAGGGCTGAGCCGCATATCAAGTATCAAGTAACACCACTCACCAAGGCCCTTAAACTTGCCAGCTTCATATCCATCCCACCGGCAACACTTTCTCGTTTACTACTTTCGTTTTATATGAAGGTAAAAACACAAACCACTAATATTTTAGTCTACTTAAGTAAGAGATGTCTGAGTTTAAAAGTAAAGTTTGTCTTGCTTAACGATGCAAAGTTAAGACTATAAGGTCCCTCTACCACTAAACATTGACCTTTACCTAGCGTCACCGCAAAGTCACATATAAATTGATGGTGGCGACTGCGAGGATTGAACCTGCGCCATCTGAGTGGTGAAGGAGGAACGCGCGTTACCAACGCGCCACGGCACCGCTAAATAATATTGCGTTTTGAACAAGAAAAACATGACGTCTTAGAATGTGAAGATGGGATAAGATTCTAGATCCCGAAACGTCGTGTTTTCTTGTTCATCGTGTACTATGCAAAACGTCCGCGATTATATTTTAACTGCAGAAACTCTATTATATTCAACGCAAACTTAACAAACAACAAATATCAATAATCTACAACATAAATATCTCCAACCATAAAGTCATAGATGACTATGAAAAAGAGCAACAGTACTAGTTTATGGTTCACATAATCGAACAAAGTTTACAACCCAATTATAGAAGATTAGCATTTAGAACCAAACTGTGAGTTATAGTTTTCTCTACTTCATTTCGCGAAATGTATAGTTCCTAATAACAAATCCTCAAAAACTACTAATTGCTTTTAATTCGGATTTAAAACCCGTTCTAAAAGGCTTATTGAAATTAAAGTTAAGTATCGGAGTAAACCTTTTCTTTTACGTCAAAAAACGTAAACAAATACGTAGCCTATTTGCTTTTATATAACAGGTTACGTACCTTTCAACGACGCAATTCCTTTAGTAAAACATAGGTGTTTACTATGGTTTCAACTATCAAGTAGTCATTCTCAAAACATTATAAGAACGTTAATGATCCATCTTCGATTTCGTCAAAATTAATAAATAGCATAATACATAAAACACAAAGAACACTTATAAAACATTGTATGCACCGGCCGGTACCTGTCACTGAACTGATTAGACGTTGTCAAACAGTGTACAGATTTGGTAATCATTGAACGTCACAGTGATTAGACGTTCAGTGACAGGTACTGGCCGGTGCATACAATGTTTTAAAGTGTTTTATGTATTGTGCTATTTATTAATTTTGACGAAATCGAAGATGTATCTTTAACGTTCTTATAATGTTTTGAGAATGACTACTTGATAGGAAACTATAGTAAACTATAGTTTTACTAAAGGAATTGCGACGTTGAAAGGTACGTAACCTGTTGTATATCAAAGACCAAATCCAGAAGGCTAATCATGAATAAATTTGTGTTTATTTGTCGTGTTCCTTAAAATCGTTTAGCAGTTAGAGACCTGAAAAAATTATTAGTTTTGTTAGGTTGAAGTATTATTAAGGACGTATTCCATAGTTTTTAGTAAAAGAAGAAGACGATGTTTCGGGATCTGGAATATAATCCCGTCTTCAGACCCTAAGAACATACTTCTTCTAATTTGGATTTAAAACTTATGTGGTTTGACATAATTTAAATAAAAACTTGGATTAACCACAATGATTAAATACTGATTGAATACAGTTTTCACTGTGGTTAATCCAAAAGTGTTTATTTAAAATACTTCTTCTAAGTTCACTTTGAAAAAAACATTAGTATTTATTAGTGGCCACCAAACTACCCATTCCCCAATCACAAACACCAACGGAAGTCCTCATAAATTTGACGAGCCCCGAGCCCCGAAAAGAACAGCAAAATGAAGAGGATTTATGCCCTAACTGTTCACGACACTCAAGTGGGCGGTATTGTGGATTGTGAACGGGTTTGGAAATTAAACTGGCGTAACTGACAGGCTGACGTGACAACGACCTCCCTCTGACACAAGGGACGGGCAATATTTATGCAATACAACTCAGCCCACAACACTCATATGTGTGACAGCTCCATGTGATTGCAAATACCAGAGAGTATAGTGCACTTTGTAGTCGCTCATCTGGTTGAAGATTAGTTTCAGGGTCATTTACCTTCTTAAGTGGTAGGAGTCTTTAATGACTTTTCTCTTATTTGCTACTTCATTCTCTTTCTCATTGTTGTAAAACTTATTAAACACAATACATTTTGTAACTATCTACAAGTGGACCATTTAGCGGACTCGTGGAGGATTGGTATCGCGCGGGATTCTAGAGCTCATCACTACGATCCGCTAAGTGACACTTCACTTTAAAGGTCTTGGTAAAAGTATGAGAACTGTGAAAACTAGAGCTTTCTATCTCAGCCCAGTAAAAAACCGCAGCTCATTTAGTTAAGTAAAACTAAATGGAGGCAAAACATTCACATTTAGGAAATAAATAACCCCATTAAACCACTTTAACTTACAAACTCAAACCTGGTTTGCTGCAGTTAGAAATCAACTTTATTATTTGTTAATTTTAACTGTTTCACAAATTCGTTATTTACCTTCACCGTAAATTTCCTCAGTAATAAAAACCAGGTTCTGAACATTTCAATAAGCTGCCATTTTGTACTTGGTTGAGATAAAAGTTCTAGATTCCACTGTGTTTTAACCAACAACTTTAAAATGAGGCTTCACTCAATTTGTCCTAGGGTTTAAAAATTATAAGCTGCCTCCCCAAAATCCCATATTGGTAAAATGTACAAAGTTGGAATATTAACTTAAAAATTTACTTTGCATTTTTTTCTATGTATCCATTTGACTGGGTGTATCTATAATTTTAATTTGCCCGAAGCCGTGCAGTGTATGAAATGTGTGTTCCAACTTTTAGGCAAAATACAAATTTTCATTTCAGTTTTAGCCTAATGTTAAAATAAGTGTTTGCTTAGAGTAAACACCGATCAGCGTACGAAATTACTGATATGTTACACAGTTAACATTAGATATTAGTAAACGATTCCTTTAGGAATAACCTATTCAAAATTAATATTTTTTTATTAAAGAACGATATTTGGTTCGTAAGTTTATCGGTTACATCTTGCTCACCATTCAACAAGCTCTAAGCGTTAAATCATATTCCCCATTTGCCTCTAAACCCACTTAAGCGAGATCATTCAGGTGGTTCCTCCGCAGAATGGGAGGTAATCCGCTTTGTGAATAATTACCCGGTCTGTAATGTGTAGATATGTTTCAACCCGGCAATGCTTATAGCACCCAGTTATTGAAATTTCCTGCTTCTAAGCTTTGAGCTCAACGGGTATCAAATACTGTATCTCTTGTGATGAGCAGCTCTCCCGTCCTTGTCTTTCTATTTCAGTTTTTTTCTATATTTATCACTTGGTGCATATATATCATCGTCTATGACATTTTTATTATTTATCCATTAACCATTTCTTCTCACATTTAATTTCTGCACTATTTTAACATTTGTTTTCACTAACGTTAATTTAATATTTTTTTTAGTCAAAAGCAAAACTGGTGATATTTCCACCCAACGTATTATTACATTGTTACAAGTTCCAATTGTTTACCATAAAAGCCACACCCATAATGCATTTTAGTACTTTAATTGTTAAGCTTACAACAGGGTTTATTATGTGAAATTAACATCAGACGGTTTACATACTTATTTATGACTCGCGAAAATTAAAAAAATTTGATTTTGTGAGACGTGGGCAAAAAGAATGTTCAAGTATTATGAAATCGAAATTAAATTTCAAACGTTTTAACCTAAACAAACTGCTATGAAACAATTATTTTGCCCTAACAAATTATTTTTTAGGTCTAGGTGATGAATTAAAGATGACGAGTGTTATCAGCATATTTGTACCAGTGGTGTACCAAAACCAAAATCTAGGCTAGTCTACATAAAAAGGACCTGCCTTCCGAACAAAATAAATATATTCATCTCAAACAATTCATTCTCTAAAACAACTGACCTAGATCCAAGGGTACAGATGAAGTCTCCAAAGTCTCAGTTAAAGACCCGATGTTTACGGTTGAAGCTAAATCTCCACGAACTGCTGCACTCTGGCGGGTTTAGTAGTGTTCAAGTTACGAGGTGTTTTACTGTGCAAGTTACTTTGATGTGAACAAAACTCAGCAGGTAATAAAAGCAACTGCAGCTACTCTGTGCTGACTGCGCTTCCTATAGCCGGCGCGTTTCCGCTCCCGTAGAGTCGTCAGGTTTTAGTGCCAGTAGCTTAACTGTTCAGTGAAGCTGGACCGTATGGAGGGTTGTAGCTGTTATATTTTAGACTTTAAACTTGAGTTTTGGTGTATTGAATTAAACAAGCACTTAAAATACTGTTTAGTTTAAAACTTGACAAAACGATTCGACTGGGCTAGGCTAGTCGCCACGATGTTCCGTGCGTATTGTCGTTGTCCCCCGTAGTTTCGGATAGTGACACGCAAGTGATGAACCGAAAACTGTAAATATGTATATACATAACATTTATTGCTAAGAAAAATTATAAAGAAAGGAGACCCTTGAAAATGGACAACTTTTGCCCGAATGCATAGTGTAAAAAATCTTAATACATCTATGAAATAAGGTATTTATATGCTAGGCTAGTAATCTTCAATTGCATGAACGTTAAAATTTAGAAGATAATATACCATATATAAAATATTATGTAAAGAAAAATATTTGAAAATACTCGGCAAGTCCTAAAGGTTGTTTACTAATTTTAGCTATTATCTTGATTTTGCAGATCGGTGGATTTCAAATATAGTAGATGACGATACAAGTAGTCCAAGTTCAACACTCAATGTGATTAATTCGATCGTTAAGTATTTAAGTCAGTCAAATTAAAAAGGCCGTCCATAGTTTTTTTTCTTAGAGAGCTTTGTTAAAGGGTCTTGTCAACCTTTTATTCTTGTTAAAAGTATCCATGGACCAAATTCTTAGACGGGTCGTCGTAGATTTTGTTTACTTTTCACAGAACCAAGGAACATTTTATAGGCTTATAAAATCTAGTCATACAGTTAAACATAAGTTACATTGTTTTAAAGGGATTATATAAATTATTATATAGTGTAGCTCAGGCTTAACTTTTACCCAAATCTATAGCTGCAAAACCTAAATTATCGTCGTGACTAGTTTCTGATTTTGTTTCGTAGTTATTTAAAAAGAGCAAATAAAACAACATACGATCACACTCAAATTTGTATTTAATTAGTTATTTAAAACAAAAATAAAACTGATTTTCCAATCATTTACTCAACACTGATTACTTCCCTATTTCGCTCTGTTGAGGCGTCATTTTTCACCAGGTTTGATCAAGCCAAAGCCCCAGTGTCAGCCAATTAGTGAGAGATACTTCGGGGAGGTTTTTAATTAGCGGAGAGCGCTCTCTATATAGTCGCTAGTAAAGTGCAGGGTCTGTAGCGTTGTAGAGTCCATACAATGTGAGAGAGACCCTTTGCCGTGTATTACATGAACATATCGTCGTGTGTGTATAGGTGCTTGTGTATGTTCTGTATGGCTACCCTTGTTCTATTTAATAGAGGCAGCTAGGAAGTGGTCATTTTGTTGAAATACGGTCTGTTTGTTTAACCATATGGTGATAAGTGGGTTTCATGAAGTAGGTGTATTGTTATAGTACGTCATTATGAATAACATAGATCAAAGTTGAACTTTGTTTATTAGTTCTACATGTCCGCGGGAAGCCAGATCCGATGAGTTCTAAAAAGGGTGAACAGGGGCAGTGATTACTAATCTTTTTATAAAAAAAAGTCAAATGTATATATTTTTCTATACTCGTATGCTAATTCGGTGATAACAACTTGCAGTTTGATGAAACACATGTAAAAATGGAATCCAAATATACATGTTAAAACACCAATAAAGCGATACCTTGCGATACATAATTATAGCCGTTAGTTCCTGCCTTAAGCATATAAGAGGCTCGTAATTCCCTCTTCGTCCCATAACTACCATTCATTTGGCAAGGAAACTGATCAATCCATTATACAAAGTAGTTGTTACAACTCAAACGTATTTTAATCAATTTAGCAAAAATAAAACGACATCTAATATGAACAAAAGTATTATAACTTGTCATTGTCCATACACATCTTTACGAATTTAAATAAACTACTTCCTTCTTATGAGTGGTTTATCAATATGAAAGTAGTTTTTTCGTCTCAGCTCGAAAGAAAATATATATACGATAATCAACTCGACCTTTTTAAAAATAGAAAAATGTAGTTGACAGAGAGATACCTAACTACTATTTCTTCTACCCATCCTAATGACCATTTCACGGTGGGAACTCGAATATTGATTGCCACTGGCATGATGGACTTATAACCAAAGTTTCAACCTCAAACTCGTAAACGTCCGTTTACAAAGTAGTTTTCGTCTATTTTGACCATACTGTTAGAGCTGATCATGCCAAAAATATAACTGTAAGCTTCTTTGGTGTTTTCTAGCTCTTAATACTAGATGATAAAACCCAAGAAATCTCTACTAGCCTTGGATATAACCAACCTTGTCTTTCAAGCTTCTTGTTTTGAAGATTCATTATCTTTATTTGTTCAGTATTTAACCGTCTGCGTACACACAGTCTAAGTAAATACAGTAAAAGTTAAATAAGTTCATTGTACTAACTTACAACCGTATAGCCGTACTAAATAACTTTAAATCTCAACTTGAAAAAAAAGTTAACCTGAGTTTTAACTTGCAAATACAAATTCCAACTCTGATGTAATGAAATGATGAAGCTGTGCATTAATTAATCAAATAAAAACTGTATATTCTATGCAACACAGAGTATACAATAATTTCCATTGGTAATCTTCATTATTCCTTGTTTCCTGATGTAACGTTGTGTTTGGGAGTCTTTAAAAAACTCTATGCCCCAGTTAAAATGTAATTTACTTTAGTACGTAGTTACAGATCCAGCTAATCCAGCCAGGTAATCCAGCGTGTACTGTCGCTTTTCCAGTACACAAATTAACACAACACAACACAAAAAATTTGACCTTCAATTTCTGAAGAAATTAGAATTCGATGGTTTCCAGACCACCTTTTGGTTTTCTAATAGCACATGTTATCCCAATCAAATCTGAATATTTGATTATTGCATCATTTAAAATTCAATTTGGGCTACACTAGCTCTATTTAAAACCCAACCCCTTTTAATGCACTTCTTTAGAACTAATGGATCGAGATGGGATTAGTGGAGATTGAATCGGAATTAAATATTCAGTTCTACCAGTGAATGGTTTTAGGGATGTTTAAACCTCACTTAGCATTTGATTACCATAGTTAACTAACAGATAACCATGACACAAACTGACACTTTTAAGGTGCCTTGAAGATCAGGTTCACAAAAAATATTGAGATACATTGTGGTTACTTTCAATGTGTGTACATTCAGGTTCACTAGACTCAGGCGAAAAATTCAACTCTCATAGCTCTAGACCACCCAAATATATTTACAGGAATCAATTTCATAGGCCTACCGTTATTTAGGGAAACATTGAAAGACCTCTCCTTAGTCCTGCAAACCAAGTATCTTCAATTTTCTTCTTAACCACTGCTCTTGTAGCGCCCGGAGTACCTCGCTTGGTCAACATATACCTCGCTAGTATATTAAAGTATATTTAAAGATCTCTGGGTTTTGGAACTGATTTTTATTTTATTTTACTGCACAATGCATATTATTTAACTTAAATTTAAACAGATTAGTTGTCGTCTTAAGATCCGATACAGTTGTAAGTTATATATTTAATAACTATTATGTCCTTTTATTATAAAATAATTAATTAAGGTTTTTATTTTTATGGCAAGTTACAATCAATGGTAATCATTGAGGGAAATTATAAAAATAAATTACTCTGACGATTACACGTGTTTAGGAAGTCTTTACTTAATATAGTACTTAATTTTGAAAAACATAAGCCATCAGAGTAAGAAACCGATTTTATAAAAAGCTGTAGAACTTACCAAGAAACCGAACTTAAATATTTGTTATTGTCTTTAACTGTGCTTTCTCGTAGCCATTATAGCTTAAATTTATTTCCATCCCTAGATCAGTCCGACTTATAAAATACTTTTTATATAAATTATCCCATCACAGACACGCAGAGCTGTAAGTATGACAACGTGAGGTATTTTAATTAGAAAGAGTTATGGTAGATTACATAAGGCGAGTTTGAAATGCATTAATATTCCAAGCTGAATGTCCCAAGACAAAGGCGTCATGAATAAAATTACCATGAGACTTTGTTGGATATCTTGAATTCATTCCACTCTCTCCTTTCCTTGTTTCGCTACTTTTGTTCTCAAGAACAATGCATAAAATAGTGGAGGCAATTATTTTTCTAGAGCATTTAATTTTTCTTTTACTGAGTACAATACATATGACAAGATAAAATTCAAGAAGACGACTGCTGCTTGCTAATCAACGTAGTTATTGCAAAAGGAAATATTTATGTACAAAATACTTGTTATGATCATTAGCACAATAGTTACCGTAATCAGTATTAGTTTTACCTAAAATTGTAAACAAATACAATACAATAATTTGAAAGCGCAAAAAATAGTGAGGAAATAAAACAAATTAAGTCTGTCTAGATTCAACCGCGACTTATACCTAGCGTTACCGCGGTGGTGACTGTGGGAATCGATCCTGCTCCAGTGGAGTGACAAGTTCCGAGGTCACGCACGATACCAACCCGCCACGGGTCAGTTGGCTTCCGTAGTTGGTGGTTCAGCCCATGACCAGTACAGTACCGTTTGTATGGGTTATAGAGGAATTGTATTGAACCCTGTCGAGTGAATAACAATTTTAAAGGGTATATCTCGTAGCATACAAAAACAAAGAAACTTGGTCATATGTTCAATGATGTTATGAAAACACCGCCTCAAAAGTTTTAGCACCGAAAGTTTAATGTAACTGTTTCCAATTTAAAGATATAATAATTGATTGCTAATTTGCATGAAGAAATCTTAGATTGTTAAATAAACTATGTAAAACTGAAATCCCCATTTGAATTAAGGAGTAGCTACGAAACCAACCAATAAAACGCTAAGAAATACTTTAAATTACCATACCTGAGCCAAGCTCTGCTGAAAATATGGTAATGAAACTTTTTAAAGACGTGCTGTACCAAATTAATAAATCTATACTGTATATTACTATTTGGATCCTTATTTTCCGTCGTTTACCAAAATCTTGTTAAATTTTGTACAATAGATAGCGAAGATGCTAGAACAGTCCAGCGTTACATTGTGCCTCCGCAAAACAAGGAAATCAACTCCCAATTAGGAACAAGTAGTTAAAGTCTTTGTAAAGTTCTCTGAGGTGTTTTAGAGTGTGATGAATGCCTTAAGTTGCAAACTTTATAACGGCTTTTCATTAACGCCTTAACTGAAAACGTTAAAACACCTTTACACATTTCAAAGCATTGTTAACTACCAAACTTCGCCGCGGTCACGAACTGCATTCCTTAAGCTTTCTTTGTTTTTGCATTTAGTTTTGTTACAGTAGGTTTTTAGTTACAGGCGTGAAAAGTATATTAAGATGGCTCTTGAATAGATTATACGTAAATAAATTATTCAAATCTAAGGTTTATTTCAGACTTTTGGGTTTAAACATGTCTTTCATGGTAACAAATTTGATAAGTTCACTTTGAACCATGTGTATGATTATAACTGGAATATTATGGGAGTAAATTAATAACGAGTTGGATTTATAACCTTTTAGTGAATTACCATAAAAAATAGAGCCATTTCTCTAGCCAAACAGAACGAAACGTCGGAGAACAAAACTGTTTGCAGTTTTGATCCACCTAACATCTAAAAGTAAAAAAAGTTAAAGTTTGTCTTGTTTAACTAGGCATAGTTAGGTCCATAAAGTCCTCTCTAACAATCAACCTCGACCTTTACCTAGCGTTACCGTATAGTCACTTTGCAAATTTAAGTGGTGACTGCGGGGATCGAACCCGCGCCAGCGGAGTAAAGTGGCAAAACGTTATACTGTATATTGGTATTTGGCTGAACGGATGTTGTTGACCTTTGGTTCACATGTTTGGTAAGGTATCATAAATGTTTTACTTAGTTTAATCGAAATCAGTACATAAATATAGATTTTATACCCTAAATACCCATTTTTGGAAGAAACACCCCCTCCTCCAAAAGTTCACTTCCAGTAGACAATGTTTCTGGTTAACGAACTTATCCTATAAATTTGTAAAGGGATTACGTGTAACTAATCTCTTGAAAAACTGACTGAAAATGCAACCAGTAAAGTGACCACAAAAGTCTAAAAAGAGTAAAAGGGCACCTCCGGAGTTATATTTACCCAGTTATAAGAAATTCGCCGGGATTCACGGTAGCGCTTGTTGCTACGAGTCGGCTATGTTTACAAGTTTCTTTGCGCTTGCAGTAATCAAGACAAGGCACACAAACGAAACCGGATTAGTTTTTAATCCAACCAACTGTCCAGCTGGCGCATTCCCTCGTGTAATAGGATGAGCGGATCAGCTGATCTCGTGTGATGAGAGCTGACCCCCACGAAGCAAACAAAGTAACGAACCTCCGAGAAATCATCATGGCAATGAACACACAGGAAGTAATTTTACAAAATTATACGTGTCGAATTATGTTTTATTGATGATTTAGACTGTAATATTCGTATTATCTTTAATGTGATACGCGCCAAGTTATTTGGTTTAAATTGTACACGTTTCTTAGTTGAATGACTTATTTAAAATGTAATAATCATGATAATTTTAAACTAAACTGTGCTTTCAGTACTCGTCAGTCTGAATGTAAAACTTTTGAAATGGAAAAGTGAGATGAAATTAAGGAACAAACAAAAGAGTGTATAACTTACTCCGATAAGATAGCAGTTGTTTAAGAAAAAGATTAACATGTCTTTCAGAACACAGAAACAGTCGTTTATATTTCACCTTTTATTGAAAAATATGTTATAAACAGGTTTACAAATTTTATTTTTTTGCATATTTTTTCAATTATGTCTATTATTCAGGTGAAAGTTAACCTAAAACATAATACAACACATTAGGAACTTAGTTAGCCTAAAAGAAATCAGCGCAAGCTGCTAGCTACACACCACCATTTATTTTTCCTTTTTTAGTTTATTAAGTTTGATAACAACTGATGTTTGATAAAGCCTAGAAAACAATACAATATGCCTGAAACCTTTTTGCACGTGAACTTAATCTTTACAATTAACGTACTGTTTGAATTTCAAACAAATTTATTTTAAAACCTAATTAACGTAGTTATTAAAATACCCTTAAATATACAAAACATATTGCAAAAATATACATGGGCTAATAAGAAATTTCTTTTGGAATATTCTTTTTCGGCAAATATCTTACTGGGGACATGGTTTAGCTCGACCAAATAAACAACAAAAACGCTTCTAACCTAATTTTTATCAAACCTCAGGATATAATATAAAATCACAAACAAACTTGTATTCACTGCAGACTTGCGCAAAGTGTTTCTCATACGGATGAGTTAGTATAGTTGATGATAGAGTATCTAGCAAGCAAGCACATTATATGTAGTTATTGTGCGTGACTCTACATACTACATAGGCCTTGCTTTGTTATATGCAATGTGACTTTAGACCTTAGATGCAATCTGGCGTATGACTCATTCTTGCCTCGCTGCAACCGGATGATGTCACTGGCGTTATCATCAGGCGAAACGTTGAAATCAATTGTCTAGGCTTACTGATAGTAGAACATAAAGGTTTTTAACAATGAAAATTTAGTTTAGTTTAGATGCAACGTTGTATATTCATTGTAAACGTGGTTCGTATACAGAAACTCCATCGCCAAAAACGAACGAGTGTTGATTGTGGTGAGGTTGCCTTCGGCCTTAGAGGTACTTCAATTATTATCATTGGTGTTACAAGGCTGTTCGCTAAGCTCAAAGTATTGCTTCGGCCTTCGTTCTCAGATTTACGTGGTATTTTACTGCAAGTCATAATAAATATTATTAAGGGAAAACTCATTTCTAATTTCATTAAAGTTGGCCTACTCATTCTGCTATTATAACGAAAACCCTTTTTACCGCCATTTTAAAATGGCTTTCATAGTTTTACTGTAGAATAATAATAAGCAAAAGAGTTCATTTGTATTTCATGCTCATTTCATAGTCCTGAGTCTAAGTATAAATATGCTGACTGCATGAATATCTCATGTTTCCAAATGAAATACACTAAAAATAGCGTTTAAGATTCTAGTTTACTAATATTGTAATATTACTAATATTGTTTATATTTTATTCTAATAATATTGTAACTTTGTCACGCAACTGTTTAATACTTAGTAAACCCATCATGTTCTGTACTAGTTACTCCAACCATATCGTCATGGACATCCTATGTTTTATTTCTTGAAAATCCCCTTTAATAATAATAATAATTTGTTTGTTATTCTCCATTACATTGTTACAATACAGATTGAATATATGCTGTATTGCATATATAGAAGAGCCTATTTTGCGGTACTATTTTGTGATAATTTAATGCAATGTGACTTGGCTAATGCAATTGTATTTTGTTAATTTTTGCCCAATAAAATGATTTCTGATTTCTGATGCTAATGTAACTACTAATTTCTAAACAAAACAAAAATAAAATTTCTTTAACAACTTACTGAATGGAGAAAAACGATAGAGCATATTGAACTAAACAATAGTTAGTTTAGAGGTTCCATCACACTATACACGAAAAGAGTGAGTTCAGAAGCAGACTAACTATAAATAATTACTCTACAATAAACAGATTTAGGAGTGTGCTTTCCTGCCACTGGAGTTGATTAAAATTACTTATATAAAATATATACGTAACTAATGCGTGTAGGTTCTACCATGAAATCACATGCAGTTTTCAAAATACTTATCAAAATATTTTTCAACTTGTAAAGTACGTATCTTAAAATAATAAAAAAATTGCTTAGTAAACTTTATTAAGACAAAATATTCTTGTCAAAGTTTCGTTGAAATAAAACTAACAAGTATTTTCCCGAGCGTATTTAGAGAGCGTAGGTAAACGTGATAAATACTGTAAGTTGAGAACTTTGTTTCAGATTTTCATTAACGCCTCGACTTTACACTTTGCCTTACTTTAACCGCCTCTTCAGCTTCAGCTTCGTGTAATGAACTTTTCACTCTTCTGAAGTGCTGCTTTATATAAAGCACCTCGAGCTCAAGCACCTCCAGCTTAGAGTGATGGAACTTGAAGCTCTTCCTCACATTTTGTGCACGGTTAAGGTGTGAAAGAGTAAATAAAAATGATTTTCACAAATGCTTAGTTTAACTAAATTGTTGAAAAATGAAACTTTAAACCTTTTTTTAGGATAATGGATTTAGTATTGTATGATGATATTTATAGATTGAGGTTAAAAAAGGATACAGGTTATGTGTTACTAAACCCAACTTAACATTTTACAAAAATACATTTCAATGTGTAGCAAATATATGTCGATGCAAGAAAATACACTAGTTTTTTCTCAAAACCAGTGTGAAGTTGGTTAATTTAATGAGTAAATAGAATGTTTACTTGAAATTGTGAACTAAAGAATTTTAAACACTACTATAAGTAATTGGATAGTTCAAAAAAAGGAAAGTTTTAGCCGACACCTCAAAATCTGCAAATATATAAAGTGCACTTTAACTCATTTTGGCTCTTCGTTTGAAATTTGTTGTTGGCGCTGGTACTTTTTCTGAAGTTGAAATATTATTACGGAGGTTTACCATTGTTTTTGAATGAACAACAAGTGCATAACGTTTCGTGATCCCATCTTCAGGTGAAAAGTATCCTAAAACATAACACAAAACATTAGGAAATGAGCTAGCCTAGAAGTAATCAGCGCAAGCTGACCAGTCACCCACCACCATATACCCTTTCTCGTTTCCTTCTTAAACATATTAAAATATGTATTAAACAATTTTTCTAGAAAACAACGTATGTACAAAAACTGTTATAAATTTTAAAAAATAAAAATCGAGAAATCAAACACGTCTAGGGCCAGGAACAGCTGCACTTTCACTGACTGGCCAGCCGCCAGACGGTCCAGTTGGCTGGCTTGGAGCAGCGGACGACCAATCACAGCCATGAATCAGACTGACTAACTGTAAAAGAGAAAAAACCTATCTATGCACAACCGTTGAAAGGAAATTGTTTCGAGTTTATAAATGTATCAAGTTTTCGAACAAATGAGTTAAAATGAGTAATGAAATCTATTGTTAAAAATGATATCATGTACTTTTATTCACTGAAAACGATTAAAAACGTCCGTAATAATATTTTAACCCGTTTCGGCTGTCTAAATCGTTATTTAACCCATTTCGTTTAGCCCCTGAACTGTTGTATAAATAGATTTATAATAGGTATTTACCTCCGTTACTCAGTTCATGCAGTGCTGTAAGTTATGGGTATACAGTTATGTTTGGTCACCTTGTGCCATCATCAGGTATGATGAAAATCATCTTGACTTATAAATTCATTTATAGTCTTCCTTAAGAGACTTCATTTATAGCCTTATTTACCATTCACTCTTGAGATTACATATCAAACATTTGCTTTAACATAATATTTCCTATATTCATAATTGTTACGTTAAACTACGTAACTACTAACTAAACTCCTAGCAAATCTTTCCCTTGAAGAAAATTAGTCAACTGACTCTTAAATTGTTCTCTTCCTGACGCCCTTTGAAACATACGATGAGTCACAAACGACGCAGAGCCAATTAGAACGGAGCGATTCGGGGAACAAAATTAGGGCCTATCCATAACAACCGGTCATTTCGCTGGCTATAACTCTGTCTAACATATTGATTATGGGTTGTTCTAGTTATCATATAAGTTCGTTGACCTTGAATTACTAAAATTAGTCAACGGAGCCGTAATTTTATCTTACGTGATGATGTCACAAACAAAACAAAACCAGTTTGGTAAAGCACGATAAACCGCCAATTAATCAACTGTGAATTATTAATCGACTAATCATTAAACAATTTGAGATGGCTAACTTAGTAATCAATTAATCAGCCATGACACCGTGTGAAATTAATCAAATCCTGATTATAAAGAAAATTGCCACCCGCAAACCGTACCACGCCCATTCCTACCAAGCTGGCTAGGTGTGTAGAATATTTATTGGGGATTTATTGATTTATAATTTAGTATGCTCAGATACATACTTCGGCTTGTTTAAGATAATTTTGCAAGTTTTCCTGAGTTACGAGCAAAAGCTAGCCGTTTAAACACGCCAAGGCACTTGATATTTAGGCTAATTACGTACATATATTAAAATCTATGATATCAAATTCAATAAACCTAGAATTTGGCTTATCAACTTTGTAAAAATTCAACAAGAGTGTTTTAAATTTATTTGTGTATAAGATAAACCCAGTTGTATTCTTATTGAGATGACATAGAATTAATCATCTATATTTTAGACTTAACGATTAAGTTTTGGAAAAACAAATCCTCACCTCTAGTTAAATGAAAAGTAAAGAAAATGCGATCAGACAATATGGTTTCTCTGAATAGACACTACGTTAACATCAAACATATTTAAACTTTGGAATAATAAGTCGGATTTTGAAGAACTATTCCTAAATGAAAGCAATATGAATATAACAGTAAAACACCCTTGGAAACAATATTTTGTACATAGAAATAATGATAATAATTACATAGATACATACAAATAGTTTCAATGCTACATTTTCACCTCTTGTTCTACACAAATTAATTGCACGACGATGGTAAATAAAATGTTCTTTCGGAAAACCTCTTGTTTAAATATTATTAAATAAGTGATTTTTAACCATATTTTGCTCGTTCTTATCTTAATTTCATAAGTATAATTTAAATTTATTAGTCAAACTTTAAACTTTCAAATTTTAAACATAATTTGTGCCCATTTATGAAATTGCTATAAGAACAATGTAATAACATTTACATGTTATGTAAGAATATTTAAACATGAGGTTTTCCAAAAGAACGTTTTATTTACCATCGTTGTGCAATTAATTTGTATAGAACAAGAGGTGAAATGTAACATTGAAATTAACATAACACAAACCAAAAAAATACCCTATTAACATTTTAACTCATATTGATTTTGTCCACATATATTACTTTTTTTCAAAATTGCTGATAAACTCGACGTTCTATTCTCACAGTGATTACGGCAATGTATCATAAAAAGTGTACATTTACTGTTTTCAAACTTCAAAACCGTATGTCTAGAAAAACAATACAATTTAAAAAATATCCTCATAATACTATTCATAAGTCGGAACTTTTCCACTGAACGTAGAAGAACTAAGTTTCACTTATATCCAATTCTGCACAAATGAAGATACGAACCCACTCGCCGAGTGTGCGTACGCTTGAAATTTCATCTCTGCAAAGAAAACTTAGGCAGATAAAACTTGAGACGTAACTGCACCAGTTGTTCTGTCGCAACTTTCCTCATTTGTTTGAGACAGAAAAACAGATGGCTTGAACAAATTACTTTTAAAAGTGTTGTTTTGTCTATGTTTGCAATGATGTGGTTAGTTTATGGTTATTTATCGAAAAGTAGCAAATACGCTACCGGCGCCAGTGCATGGTTTTGTGTTTAATTAGTGCTTTCGGTCAAACTGTAATGTATTTATATTAACGATGTATTTTGGCGATTTATTTAAACTCGTCAGAAGATTTGTCTACTTCAGTCACCAAGCTAGAAAAATGTACAAACAATTACCTTCGTCTTGAGAGAAGAAAGGACTATCGCTGAATTGATACGGATTAACAAATACGTAGATATCCCTCATATACCTATATAAATTATAAACTATTTTAGCTTAATGTTGTATAATAACAAATGTTAAAAATATGCTAAACAAATAAATATACATGTATGCACAAAATTGTCAATCTCATGAAATTGGTTTTGGTTTTCAGGTTGGTTTCGCATGGTTCAAAATGAGAAAATAACATTCCTCTACCTGTAAGTTCAAATTATTTAATAAATACTTAATAAATAGTCAAACCCGCCCAATGGTAGGCATATTTAAATTTGTTTCTTTGTATAACGTGTTTTAAAAAGTTGGATAGTATAAAACCAACCTATAAGCGATGAAAAGAACAAGTAAGTAAATCATTCAGTAATTTGGGTGAGCTAAAATATGGAATTCAATGTTATCTTGGTTTGCTGTTTCATACCATAACCTCGTTCAAAATAATCAATAGTCACTAATGTGTATCACAACTTTTGTCGTTACCTGTCAAAACAATAACATATAACTTTTGTAATCTGTGTGCAACAGCCTGAAGATGATAGTTTGCTTTGGAAAGCGCTTATACAGAATATAAACTACGGAGTTTAAATGGCGGACTATTAATAGTCCGTTAAAATTATTACAGGTTTTACTACAAACAAAGTGATCCCATATAATTTATATTGTTATAGAGAAAGAGCCAACTAGTTCCTTTTATTCGTACAACTTAAAACCAATTATTCAAAGTAACGGAAGGCGCCCAATCTAGGTCCTTAGTTAAAACCATAAATTAAAGAATTAAGGAATAATAAGCCTCAAATGAAAGGTAGAGAGAGCTTTCCTCTATACAGGTAGAAACAATGTCAGGTTCTTATAAAGAATTCAGACTTATCTCCAAGTTCTGCGTCAGAGAATACCCTGAAATATGTAGATTGTTTACTAACGAGTTGCTTTATTAGGTTTCATGATGTAATTTAGCTAATTCAACCCAGTTCCTTGGTGGTTGATTATGAAAACTTGGTGTCGGATTGTAATTAGCCAAGGTACACAAAGTTGCAGCGAGTTTGTTCTTGTTAATCACCTTAACTCAAAGAAACTCAAGGTGAATTTCATTTCACAAATATTTAAGTGTAAGAACTTTGCATGTTGTCTTGTCATGTAGGCCTAGTATATTTTAGTTATATTAAGTAGTAAGTTTAGGCATATGGTATTCTTGGGCAGGGAACTTACTTATAGGTACAGTAATAGTTTTTATCAGTAATTGCCTTAGACTTGTCCCGTGCTCTTTAAACGAGCAAGTTTGCCATTTAAACTATTATAATCTAGTTATTCTGGTTCATACCGCGTCCAAACTTTATAATTAGGTTGAGATATTTCAGCCTCGCCGTAGAGTAGCCAGTCACTGATTGGTTAAAACTCAGTCATTCAATTACTGAAGATAGTACTCCACATTGAGGCCGAAATATCTCAACCTAATTATGATGCTTAGACCCGGTGTGGACCAGAAGAACTAGGTTATATTTGTGACACAGGTCGCAAAAGAGTTAAGTTTATTTAAATGATTATTTTAGTTAAGAGTGCTGCATTTAAATCGAAATCCTGTTGTCCCTTCGTTAGTTTGACAGTGATGTTTGTTATTTGCACATTATAATATGGCTTTCAGGCTTTGTTACGTATCCTTAGTTTAGGTACGTTCTTAGAAAAGTCGAAAGGGTAGTTCATGTAAAGGTTTCGACCTAAAGTTAGTTAATCCAGTAATTGTTGATTTATCATAATAATATATGCCTGAGCACAGTTTCCAGAATCATTTTATCGCTCAAACTCTTTGCTGCTCACAATTTCAGCCGCAATTCAATGACAATATTCACTAAAGGGACATTTCTTTTGTCAAAAAATATTAAGTATGCAGTTTAAAGGCTAGCTTTAAGTATCTTTGCAGTTTCCTTAATTCTTATCCAAAGAGAAAGTTTGAACAATTTATTTTATCTTGTTGGAAGATTTCTCTACCTCAGTCACAAAACTAGAATATTCTAAATGAAAGAAACAGAATAATTACGTCTTGAAAGTAAAGACGAAGCTATTTCTTAACCAATTCAAACGAAGCAGTCCATTATCTTCTAGCAGTCAAGATATAAAAATTGTCCACTGCTCACAAACAACCACAACTAACAATGACAATGACTCTGTGAGCGAAGACACTGACGAGGTTAGGAAGGCCTATAGTTCACGAGATGTCCGTTAGTTCTCGGACTGTGCGGAGAGATGGCAGCACCGCTACTCGGCATTGGTTCTACCCAGTCTGCTGCTATACAAGGCGATATCGCTGGGACCGCTTCAGTTTTTGTCTCAGATTCCAGTAGCTTACTCACTGGCCGTGACATCACTACAAGGAATATCAGCTGGTCAGCATTAACTTGATTGATTCCTTATGATGTCTCTGGAAATAAACGTAAAACGTGATTTTTTAGACACGCGTGACAGCATCAGACGTCGTCAGGTCATTTTCTTTATAAAATCTGTGTGGGAGGTATTGGTCTCTTATTAGAACAAAGCCCTTTATTTTTTGTGATAGTTTTTAGTCCCTGTTGTAAGCGATGGTGTTCTTCTCAAGGAGACGTCGAAATAAACCAAGGTTTACACTTGTACTAACTTAGTTAGAACGAGACTACGGGCCTAAGGAAACATAAATAACTGGAAGAGTTCAATTCAATGCAAAACCAAAATTAAAACCAACCTAATTAATTTAAATGTCTCTTTTGTGCGATTATGCAACTATGAAAATACGTTTCATATATTTTAATTCGTCTGCAGGAAATAAGGTAAACCCATGTTATGATAACCTGCGGAGGTAAGTGACAGATGAATTAAATCTGTTGGAAAGGAAAGAGAGCCAATTGAATAAATTACTTTCCTAATGAAGTTTCATTGTTCTCTAAGCGAGGTTTTCCATCTTGGATTCACCGACATTTATTGCTCCAATTTAATCAAACATTAATATCTTACATTAAAGAAATGTGTCATTGGTCGGGAAAGAACTAAATTAGTTATCTAAGACATAAAAACAAAGACTATTGAGCTTATAAACAATACTGATTTTATATCAAATGCAACACAATGTGTGTTTTGGTGCAGGTTAAGACCTTTTTTATATAGCGTGAAAAAACTATAACAAAACGAAATTACCAAGTCTCACACCATAACAGGACTTTCATATAGATTAAACCGACACATTTGGCTGTAAGATTTTGTCACCAGTGGCTTATCCCACTTTCTCCAAACTCAACTATATGTCTACACAATTGTTTATTGTATTTGACAAATAAAAAGCACAAAACAAAAGTAGCAAGGTGTCTCAGCTTCTCTCTTCTGAAAGAAGAAAGCGCATAAAGGTTTTTATTGTGCGAGTAACTGACTTAAAGGAATGGGAACGAATTGCAGTGTAATAAGAAAGCCGTTCTCCACAATAAGGCATAAAACTTGCAATAAAGGCTGGAACTAAACGTCTCTGGCGAGACTTATTCAGATGTTGTTTCTACGAGACTTTATTCTACTTTAACGAATCTCTTAACAAAGCGTGCAATTAAGATAGCGTGATTCTGATTCTGTTCGTATGCATTTATTCAGTACTGAACATTGCGTTGGCTTTTCATATAAAAGGTATGTTTTTAATTGCAAATCGTTTTATTGTTTATGGAGGAAAATATAATAACAGGGTCACAAACATGTGTAGAGCGTTATGCAGAACCGGATTTTACATGCAAAAACAAGTCGAAAATGTCCAGTCACATTTTTCAATTTTGGCTCAGTTTAGCTGTAATCCGCCATTTTGTACATGTTTTAAATAGTTAGTAATTTAAAACCCTTCGAAATATTTTTGTGTAAATTGGTATGAATCTTATTTGTTTTTCAATAACTCATTCTTAAAATATTGTTATCTAACTTATTACATTTCGAAATAACGGGCATTTAAAAATTTAAAACTCAAATGGAATAAAATTGGAATTAGACTTTGACATTTTTAAATGACCGCCGTTGTGAAATTTGATAAGTTAGATACAAAATATTTTTAGAAAGTGTTAGTAAGGAAACGATTAAAGTTTAAACTAACTTTCACAAAAATATATCAAAGGGCTTTTGATTTAATTATTATTTTCAAAATGTACAAAATGGTAGATTACGGCTAAACTAAGCCGAAATAAAACAAAAACGGTTTATTTTCTACTTACATTTGTACGTAGAATCCGGTTCTGCGTAGCTTGTTTTAGGATTTCTCGGTAGATCTTGTAACATCTTTGCGAGAAGTTACTTTGTGAAGATTAATGATTATTGTTTCGTAAAGTCAAAAGTTAGAAATTCGTAAGTGCCTTGTTAATGGGAACCCAAAAACCTTCCAAGTTTTAAGTTCGTTAGTCACACACAACAACTGCAATTTTATTTCGCAAATGGTGTTTTGTTTCATAATTATATATTTTTATTTGAATAATCAAATACTGTTTATAACACTGATTATGTTAATAAATGAAAACAGGGAGGAAACTTCTGCACATGAACATAGTGATATTGTAATATCCTTAAATATTGTAGAATATTCACACTTATAATACTTGGCTAACACATTTTCTTGTATCATACATCTTATCTAATTTCAATAAAAAATCACGAACTATTGTTTCACATATGTATATAAGAACTTGATTGTTGTTTTACAGTTCCTAGCAAGACCGTGGGTCCAAAATTTATTTAAGTGTATACCATCAAAAGTTAACTAGTCAAATTGTATATAAACCGGTGCATATTTTTCTTAAAAAGAAACCTTTATAAGGCGCATTTGTATCTAAGTAAAAAAGGGTTTGAAATTAAATTATGAGAAAATAAGCCTAAACATGCATTAAAAGTATAAAACTACCAGAGAACTTAGTAGGTTGAGTAAGATATTTAAAACGTATAAAATCTGTGTGATAATTGCAAAAGAATTATCCTGTATAATACCAGAAGCTGTTGAAATCTCCTCTTGTCTACATATTTATACATCCATGTGATTTGCATGACTAGACGTTATACTCTGTGGTCTCGTGTTTCTAATGAGAGTGATGTTTCCTAGATAATAGATTCTTACAACAAGAACTCTGTTGTTGAAGGATTGTTGAACAAGTGTTATGGACATGTGATTGCACCTGTTCGTGTTTCATACATTGGTTATTGCAGGCTATCGTTGGAACTTCCTTTAGCTTCTGCTAAAGAACGTAAACATGAGACTACGCCGTAACTTGTTTGATAACTACTAAAATCTTTCTCAATGTGAACATTTCAATAGTTCAACTATAGATTTCTGCAGAAAATGAATGATTAAAATCATAAATACTTTATTGCATGTGACATGTTAACATACATTGCAGTCGACAAAATTAGATTTATATAACACTTTGCATTTATTCTGACATTAAAACTCCTTTAGGCAAATTCAAACATGTTTTATATATACATTACTCAATCTAATTATTCATCTTTATTCCTACGGTGTTGGTCAGTTTTAGCTCGCGTTGTACCTGTCATTCACACAATTATTTATCTCGACTTTTCCTTCCATCTCAGGAGAAGAAACTGTTTTTTCTTGTTAAGTAGTTGGAGAAATCCAAGATAAACAGTTTTTTAGTTGATCTTTACCACTATTATGAACTCTACTTGTCATGTACCATATACTATCGTCTATAAAACCCTTTCGCGGTTTAAAACTCTCAAATTTGTTATCAGATGGTTTTTAAAAGCCTCTTAATAGAATTACTTTTGCCTAACATGACTTCTGCCTGAGAGGGCAAAGGTTTATGGAGTACCGTCCTGTGTCTCCCAGTTCGGTAGTTCTTGCTGTATCTTGCGTCATATAAATGTATATTGCACCCTCTAATAATATCGCTTTCTATCTTGAAAACATTATTTTCTGAAACATAGATGCAGAGTAGCGTGAACAATTTCAACATTTACTCGTATAAAGGCTGGCCTGCCCCACTCCTGTGAATATTTGAAGAAATGTTTGCAAATTACTCACGTTATAAGATTCACACTATAGTAGTCAACTTTGAAAGAGAATTTTAAAACGGTTTTTAGCCACAAAATTAATAACAGTAAACTTTAACAAATGTGGTCAAAACTAAAACTATAACGTTGACTAATACTACTAGGATGTAAATAATGTATTATTTATTCAGAACGCTAAACACCCATCTAGGAGAGCCTAAACTCTTATCTTAATGTGAAGGTCTATAAAAGCTCCCATCAAAGTTAAGAGTGTCCAAAAAGGAACATCAATCAATTACAAATTCTAGAAAAACGCTCACACGCCAACAGGTTCAGTTTTCAAATTATTCTGACAAACCTATCAGAATACAAATGTCATTGGCTTGGAAGAGGCCCAACTCGAAGATATTTACCTCATCAAAGACATCCAAAACTCCATTATCAGACTGGTATCTCGTTATAGCAGTCGCTTCACATTAGTGCTGAAACGTGGAAACCAAACTGGATCAGAGGATTTTGCGGACAGAACTGGTTTTTGCACAGTTACTGGTTTCTGAATACATTATTGGGAGTCAATAACCGATAAAAGTGGCCGCCGAGGACAACTGTCCAGAAGTCTTTGTTAACTTTGTAACGAGGTAGTAAGTGAATTCAGAGTCCTGTGGGATTTAGTATGTTTAAGTTGTTTTGGAAATTCTTTCATATTGTATAAGCCTTAGGTCAGGGAAGGTAAAATCAGGAAGGTTAAAACGTTTGTAACATATTTGTTACCATGCTTCAAATTTTGGATTACTGACGGAGGTAACAACCTATGTTTTTTGTCATTTCAAATCCAAAGGGACAAAAACATTAATTGAGTTAAACGTTCGGTTATATTGTCATTCTACAAGTATGTTTTATAGATGCATATAATCTAGTTTATTCTCAACAACTTGATTAATCTAAAATGTAAAACTATTATATATCTTACGTTTATTTAAATACGTGTTTATTAAAATAACTCTAATAAATCTGCATAAATTTAAAAACCTTTTAACAACCTAAATCCCTCTTTTCTTCAAACTAACTTTAGTCGGCTACTTATAATAAGACCTAAAATTGAAAATATGCCGTATATACTCGTAATAGTAAGGGTATATTGTATTGAGAAAACGGGAGACGGAGAATTAAAAAATATGGTTAGCAGAAATAGTCTTGGCATTAAAACACCTTCGATAAAGAGCCTTCATATTTATAATCTAGTTCTTTCGGTTCACACCACGTCAAAACTCCACAACGAGGCCGAACTATTTCAACCTAATTATGAAGTTTTGACGTGGTCTGAACTGCAGGAACTAGATTATATAGTTGTGACACCGGCCGCGAAAGCCTAAGGATTAAGCCTTCATATTTAACGAAAATACTATACAACCGAAATCTTACCTTCAAGTTCAATGTTATATACGAGTAGAACGAGAATAAACTACCTTGTGAATATAATCGTATCATATATTGTTGTAGTAAAAATATGAGCTGTCTATTAAATGCAGGCCTACTTTCAACACACTAACCAAAACATCAACACCGCAATTCTAAGTTAAAATAAAAAAGGACGAACCCTTAATTACCAATGAATTTACCTCTATTCCCGCGTGTAGCACACCGTTTTTGATGCGACACAAAACCAACCCATTTTTGACTAAATCACTTATTCAAATTAAAACATTGTAGCACACTTACAAATTTGTTAAGAGTGTTTCTATTGTTTTAATTTAAAAAGTGATTTTGACATTAGTTTTAAAATTTCAAATACGGACTTATCTTATTCCTTATCATTTAGAAATGCACAAAATGAAACAAATAGTGTTTGAATTGAAAAGTTACTTTATGACTTCTATGAGCTACTGGATGCAAACGCGTTTATATCACTTTGAACCCGGATTGAAACAGTTTCCACTGTTTTTCAATTAAACACAATGAAACGAAACATCTGTTTGGTCTCCGGGCTGAAGTTTAATTAATGAACAAAGTTGGGATTTGTAGTTGAAGGCAGATGTTACAATAATTGTACAACTCAGGAGTTGTCGTTGTAGTTTCTACTGTTATTTGCTTCGCGCTTAAACGGTTTCGATCCTTTTAAGAACTTGTCTAAGAATTTAGCTCTGAATTGTTAAGTTGTACCTTTTTTTGCAGAGGCATTAGTCATATATGAGAGTTCATTATGTTTTTGACGCCAAATACAAGAACGTTAATTTTAAATTTGCTTAGTACCACTGTAGTTTGATTTATTTTAATCACTCCGTCGTAAAAGAAATCCTTCTGGATGGTAGAAATTGGTTTCTTAAGGGGTGCACACGAAATCAGGTGTAAAATAACACATTTCGGATACAATTTCTTTTGAATGACAAAAAAATTGTCTTCAAAGTACTTTGAGGAAACATCACAACCCTATAACATAATCCCATAGAGAATTTTGAAGACAATTTTGTTGTTTAAAATAAAGTGTATGTGAAATGTGGCATTTTAAACCTGATTTCATGTAATCTTTAAATTGGTTTGTTAAAAGAACAAGTCAATATAAACAATTTGTCTTTCCATCGTTAAAGTTGGGTTAAGACTACCTTTCTTTTAAGGTGCCTCAAGGGTGGGGATTTGTATTTAAAAATTAGGGCCTTCCTCCCCGGATTTTTGGTGGGGGTAGATGACGCAATAAACGGTAAAATAGTCTTCAGAATCCTATAAAAACATTCCCCAAAGGGTTTTAAAAAGGTTTTCCTTTTTCAAAGCTTAAGGTGGGGGGGCAATTGAAAGTCACCCCGTAGATTGAAAACCTCTTATGCAGAAACACACAAAACTAGAGATTTTTACCAAAAGTATTTTTTTCCCTAAACACTCAATTTCAAAGTAAATGCGCAAAACCGAACAAAATACTTTTAGCAAACATATAAAATGCTCCATGTAAACATATAAGTGATATTAAAATATTCCAAACTGGAGTGTTTCTGCAGGGTTCATGATTGATGATAATTGATCGTTCATATCAGAGGCACACACCTTTTGCAGCCCTGGAAAACAAACAGGTGATGTAATATTTTCATTGTGTCGTAATTTAATAATACAAAGAAGAACTTCAAAATAGTTTTTAGGTGAAAATACATTTTAGGAAGTACCTTTGGCTGCTGAGATACAATCTCTTTCATCCTGAAGATATTGTCTTTGAAAGTGAAAAGAATTGAGGATAACATAAATAGTAAACACATATAAAGGAAATAAAGAAAGTAATCAAACTACTCATTTAGCTGGTGCGTTAAAAATAATTGTTTTGTGAATATCAAAATAATTCATAACTCAATATTATTTATAACTCAGTAAACGTATATTGATGTGTTGCTAAACAATTTATATTTCAAATAAAAATACGTTTTTCGTTTTTGGTTATTTTCATAAAACCAAGCAAAACGGCGCCAAGGAAAGCAATCCAATCCTGAAAGTTGAATGCTAGTTCCAAAACGTTATTCCAATATCAAATATACGCAGAAACCTCTTACTTAATGTAAATCTGCAATATTTTAGCGCAGTGGGGAGAAGAAACTAAACGTACCTCATTATACAAAATGTAGCGTCCGTTATCATCCAAAGTGTTTTCCCTCGTTAGGAAAATCACCTCTTGCTCATTACCATTAAGTGAAACACACTTGCGATAATTTCCAGCACTTTTGGTGTTTTTATGTAAATTTAACAGCTTGAAAGCTTGATTAGGGTGTATTGAGTTTGTTGTGGGTCTAATGAGGGCTTTATTTGGTTTAGAATTGTTTTTGTTCGGGTTTGGTGCGGGTACAAGATGGGTTTATTAAATTGGAAAATCTAATGAAAGTTAAAAATTATCGTTAAAGAATAGTTACGTTTGTATATTAGTCTGTGGGAGAAATGTTTACATTAATTTCACTGCATAATAGAAAACTAGTTGTACAATACCAAAAGACCTATCTAAACTGACGAATAAATTATAATTATAGGTATAAGTACATACATTTTTTTGAATTTTACACTGACCCTTAACTAATAAGAATATGATCCCGTGTTCAGGAGAAAAATAACCCAAAACATAGCACAACCTATTAGGAAATAAGCTAGACTAATGGTAATGGTTTGGCCTGATGGTTTGTGTTATATTTTAAATTACTTTTCTCCTGTAGACGAGATGAAATTTCATATCCCGAAACGTCGTGTTCTTTTTTCCACGATAAAACCAAGGAAAATGTCCGTTTTAATATTTCCAACGTCAACAGAAAACATTAAATAAAGAATTCTCACCCAGCAAGTAAAAGTGCAAAAACGTACAGTGACGTTTTCTTTTTGAAATATACTCAGTTTTTTCTACTAAATGAAAAATACTGTTCGCATTGAGTAACTCTACGAATATATTTCCAAACATGTATCAATGCTGGTTGGGTCGTAAAAAACGACTCTATTTCAAGCAACGAAATTCACTTACTGTTATAAAAGCTTTTTGATGGTTTTGCTAAAATAACTACTATTGATGCTGTAAATCGTCAATATATTTCGTCAATAAAACATATTGTGCGAAAACCACAGGCGAGAAAGCAATTTTCGTAATGGAAAACATTGTGGACATTTCAACGCGGGTTTTGTCACTTCAGTATTGTTTGAGCTATTGCTTAAAAGAGGCTTCTATGAGAGCGGTTATAAAATAGTTGAAACATGTTGTTTATAAATAAGTTTTATTTATAGTAAGCATCTCGCGATTCTTCCTTTTTCTGTATTTTGCCTGTATATTCTCAATCTACTTAATACATATTTGTATGTTTAGGATTATCTTGTCTAGTAGCATATGCTAACTTACTTGTTGAACTTTACAACTTTTCTTGTGGCTGAATATACTAAGCCATATATGAACTTTAGCCCATTTGGACGTAGTATGTACAATTTTCACTTGATGTGCTAATTCGAAATTAAGAGGCAATTCATCATGTAAAAAATTTACAACACTTTTGTAACCTCAAGCTTTTGCAAAACAAAACCACAGCCAACGTACTGTACCTTCTTGACGATTTCTAATTCTGAATTAGCTCATCAATTAATTTTTAATTTTACCAGATACTTATGTTCGGCTAGGTTGTAAAATAATACATTTTGCTTTTTTTTCTTTCTTTTGACAATGATTGGTAACTTGCATCAGCTGCTCAATAAAAAGGTTACAAAAGGTTTAACTAAAGACCGTTTTACAACAGGTATTTGCAACATTGTTTTTTTTTTTCAATGTAAAATGTCTAGGTAGTTTCCATTTTGTTTCTAGTTTTCTTGTGAAAGTATTTTAAATATGTCACCAGGCACCACACGAATAAAGTACTTGTCCATAAAACAGCTTTATTTGACGATATCGTATGAATCACATTTTAAATCTGTCTTTATGGGAACTAATATTTGTATAGAAATTACTCAATTGATATATTCAAATTGATAATATTCAAAATGATGAATGGTATAAAATCTAAACTAGTTAAAATGGAGTATTTTGTATGATGACAACTAAAAAACGTAAGTTATGATTCCAATTTCTCGTTCCAATTTATCTCGGAACGTTTCAGGCTATACTAGGCTCCAGCTCAATAACATTTACAAACCATTATGTGTTTAACTCGTTTCAACCTACGCAACGTTTCAGCACCTAGCCTACCTCCAACCATTTTGGAAGTCCAGAGAGGCGTTTCCATCATCAATTAATCACCGGATTGAAGTTTGTCGGATGAAACGGTGGCGTTGATTTCCGGATGTGATAAATGACAGTTTTGTTGAATTGTTCTCTACATCGATCCTGAGTGGAATCATTAGTTAACTTGGTTCAGTGGCGGTCATGTTCCGCCAGTCTAACGTTAAAATCTAGCTAAAACAGAATTGCCGAGAAAAAATAAAGCACACTTTTTGAAACTGATTCAAAAGGTATAGGTGTAAAGTGTGTCTTGTTTAACGAGACAAAGTTAGGACTACAAAGTCCTCTCTACCACTCAACCTCGACATTTACCTAGCGTTCCCGTAGAGTCACTTTACAAAGTGGTGAGTGCGGGGATCGAACCCGCGGAGCGATTAGCTCCAGATTCGCGCACGATTCCAACCCACCACGAGTCCAATGCGTCGACTATTTTATCAAACGTACCTGAAACTACCTTCATTGGTACTGAAATAATATAGAATAATTACTAATGATGATATTTTATAGTATTTTCTAGCTATTCTGAAATAAATGAAACTTCGGGTAATGTATATTGAAGTACGTTGCAGTACCGTGTAATAATTGTGCTAAACCACTTTTTTCGTGTGAGAGTGAAACTTGATAATTTTAAGTTATGAAGTGTTTAACCTAACGTATACTTTTCAAATTGGATGTGACACACTTTCGCAATTAATATGCCAAGTGTTGCCAACTACAAACCAAACTGCTTACAATAATTAAAATTTAACAAAAACTATACTTTGTGTAAAACTGTACATTTTTAATTAATTGTCTTTATCTGCCATTTTAAAAGTAACTCCTAGCTTCAATATTTGATACAAGAGACTCCAGCACTCTTATGCAATCCTTGTCAAGAGAAATTGTGCTCAATTTAGTCCAAACTAAACCTACCTAACTTGAAACTTCTTTAAAATTGCACAATCTGTTCATGGCACAGAGGTTTAACCACATTACAAACAAGCAAATGAATCGCCAGTGTTTGCCGTACAGTTTACAAAGACACATGAGTAACTCAATGATTATCACATGTGAACGATTGACAGCTGTAACTCGACCGGAGACGGCTGAGGAATGAGTCATCACGACCTTGAACTCTGACTCATTCCTCTCTTGGATCAGTGATAGAACTGGTTATAGTGATTACCTGACTGTTGACTACTGGGGGTAATCGTGTTGTTAGGTGGTGATAAGGAGTGTTAAATGGTGCTTTTAGCAGTTTGAATAATAATGCACCATGAGTTGAACGATGAGTTTATTCCGCGCGTTACATGATGTAGGCCTATCTTCATGTATAATTTTATCGTCCTAAGAATTATACGTGGATATTAGATTTGTCTGGTTTCAAAAAGGTTTTAAAGCTTACTGAGCCTTAAAACTTGTTTTTAAATAGGGTAAACACTTGAGCTCTTGCAAAGTGTGTAAATAGTACTAGAAGGCATCGTCAGTAGATTGTCATATAAAATCCTAAAAAGGTCAAACTGAAGTTGTCGATAAATGACACTTAAGCCAATTCAAAACCAAATAATTTAAAATATTGTGTTCCTTAAAACTATTAGACCAAACTGGATACAATTAGACTAACTTGGTTAAAGATAACAAGCTTGGAAAAGCTAGGACGCTCTTGACAGTATTCTAAGGAAACTTAAATCATCAATATACTCGCAGTTAGCAAAGATGATTGTACTATTTACACACTTTGAAAGAGCTCAATATCCGTGAGCAACATGTACGACGACCTACTTTAGTGAGAATAATGGTTAACGCACGAAGGATATTTAATTACTGTACAGATTACCTCATTGGAGGAACGGAAATAATAGTTAAAGACAATGTTAGCTCATCAAGATTTTTTTTTGACTGATAGAAAATTGTTCTATTTTTAAGTCATAAAAATCTTGTACCAATCGCTGTGAATAAAAAGATTAGCTCTGCATATGTTTCAAAAACTAGTGACACATGTAGATGACATCGTCCCTTTGTCATATCACTGAGATATAAGAACATGGAATGATCACTCGGATCATGTTTAAGCTCCTATCCTGCGCACATATCCTGAAGTCAGTAGCCTCCATTAGGCTCCTTGGCTCCCACGACAGTTACACCTCCACTTCCGCCGGAACTCGACCTAGTCCTTACCCACAATGCAACGCGAGGCTATTGTGTCAGAAGCGTGATCACGGTTATAAAACCTCCTTGAGCTTCTCTGTCCTTCTTCAAACCATGTGATATTCGCTGCGTGGTTATGTGAAATAAATTATGCATGATAACTAGCCTTTAGTAAACTTGTTGGAAGCGTCGAACTTATTTAAATACTTTTCCACAACCAACTGTCAAGGTTGCGATAATGTTCGGCTTGAATGGATACAAAGCATCAGGGTTTCAAAGGGAACGACAAATCCGATTTGTTGGCTAGAAAGGGAGCGCTGTCATCCTTTGCTGGTCCAGAATCAGCGGTAGGAATCAGTCCCTCGTTTGTTAAAACTATGCTAGCTGATAAGGCAAATTTGCAACACACTGAGCGATGAAAACAACTTCCATGTCAGGAGCCCGCCGAACTTTGAGTTGAGAATCCATCCAGATAAATGAAAACCTTTTTATATTATTAGAAATTTGCGAAAATTCACAGTAGCGCTTGTGGCTACGTGTCGGCTATGTTTTTGCATTTTTTTGGTAAACAAATTTAAACATTAACTTAGAAGAACCATAACGTGTACAACACGACAGCTCAAATAGCCGTCCGATTAAATCTATTCATCCCCACTCTTGCCAAAGCAACTAAAACCACACACCCACACACACATAGATAAAACACACACCACTACACGATCACATGTCGCTCGTATGTTCAAGAGATGTTTCCTTTACAAGGGATGTTTCCTTAGCGTACAAGAGACGTTCTAATTACCTCACATAGTTACAAACCGCTCTCTACCGACAAGATCTGCCTTAATCTGTGGAATTAGTTACCGGCTTCGCTTGCGGTAATGTAAAGCCATTATTCAACAGTCTGTTACATTGTTTGTGCATTAATTGATGCGTAATGTTTCTGTTCGCTGCCGCTGCTGATGGGAAATAATATTGGGCTACGGTTTTGTGGCTGTTGTGGTTTCCCGGAATAGGCTTTCTATCATAATTTAGTTGATTGCGCAATTAATACCTTAACCAAACGTGTTCACTTTGTTGTTGCACGGGAAAGAGAGATTCTCATTAGCTTTATATAGCTAACATTGAACTTTGTTTCTTGAGTGTGAGTTTTTCTCATTATATACTAACTTTATAGTAGTATAATTTACGAACTAATAACTCTTAGTGGATTTGTGATGGATTGGTATCGCGCACGACTCCGGAGCCCATCACTCCGGTGGCGCGGGTTCGAACCCCGTAGACATTACTAATAATTTGAAAAGTGGCTATACGGTGACGCTAGGTAAAGGTTGAGGTTGAGTGGCAGAGAGGTCGTCGTAGTCCTAACTTCACCTCGTTAAACAAGACAAACGTTACATTTTACCTTTTATAACACATTTTATTGGTCCATGCAATATACCTTCTAGGCTGAAAAGACTAAAACATGGTCAGTTACTCAGTTTAAAATTCAAGTTACAAAAGTATAACATTATTTTATTCACGCAAAAGTCTTTCTTTAATAAATTCAAACCGTTCTCTTCTACATTAAGTACAAATTGAACGACTTTACGAACATAAAGTCTTATCATGTTCCGTATTTTGTAGCATTGAGTGCTCAGGAAGCAATACAGTGATAGTCTACTCTTAGTAGAGAGAGCAGCACAAAGCTTTACGTGACAAACTACACTTTATTATCAAAGAAGCGGAGAAGATACGGCCCAGTTATTTGTTGAGAGCCTTAAGGTTTAGTTTTGATCTTTGACCTCCCCCCACCCCACCATTACGACCGGTTACAACCCCCTCCTCCACCCCTACGCTTGTCAAAGAGTATCGAGAAGGTTTTGTCTCAGCTACTTTATAAGATAGATCCACTGGGAATCTTCTAAGATCGTTCTTTTCTTAGGTTCTATTCTTAGTTTTTATCTCGATTCTGGAACTCGAAGAAGTAATAATTGCTTCGTATTACAAACTTCAGTAATTGAGACACATTTTATTTACTCTTAGTTACAACATTTTGAATCGTTCGTTTCGTGCCAATGAAAAAGTTAGTTCATATTTGTCTGTGTTTAGATTAGTGTGGCAAATATTTTTATATAGGAAATACTTAATACTCGTACGTGGTGTTTTCCCATTCAAATAGTTTTGGCCGCCAGATTTTTAAATAATTTTTGCGATACTGATTGAAAGTAACCTCTTTAAAGGGTGGTCCAAGAACATGGACCTACAAATAAAAATTTAAGTATCAATAAAAATAAAAATAAATAGTAATTTAACAATTGGTCCTTGTTGTAATATTATCAATATTGTTTAACTATAAAGCGAGCACCAGCTACTAGTAGGTATATGTATGATGTAGTTGGATGTACTGTATACTTAACTGTAAATGCTAATCATTGGTTTTTCGTACAGCCAACATCGAGTTTCTATTTTTAATCAGTTTCAAGTGATTCCTTTTTAATGTCTAGCTTGGCAAAAGGCATTCCTTTGCATTCTCATGAGATCCTCATAATTATTTATTCTGTTCAGAAAGCTTAGTTTACTGCCTTACGTCTAATAGAAACTGAGGTGCAATATTAATATTTTACATCAGTAGTATTCATTTATCAAATTCTACCGTATTCCATCGATTTTCCACACTGCAAATTGGCACTTTCTACGTCACCGGGCATATCTAAGTGAGCTATGTAGGCCAGGACCTCCCATGGAGACGTGAAGGTCCTGAAAGGGCCTGAGATTCGGCAAAGCAGATGTCAAGGCATAGCGCCAACACGAGCCGTCGCACAGGAATATCCGGCGTCAGTGCTTTCCGAGCGAGTGAGGCGGATAACTTTTGTCTACTCTTGTGGAGGTTTTAAAATCAGAAATAACTAGGTCTTTGGCTGAGTATATTTGAATGTGGTGTTACCACGGAACCTAGGTTGGGGGTGGCGATAGATGAGTGGTATAGTGCCGTAGTGCGTGCTGGGTTCAATACCCGGCGCTGTAGTATAACTATTCACGCTGGCCACTGCCCGTAGTTCAAAAGTCCTGCCAAGCGATCGGTGTATTTCTTTTCATCGTTAGGCTATTAACTAATTCGACCTGGTGTCCGTCCTAGTTCGTATTTTGTAATAAGACTACACCTCACCATCCATCAAAAGACTAATCACACTGACCATAGGTGAGGTGCTTAGAGGTTAAAAAAGATAGGTACGTCACTTGGTACATGCTTACAGCTGGGCTTTATAAAAGTCTATGTTCTCTATTAACAAAATCCTTCGAGTAGATGCCGACAAAGTGTATAATAAACTAAGCAAAAATTTGAGTTGGGATTTTGAAGATCAGTATAAATGGTTGTACCAGGACTTAGCGAAGCTGGTTGTTGGTGAGAGGATGCCCGCAGAGATTCAGGTCCTCAGGAAGGTTCTGGATCAAGGACCTATTGCTGTACCTAGCGTCAGTGTCCTTTAGACCAACTGAAGCGGACTATTGCTGGCGGGACTCCCGCGGAGATGCCGGTGTTCGGGAAGGTCCTGGATCACGGTCCTGAGTTTCAGCAGAGCAGGTGTCAAGGCTACACTATCATGGTCCGACGGACAGGAATGTCCAGCGTCAGTGTCCTTCAGACCAACTGAAGCGTGCCGTCGCCACTGGAGCTTGAAACAGGTGTCATCGTAAGCACAGATAACAAGTGGTTCTGTTGCAGTGGCAAGCTTGGTGGTAGATTCAGCTTGATAAGTTTGAACACGAGCTGAATTTATGTAAATAAGCCAGATTTCACCGTAGAAATGTGGTCGACTTTGATAGTAAAACTATTTCAAAAGGTCTAGACTTTCTTCATAGCCTCGGCTTAAGCTAGGGTTAATTTTGTAAGTCCAATCAGAGCATTAGGTTTGCTTATTTGCTTATCAAATTATATTCGTCATTGGTTGAATATTAATATATGTTAGATACTATAGGCTGTAATTCCCCTTAAATCACGCAAGTTACAATCTGATTTAGCCAATTATTTTCTTGTGTACAACTATTTTTTTATCTCTTTATTGTTTGACCGGTTGGCAAAATAATGTCTTAGAGGAGAAACCTATGCAAGATTTTAGTACTATGAAAGTTGTAAAACTGTACATACTATTGTTTTATTGGACAGCAAAAGTTAGAGACTATTTGCACCTATATTTACAGTGAAAATTGGAAGTTTTTGTGCAAAATTAAAACAGCTTCCGATCAACAACTACCTTTGAAAATTGCCAAATTCACCAAGAAGTGTTCTCGGTTTTAGTTCCTGAATTTCCTATGAAATTATAACGATTAAAATCGTATATAGTGGAAATATCAGTGATATAAACTTCATCAAAAACAAAAACTCCCAATAAATAGTGTTCAAAACGTTTGCAAGCAAAACATGTATCCTCCGTTGTACTATAAACAGATAGTTCAAGAAGTAAGCGTTGGTTTGAAGTGGAAATGCTTTGGTTGTGATGGTTTTGCTATTCACCTCTTTCCTTTGATCCAACTTGTATGAGCTCATTCCTGGGAAGTACCTTTGCCGTGAATAGAATCAGTTTACACAATTTAATTTATATTTGAGTGGGTTTAACCGTATTTACCAAGCCAAAACTAAATTAAATCAATCAAACTCTTTTCAGATAGTTATATTTTAAATAGTTAAGTATGATTAGGTTGTAGCTCGATCGTTTTGCTGATTTAAAACAAGGTGCTCTCAAAGAAAGTTAACTTAAAATTAATACGGAGGCTTTGACATGTAAAGAAATGTTAATGTTAATCAATCTAATATAGTTTATAGTTTGAGAAAATTACCTGTTTTAGAGTTTATATACAATAGCTTCAATGGATTTATGTTTAAATTGAAACATATTTTTATTTAAGTATAATAACCAGTTTGAAACATCGTTTGCAGTTTTTACTCCATGTGCGGTGCCCAAGTGGGTCCCACGGCCGCTCTATCCAGCCGCCTATCAAAAACGTAAATTGCAGATTTTGCTTTTCTCTAAAATAATCGAAAACAAATAGGGCAATTTTCTACTATCATTTTATTTTTAACATTAATTTTCTTTTATTCTGAGCTAAAACTAAAAGTATCAATGGGTTTGTGCATTTCGAAATGTGTAGGGGGCCTATGTAATTTCCAAATAACCTTATCCGGAGGGAGATGACGTTTCTTTTCAAACCACAAGAGGCATATAATTTTTACAAACATGATTACTTTGAGAACTGCACTAATGAAAATAGTTTGTTCTAATATTTCTATTACGGCTCTATTACAGAACTATGCAGTATCCGTGGATATTGTTCTTACTATATTTTTTAAATCTCTCAATTCATCTTAGATTTCATTTCACTAGTGTGTGTTATCTCATGAAGAAGGGAGCTAAGCGTGTCAAGACTACACTTGTTTACTCTGGGCACGTACTTTGTGACGTCACGTTCGCAGAAATGTCACAAAATTGTCACTCGGCGTCAGCCGTTATACAATAGTTCCAACCTAAACAAATTATTTATTTATGTTTGTAACTTACGAAAAATTGTGCGACAGTTTGAGTTTTTCGCGTTTTGCCAACATTACGTTTGTCTCTAACTGTTGTGCTATAAAATTGTTGAACATCGGGATTAAGTTTTAAATTAGGCTAGGCCAAAGTCTTAAATCATACAGACTTAATTATATTCACTTTTAATTTTATACCTTGGTGGTTAGTTATAATTACCAAAGCTCTTGGGAAACCGCTAAGAAACCATAATTTCACAAGATAACAGCATGTTTTGCTTACAATGTTCTTGTTCAGTTGTAATGTAAGAGATACACGGTATATAAAACCATTAAGGTAACATCATTTCTTTTTTTTCATTTTTTTATTTTATGTTTTACGCCTTCACATAGTTTTTTATTAATCTACAGTAATTGATGGTACAGACGACTATTCTTTGGCACAGTGTAAGTAAAAAGTTAAAAAAGTGCACTAAAACGTTTGTTACATACAAATTGAAACTGTTTAAATTGTTCTTAAACAGTTGGTACGACTGAGAAAAACAAAAAGAGGATTTACGAGGCAAAGAAGCGGAACTTGTCTCCTGCAATGTCGATTCCTAAACCGCAAAGGCGATTTATCTTCTGAAAATCCTTACGGAATAAATTTAAATGTTTACTCAAAGGAAATTAAAAGAACGAGATTGAAAAACATTCTTATTTGGCTTAGATTGTAATTTTATTTACTTTATGTAACTGGAATGAAATACTAGGTCCATCAACAACATTTAGTTGTAACAAGTGCTGGAATTATCAAATATAGAAATGAAGATATTTTATGGCTATATTTAAAGTTCTGATAGTAAACATAACGTGCTAAACCAAAAGTCCGGGATTCAATCATAAAATAATGCGTCATTGAGCACGATAGCAATTAATATAGTACAAAAAAGGTACTGTAAATTCCAAGAATTAACCTAATTTATACAAATCTGACTTTTTTAACATAAAGTTATTCTCCGGCTACATGTACTCAATTTGGTAAAACTTCGGTGTCCCTTCAAAAGACACAAAAGGCCGATCTGACTATTTTACACCCTTGTACAAAAAAATTACAACTTCAATTCTTTAAACATCAGTTCTGCATAAACGCTGATGGTTAAAGCTGCTTTGAATGTAGACAAATTCGCTCGGGTAAAAAGAACCTCGACTCGGAAACTGAAGAGGAATTGGTTGTTGAGGCGAAAACCCAACTTATCCCTTGAAATGTACATTTCCAAGACTCAAACGCAAATTCATCACTCCAAATCCGCTCTTCAAGCCTTGCTAATCTCTTTCCAATATGTAAAAGTGAGACTTTTTGCAGTAATTTCCACTTCGGTTGGCTTTAACACAATCGAAAATACATGTAACCGTTTGTTAAGCTACAGATCTGCAGTTTAAAATAATATAACTGAATATTAGATAAACTAAAAGGTTACGCCTTCCAGTAGTTCATGTATCAAAATTGTTCCTATAGTGTAGTGTGTTGTGAAAAGTCTGTTCGACGAATAGCTTATATTTTTGGCTATGCCTATGAGTTTTAATACTTTCTTCTGTTTCTAGCCCTATTATAACTTTTCAGTGTTGAAGAAAATTTATAAGTTTACCAAAATGATGAAAATATTGATCATTCACCTGATCAACCATTCTTTTAACATTTGCCTCAACACCGTAAACAGAAACCAGAAAGCAACTGAGTATCTTCAAGTATCTTATAAAAGAAAGGTTTCCAATTCCTGCCACGTCTAAGCGTAGTATATCAACGTCTGTCATCCATTGCGTCTTTCTATTTTCTCCTTTGGGGTTTCAAGTTAAAAGCTTCAGAAAATCTTGGTTTTGATCCCCCAAATATCCAAATACGTCACAGTTTCTAGTAAAAAAGGTTTAACTTTGAAATTACGAAGCCGAGTAAATTTTATAATCAATTTGTAACAACATTTTTTTACATAACGTACCTAAACAAAATGATTCACTTATTTTGATTTTTTAAATTTACATATTCAGAGTAACGGTGTGAAGCAAGTTGTAAAAGTGGAAGTGTCAGCTGAAGATTGATGGGGGAACTTTGTGAGTCGATAGATTAAGTGAAAGTTCTCAAAATATTCACTTAGGGAGAAAACGCTCTTCTCAACGAATAATTTAATGTGCGACGAATACGGTATAATCATAATTTGCCTTGATGCAATTGTTTTCTTGTATGTACTTAAAATGGGTACAAATGCTGTACTTAACAAAATACAGCATGTTGAAGTCCAGTGTTTTAAAGTTTTGTCTTGATATTTTAACTAATAAGCTAAATGGTACATTTAAGTATGTTCCAGGACCAGTTATTTTGCCTAACACTTACTGATAAAAATTGATTATGATCGAACTAAAAACCTTATTAATGACAGAAGTATTCTGTTGTTCTCAATTAAGCACCACATTGGTGTATTCATTTGAATAAGGAGTTACAAGATGAAATAAAAATATGAAAGACAAAAGTAGTTCCGGAAAATGTATAATTTACAACGAGGCCTCGTCGTTGATTATAAATTTCCCAATTTTATTCCGCCAATAATTCCCAATGAAAATTACAAAAGTAGTTGTTTTACCGAAGTAAAAATTACAAACGTTAGACCTACTTAAATTATTCAAAATATTTGTCAAGCAATGCTGACATTCTCAGCATTAATTACACGATTCGTTCAATAGTTTCTTTATCGTATTGAGATAATTTAAAACCCTTTTTATAAACTAGCAAGAAATCAAAGTATTTTTGTCATCTCGTGTCACTTAATCGTTGCTAATAATGTTTTGTCAAGTGTGTAGTCTTTATTTCATAAAAACCACCTTTAGCAAATCATCCAATTTACGCAAGACAAATCCAAATAATGAAAAACAAGAAATAAAAAGTATAAGAATGATAATTTAATTATTTTTCTGAATGTTTAGTTTACAGTTTTACAATTTATGTTTGTAATTAAAAACATATTTTTCACACTTAATCATTAGGACATAAATGTGAGAGTGATATCACTAACGCTAGTAAATAAAACAAAACAATTGTCAGTCCTCTATAAGTTACAAAATAGAACACACACACAACTGTCTTTGACCCGTCAAGCTGAATCTTAAACGTCTGTCCGAGCTCACCCCTGGACCGAGGTACCCAAGCGTTCCTGGGCTGGACGCCAACACAGACGCAGCCCTTGTATAAATAAAGACAGCCGGCTTTTCGCCAGCCCGTACTGATCTTGAAAACCGGAAAAGTGAGCACAGGAAACGAGAAAAAATCTCATGAGTAATTAAACCTTAACATAACCACAAACATGATACATACAGCCTACACAAAACTAATTACTAACAACAAAACATTGTCCTAAGTTATATTGTCTAGTTATAAGCAGGAGCTGTTGTCTACAGGTCAATTGTTTGATAATGATGGAGAGAAATGTGTCTGTATCGACTGCGGCATAATGTGTCCACATTTCGGTAGCAGATTGGTTTCAGATATCTGGCCTGAAGCCAACTGTGTCAGGTGCTGCACTCTGTGGCAGCAACTCACTAACTGTTTGGAGTTAAAACAACATTACTTGCAAATACCTTGCAGCAGAATGCTTTGGTAAATTTGAACTGTTATAGGTTAAATGTGAACAGTGCTAGTAAAAGTATAATTATTTCTAATTTTGGAGAAGGAATGGAATTTTCTCATAATTTGCTTGCAGATCATGTAGATAAAGGATCTTGTGATGTTCACGTATAAATTGACTAAGGAGAATAGAGTCTTCCTGTGATATCTGTTTAGCGCAACGAAACGTTATATTGTTCAATAATCTACTTACATTTAATATTTCGTTACGATTGATGACACTTCAAGTAAAAAGTCAGCATTAAAAGAAACCTTGGTTCTGCTCGGAAGTGCCCAAGGGCTATCCGAGTAGGGTATTTAACAGGGAAAGTTTACAAACAATATGTAAGGTGGATTAACGTACTAAAATGGGAAAAGTGTTTCAGTTGAACCAAAGAGTCATCAATGCTGATGTACATAAAAGAAAATTTTAAACTTCCTTGCCAAACAAAATACTCGTATTTGTTACGACAATCAAATCAAGTTTTAAAGAACTGAAATTAAGAATTTTTTGTACGAAAGTCATCACTCTAAATACGAAAGAGTGAAAACCAAGTCACTCTTTAATGGAATGGCTGGGTTTCAACAACCAAAAGAGCAAAATTTCACTCTTAGTGGCCTTTACTCCTTCATTTTTAGAGTGCACGTACTAACATTTAGAACGTTTCGTTAATTTCATCTATGTACATTCACTTATACTTTCAACCATAAACATAGCACAGCTTACACGTTCTCTTCGTGATAACAACTTGTAGTGTTTAGCAACAACGATTATTAGATAACACGCGCGTATGAAACCAGTCATGACGTTGATGTTTCTGCTATACAAACAGCGTGTAAATACCCAGTTCTGGTACTTGCCTGTGCAACCTACTCAGTGTAATGGTGGGATCAAAGTTGAACCACGGTTAGATTAACATCACTTCTACTTGAGCATCCTTGTACTTTCCCTGTCAAGTCTTTACATTAACACTTGTGTTGCAAGCTAAACATAACCGACGTGAAGTCACAAGTGCTGCCGTGAATCCTAGCGAATTTCCTGTAACGGGGTTAGTTTACACCGGAAGTGCTCCTTAGGGTCATCAACGTTAGTCTTTGGAAAAATAAAACAAAGTTATAATACTTTTAACACAATTAACGTGCTTTCTCTACAGGCAAAGTCCGCTTCTAATTCAGTTTGAAAATGTTGTTTCGATTTTATTCTAAGAAATACTTAACTGTTTGAGGTTGTCAGCATGGCGAGACGTTACCGAGTATCTTTTGAACTCTTCAACGTAAGAGGATATTCGTCTGTAATTTGAGAGCGCTTTGACAAAATCTCCTTCTCGTTAAAACCTGAAGTTGATCAGGAGTTTTCTTACCGTTGCCTCTTTGTTTTAGGACGAAATACCATTCACGAGACAAAGCTGTGGGTAGAAAATGTTTACAATATAAGCTATAAGGATAAAAAACCTATATAATTTCCATTTGATGGTACACATTTTCTTGTATATATACCAAAGTTTATATTTAGTTCTTTTTGTCATTTTCCCTTAAACAGCTGTTTTAGGCACATTTAGTGGTGGGCTAAAGTTACATTTCTCAGAGAAGTAAAGGTGTTTTGATGATCTTTTACCCTCCAGGGAAAAATATACTATATGTGCATTATGACAAACGGCAATGTGTATCACTCGTATCAAAAGTGTTCTTTAATCCTCGTTTTACTAACTTCCTTGGCTAGGTCTCAGACGTTAACTTAACCTTATATCAAAAACGTCACTTTAGGACCTAAGGATGAAATATACTATAATTAAAACTGACATCACAACGTTCATCTGGTTCAATTCACTACGCTGTTTACTTTAATTACGTAAAAAGCGCCAAACCCTTTCACGTCACAGAAAGAACATCCCTTCACATAGTTGCCTAGAGTTGGATATAACAGTTACATCCAAGTAACAGTTCCCATGTGACCACCAGTCCACGAGTAACGGTTACTCATCCGTCACTGTCACTCTGGTGCGCCTATTTGTCTTTCTCTGACATTTGTAGTTATTTTTCTCTCCCTCAGTGTCTCAATCTGAAACCCGAGTTTTTTGGTATGAGTGTGTGGTTAAATTCTAGTTAGTATTTAATCCAAGTGGACCTGTTGTCAATTTTTCTCTAGCAATTAATTGGAAAGTCTTGAATAGTGATTTACAAATTACAGGCGATATTGGGGATTACAATCAATGCTAAATATTAAGCAACCTCATCGTTCCTGTCTTTTTGATTTTTGGCTTTTTCGTTTTAATGTCATTCTTATCGTTCTGGAATGCTGAATATAGTTTTAAAGTTTAGAAGTAAAGTTATTTTAATTAGAAAACCCGACTTTTCGGCCACTTCAGAAAGAAAAATACCCTACGTTTCGGGTAATTGGGAAACTCCGACCGTTCTCAAGGGCCTAACCTAAACTTATGTTACATCATAGATGATACTAAGCCCCTAAGAGGACAAGACAAAATGAAATGTCTTTTTCCGGTGTTCTAATTGAATTGATCTTCGTCATTATTATACATTTTAAATCTAACAACATTATTTGATTTTTTTCAAAGTCTATGAAGAATTTTAAGGTTTAGCTGATCATGGATGTATTAGCTGAGCTAATATCTTGGAAATTAGCAGAAAACCTTAATTAGGCCACATTTTGACCCAATAATTCGATTTTAAAAGAAAAAATCCCGACCACTAGAGGTGCACGAAAAATTGACGACCAAACCAAACGATTCTAAAAAAATACAACACTAAAACCATTGAAACATATAATTTTAGTTTTGACATGTGTCCCCTCTATCATTATTGATGATTAATTTGGGCATACCCGTGTTATTAACACACTACCAACTTTACTCTCTAGCAACTAGTTTCTCTAGTTAGTATGAACACATTTGTCCTCCATTAATTTCGTGGCTAAATTGGTTATTCTGTGTAATATACAGTTTCACGAACTGGTCCAATGATGTCATTACCACCCTTTACCTTGTCAACTAAATGTCCAATGCTTCCAGCCAAAGCAATCACTTTACGAGGACTTTTATATCCGTCAAAATTTTCTAAAAAGGCTCATTCTGCGTAAATCTCATTTATCTAAAGGTCGTTCCATGGGTTAGGTTTCGCACAGCCAGTCAAATGACACTTTGACATTTAGGACGTATTTTATTGCGTATGTCAGAGAATGTGAAGGGACACTTTGTCACTGGAACGTCAACTCTTTATCCCTCAGCCTGGAATATACAACTCTCGTATCTACCTGTTATTATTCCACATGTGACCAGTGTAATATGAGAAGCTGAAATACGTTCTATGTAGACTTTGAGCAGCTGTTTTATATTTCTTTTCAATCTTACTTGTTATGTTGGTTATGATCAGTACTATTATGATCTATGGTGGCTTTTTAGTTGTTTTTACTTGAGGAGAAACACCCTCAACCTTTCCAAAACGGTTCAAAGTTTCAAATCCTAGTTGACAAATTTACTGCAGATTTAAGAAACATAACCTATTATTGAAATAAAATAACTTAATACTTGAAGATGAAGAAGAATTGATGTAGCCATAAAGAGTTTTATTTATTCAGAGTACGCTTCAGCTACACGGTGACGCTTCAATGCAAGGTTTACGGCGGCTTAACCAAATAACTTAACAAAATAACAGACTGACATTTCAAGACAAAATTGAAGAATTACACACTGCCCTATTAAAAGATAGCACATTAACATACCCCACCTTGGACATTTTACATGTTACATTGCTCTTTTGTCATAGGTACTGCAAATGTTCGGCTTCATTACCAGAATGGTTCAGCTAGCAGTTTACAAAAGCCAAGGTTGTTTTGTCTAAACTGCGCGTAGAACGGATTGACATTGTCTATTCCGCCCAGACGAGATGGCGTGTTCTCTAATGGAACTTGTGTTCCCATGTCATTCCAGTTTCGGCTACACAGGAAATTGCTTTTCCGGCTTTTCTTTATATTTAACATCGAGTTGCTCTTCTCGTCTTGGACTTGTTTCATAGTTTCAACAAACAGAAGAGAATTAACATGAAAATGTACTTTTGTAGTTGTTAACGTGAATGCGGTTGTATAAAATTAAAGTAACTTTTATTAAATATTTGACTATTTATTGACTAACAACTATTTGTTTTCAGGTTGGTCTCGTGCTGGTTTTTGTAAGTACTGTATGGTAAAAACCTTGCTGTTACGTTAATTATCGTAGTAAAAATAAAATAATTTAGTTTTAACAAACCATTTGTCAGGGAAGTGTTTGAAATGAGGGGAAAAACTAAAGCTTGGCTTTCACTCACCCATACTTACATATTAGGTTAAGTATTTTCAAAAATTAATGATTTTGAACTTATATCTGCGCTAATATTTAATCATCGCTTTACAGCAGTTCTGGAGGATGACCATTTTGGAATAATGAACTTAAGGCCAACCATGTCTATCTAGGTGACATTGAGCGTTTGCCCATGAAGTTATTTGGCACTAATTCGAATAATTACTCTGTTATGTCCGATATATTTTGTATATATCTTATTGTATAGGGGGTTGTTTTATATTAAAGCTTATGAAACCAATAATGTTATTTGTTGATACAAAAAATATTAAACTTAGACTTTACTTAAAAATTCAAACCTCCTAAATCGTTCCTTTTTAAATCAATACAAAAATAACACGAACAATAATTACATGTAAGTGTTCAAGGAAACAAATTTTAAATTGTGCTATCGATTAAACAACACAAATTGTAAAAATACTGTCAACTAATTTTTTTAAAATTATGTTATTTATTTTACATTGAGCTTGTGAAAGCAAATCCAAGATGGCGTGGGTAAACTTCGGAGTGCTTAATACTAAGAGGCACCTCACACAGCGATTTGCCAACTTTTATATCTTCAGAAGGCAGAATAGCTCACCATTTCGTCAGCAGAAGGTAATAAACACTGGCAGGCTTTTCAGAACCCACTTAGGCAATTGGAGGCTTCAAATCAACCACTCAGTTTGATGAACGGAAGCCTTCACAAAGTACGATTCCCTTTCCTCTTCCTCTTCCTATCTATCATCAAGATAACATTCAGCATCAGAACGTATTGGGCAAAGGAAAGATTTAACCCGGATATTCGTTGAACATATTTAAAACATTAGAAACCGTTTAAAAGAAAATGTAAAAGATTAAAACCAATATTTAAGATTTTGGTATAATTTGTTGGGTTTGTAAATTTTAGCAAGCTAGTGCACTTTATAATGATGATGTAATCATAAAATACTCGTAGAATATTATATTACAAACTACTTCAAGTCTTGGTATTTACCGTTAAGTGCCCGATCCTAATTATCACAGAATTCTTTGAACATTTTTATTAGAATAGTTCCTTTTTTGTGCTGATCAGTTCAGTTCTTTGGCATGTTGAGAGTTAGATATGGGACCGTAAAATAAGGACCTTTTCTAAATCCAGAACACTTTTTGAGCTGTTTTTAACTTAATATACAAGTTTAATTACTCGTATTTTAGCTCTCTAAGGGTTGCATTTGTCTGACCTTTATGAAAACCGCGATATGAGTGTTCCTTGAATTAAATTATAATATTAGTCGAGTTCATTAGCTAGCGAAATCAGACTACCGAAATTGCTATTTTTCGGAGAGGTTTTCATTAAAAGCGGTTCCAATTATCTAAAAATACCAAATAGTATGTCATTTTAATGGAATTTCAAATACATGTACATTTAAGAACATGTAATTATTATAGTCCAAATGTTGAATGTTCTGTATGTATGATCAAGCATTGTTTTGTTTTAAATTTAGAGAACGTGTATTTAGTAGTTTTCGGAGGTATGCGCCATTTTCAACTGACTATTACTTCTCAAGCTGATTTACTAAGTAAGCTCAATCACTAAATGTAGTCTCACACAGAATTTAAAAGACATGTTTGCAAAAACTAATAATCTTGTAGAAAAATAAGGAAAATCATTTATTTGTAGCTCTGATTGATATTTACTTTTACGGTTCTAAATGTTTCAAGATTTTACGGGTTAAATAACCCGAGAGCAAAGTTGAATAAGGAGGGAGGTGTCGAGCAAAGAATGATTGATCGCCAAACTTTGTATATCGGCAGATTAAGTGAATGATCTTGAAATATCGAGTTGGGGAAATATTTATCAACCGCTTCCTTGCGGAAAATGCAAAATGAGATCTTTTTAAGGAAATATTTGTCATTGAACGAAAGCGTCATTAGTAATTAAAACATTGTATGCCGATCTTCCCTACTGATATTCTAGCAGGTATTCCCGAATTATTGAACTGGTTTATAACTTATTCATTCTATGAGAATTTACTTTAGCCTGAAAATACGGAGATTTTTAATTACACAAGTACGTTAATACATTACTGTCACTTTTAAATAATGACTAATTCAAGAAAAAGTTCCATATAATTTTAAAAGCAAGAGCGAAATGAACTTTTAAAATGAGTAATTATTTAAATCCATATAATTTGCATCAAGCACTCAACAAAGAAAATTACTGAAAGTGCCGAAGAGCTATTGTACGAGTATTTTCCAAATCATATCTATACATTAATTGTATTCACAGAAAAGGAAAGGACTTTTAAATCAGAGAGTAAATTTAATGGAATGACAACCTTATCTTTAGTGGAAGATAGCATAGTGCCTAGTGCCCGGATCTAAATTAAAACGATGTCCTGGACTTCACCGATCAGGCGTCATCTAGTACTGTAGTGTATATCGGCTTATATTTAAAGCAATCATATTCTATGAACTTCCTTGATATTTTTATTTTATAAACATGTTAGTCAAGGAAACTTTGTAATTTTTATTTTACAGATTTCAGGTTAATTATCTTTAGGAATGTGTATTATTTATTAATAGTTGAGTACCCTATTACTGAAATGCCAAACTTTGAATAATGGCTTATTGGTCGAATTTAACGAAAGTAAATCAAACACATTTTCAAAATAGTTTATTTCTTTACTAGGTATTAAAGTGATGATTTTGTCTACGAACTTAAGTTTAAAGTCCTAGGCTATCGACGTTAAATGAGCGACGATCAAAAAGACACTTTAAGGCCGAGTGATGTACGATACATTTTGTCATGACGCAGATAAAATATATAAAAATAATGTATCTATTAAATTGTAATTTTATTCAAATAGTTTGAAATTAATTCTAATCATCGAAAAATTCATCAATATGTTTTGTTTCAATCAAAATATATAAGAAAGTTATGTAATCAATCTTCACGAATAAACTAATTAGAGTTGGCTCTAGGGATTGATTTGTTTATTGAAAAAACTGTAATCCAGTAAAGGGTTAATTTTCCAAAACATGCAAGTTAAGGAGAAAACGTGGCTGTAATGCACAAACAGTGTCGTGAAACTTAAGCGGAAAAATCGTGGTAAATACTGAGGTGGCTTTGTTAGAGAGACAACGATATCCTTTAGAAATTGAAGAACCCTTTAGAAAAATGTTTCTCTCATTAAAACCAAACCTGATCAAGAGTATCATTTCTTTTTTGTTTTCCAAGTTAACAGAGTGGTAAATCTTTATAATTATTATGAAACCAATTTCGAAAGTACCATTTTCCAATATCTCATAAGCTCTAATGAATTGTTTGAAGTTGACTACAGTTTCACGCAAATAGCTTGCAGCTACGTTGCTTCGCCGATTACATCAAATTAATTTAATTATTAAATATCCGTTGAAACACTGGGGAAAGTTTATTGTAATTAATCAAACATATTTTGTTTCCTAAAGGTCAACATAATTTTGTTTTATTTGATGTTTTGTTTAAACAAAGTTTTTAAAAACACTATAAGACTAAGTATTTATCTATAAATCTATAATTATACCAACCATCAAACTCATCGCTCATTTAACGTCCTTAAGTGCCTCATCAACCGGTAAATTTATACTTGAAACAAAAGTATTTACTTTACGACCTTCAGTGAAAACAACATCATACTCGTATTTCACTCAGCCTTGTTGTTGTTTGAATCATGGCATGTATATCTCAAGATTCCTAATAGTCTTCTCCTCTCAATTTTTATTTGAATGAGAGTTTGTGTTTGTTAAGGCTCAGACAAAGAACTATTAAAACAAATCAGGTCGCTTATCTTTTCGGCCAAATTTTACATGTTTTCCAATATACAACATATATTATTCAAATAACAGAACAGGGTAGAAATACGAATGGGTTATATTAAACTACATGTTAAAATTGCTCGTAGTATGTGTCAAATTCCGTTAGGGATGGTAACACCGTTATAGGAATAGAGAGAGTGATCATTCTTTTGTAATAGATTTGTGACTGACTTTTAAGCAGTTGGTATTCAAATATTTTCAAAACAGGATTCCCTTTTACGAAGAATAAAATTATGAAGTGTTGACGCATAATAATTATAAGGTCGTAAAATACTGCATCATCACTACAACAAAACTGTGCAAAATTTATAGAAAACATATGTTTGTAATATAAATTGCATATAATTTAACATTACTTAGTATGTCTCTGACTCTTGGTAAAGAATGTGAGTCTAGAATTTGCGGTGAAAAGTCTAGGAGACAAAGAAAAGCTAGAGAGAAACAGCAGAGAGCTGGACACATAGCTGGTGTTGTGTTACCTCTGGGGTTGTAACGGTTGAAGAGATGATATCGACCCTTCTCTCACTCACCTTCCCTCACACTCGACCTTTACCCGGAAACATGCAGAAGAAAGCAAATTCATATTCGTGTCTCAAAAGTTAACCTTTTTAGTTAGTGAATGATTTATTTTAATGGGGTTGTCACGGCGGTCTATTGGCGCTTAGCGTGTAAGTAGCAAACGATCGTCCAACAAAATTAAATCTTACAGTATTTCCACGAAGTTCCTGTGGTGGTAAGACCTTACTGTTATGATTTAACATGACGGTCTGGCACAATGTTTGAGTTACGTCCATCTGATGATTATAAATATAGATGCACCCGTTAATGAATGAGTCGTTGACTAACAAATACATTTCACTAAATACGTCGGTAAGTGTTGCATTGATTTTTAACAAATCCCAGCAAAATGTGTTCAATGTTTACTGAGTATGGGAGGATATTGGTTCAAAGTTCTCTAAACGTTACAACGATTTTAAAATACATATATTAAAATGGCCGTTTCAAACAAATGTTAACCTCGGTGTTATGTTTTTGGGAGTTTTCTTGCTTGATACAAATTTAGCAATTCAGTGGTTAAGAAGTTGGATACGGAACGTCTAAGAATGATTGTCAGAGAAAGATTATGGTGGATGATGATTTATTGAAAAGCTTAAAAAAACAAGAATAGTCCTTGAGAAGATGAGTAAAATATCATGACCATATCTGACTTGTTTAATATCATGACCATCGAACAATCTACAAGCAAATAGGTAAAATCACATACAACTACTAAAGCTATTTATACAAACATTTGGCCGAGTAAGAACACAATTTCCTGCAGCGCAATGTAGAGATCAGTGCCAAAAGAGTGGGTGGAAAGAATAAAACACTACGGGGAGAATGTTTCCACATTTGTTAAATCTGTCTCCCCTGCTTTTGTCATTCTGCATGTAAATAGTGCTCTTCTTCCGCACTTTATAGTTAAATCTATTGGTACGTAACGAAGCTTTTGTCGCTTAAATGTGTGTTCTTAAGAGCTTAGTTATCAACCTTAAAAAATGCTAATGTTCACTGCCATACGTGCTTATGTTGACTGGGACTCGTGGCGTGGTCCTGTAATCCAGCTTCATGGAGGGTTTTGAGGATGATATAGGTCTAAAGCGGCTCAGATAGTCTCAGTGATCATCTGATGATACCCGCATCAACTCCCACCATCGTTTAGACATATCAGACCATCACCTGCGTGGTTCAGAAGTCACGTTAAGCCGTTGGTCCTTGTATTTCCATTGGTCATTGGGCTATTAATTAATGACCCATTCTAAAGAAGAGTCGGCCTTAGTTTGTAACAAGACTACACCTCATAACTCATTACTACCACTCATCACACTCATCCTTCACCACATATTTGCCTTAAAATACTCTCATGAGAGTGGTCGGCATCTCAAATAGTGATTTAGTGATATAATAAGATTAGACTTACTCCTGATTTTATTTCACAATGGTTTTATTTTTTCCAGGTTGGTCTTGTTTAAAAGTGCAGCTTACAGTACGTAAGTAAACTGAAAACCTTCTCAAATATCTTTTAACAAAATCATGGCTCTTTTATAGAAATTAATATAAAATACAATAGTAATATAAAGACAAAAGTTAAAGACATTCAAAATAAAACATATTAGTAAAAAAGTAGAAAAATAAAAATAATAGTATAAAATTGCAAAAAATTAAAAGAATATCTCGAATATCTTTTATTTATTTTGGCATGTCTAGCTAGAACTGCAAATATCAGTTTAAAACCTCCAAGTCCGTAAAGTTTAGTATCAGTGATAATTGATTCTACTGCAGCACCGAAGAGATAAATACTACACAAACTCTAAAGTAGTTAGCAGAGAGAAGATACATGGCTGGAACGTCCCAGTAGTTAGTAAATACGTGACCCAAGTATCGCAGTTGCTGGCCAACACGTGTTTTCGATGTAACCGTTACTCTGCAACTGTTATCCAGCACTTTTTACCGAGTCTTGTTTCAGCAGCAAGTTCAAAAACGGAATGGGTAAAAGCAACAATGTCATGGTAGGTAGATGTGTACATGGCTGAGGCAGAAAACTCAACATAGTTAGGCAGCCCACCCATAGAATGCGCTGAAGTTACTCACCGTATTTCTCACCCATCGGTTCTACATGCTCGAGATTGTCCGGTTTGAATGACTTAAATAAGGCCAAATCAATCGATTTCCCAGAACAACCAAACTTGTGCATGTGTCACTGGCTCTACATGAGACTATTAAAAGTATTCCCTCCCAGCGCGATCTGTGTGTGGGCTGCCTCACCTATTGAGTTTCCAGCCTCAGCTATGTGCCATTTATACACTATCTATTTACCAACACATTTCCTATGGTAAAAGCTTATTAACATATAAAAATTAAAATGTACACACTTTTAAAAGGACACGCTAATTCAGTTGATTTAAACCTTTATATTGGTCCCTAAAATACGTTTCACAGAAAGTCTAGTGTTTTCTTCCACGTCACTTTAAGTGCAGCAAATATCCCAAGTTGTTTACATCCATCGCTCTGCATGTTCACTCTTCTACTCTAACAGACGTGACTCTCTCTCTCACCAACTCAACAGGCAAGTAACCGTGAAGACATCTATCATTGAGGGTTCAGCATGTTTCACCCTAACTCTTCTCAGTCATTAGAGTGCAAATATCCCAAGTTGTCTACATCCATCACGCTCTGCATGTTCACACTTCTACTCTAACAGACGTGACTCTCTCTCACCCCAACTCAACTGTGAGAGTAGTACCAGTCAAGACATCTATCATTGAGGGTTCAGCATGTTTCACCCTTGACTCTTCTCAGTCATTAGAGTGCAAATATCCCAAGTTGTCTACATCCATCACGCTCTGACATGTTCACTCTTCTACTCTAACAGACGTGACTCTCTCTCATCCCAACTCAACTGTGAGAGTAGTACCAGTCAAGACATCTATCATTGAGGGTTCAGCTTGTTTCACCCTTGACTCTTCTCAGTCACTTAGAGTGCAAATATCCCAAGTTGTCTACATCCATCACGCTCTGACATGTTCACTCTTCTACTCTAACAGACGTGACTCTCTCTCACCCCAACTCAACTGGCTAGTAACAGCCAAGACATCTATCATTGAGGGTTCAGCTTGCTTCACCCTTGACTCTTCTCAGTCACTTAGAGTGCAAATATCCCAAGTTGTCTACATCCATCACGCTCTGACATGTTCACTCTTCTACTCTAACAGACGTGACTCTCTCTCTCACCCCAACTCAACTGGCAAGTAACAGCCAAGACATCTATCATTGAGGGTTCAGCATGTTTCACCCTTGACTCTTCTCAGTCACTTAGAGTGCAAATATCCCAAGTTGTCTACATCCATCACGCTCTGACATGTTCACTCTTCTACTCTAACAGACGTGACTCTCTCTCTCACCCCAACTCAACTGGCAAGTAACAGCCAAGACATCTATCATTGAGGGTTCAGCATGTTTCACCCTTGACTCTTCTCAGTCACTTAGAGTGCAAATATCCCAAGTTGTCTACATCCATCACGCTCTGACATGTTCACTCTTCTACTCTAACAGACCTGACTCCATCTCTATCTTACCCCTTACTCCTTTAATTTTACTCTTACTGTCAAACTGAGCTCGAAGCAATAATATTTTTAATTTACTTTTGTGAGTTTTAGGTAGATAGCAAAATAAGATTTTCATTAGCGATGCAAGTGAATAAAGAAATTGTTTAAAAGTACAAAACATTAACATTGCCAGAGCAATGTAACAATAACAGTTGAAAGGGAGACAAGGGAAACATCTGGTCAATGTAACTCGTGTTGGGCCAACGTCTGCCCTGAGAATTGTTCTATCAACCTGTCCTATCTCTACATGAGTTGTCTAAACTTTGCTTTTCAAACCTAGTTGAACTTAATATTTTTAATGCGTACCGTTTGACTATAAAGCTTTTCCTCAAAAATACCGTTTGTTATTTGTTATTTATGTATTTATTATTATTAAAGACTTACTCAACTGCCGTGCGGTTATAATAAATTTGAGGACTCGCTTATCATTCCACCCTTTTTAAGTTTTCCTTAGGTCAGTATTGTAGGTTCTATTGAAACACTTACTAGCGTCCAGTAAAACCATGCATGTAATAATGACTTATCGCTGTTGATAATTATAAAACCATATTTTTCTAAAATCAATCCTCGTAAACTATAATTGAACAATGCTTTTTATTAAGAAAAATAAGTTAAAGGACATTTAGTAACCATCCTTTTTATTCCTGGATCCTATCTGTTTCTCAAAACCCAGTAAAGTAAATAATTTGGTGTGATGTTTAGGAATAAAAGAGCTTACGCCTAAGTGGAGGAGTGTGATATAAAATACTTTTTTACTAATTTGGTTTACTTTAAATCCAGAATACTTTGATAGGTTAGAGCAATCTTTATGATTCAGTTTTACACATAAAAGCAGCCATTACAATTTGCGTATCTAGTAAAATAGTAATAGTGACTTGAACCATGTAAAAAAATTTATGAAGTGTCAAAAGAAATTCAAAAAGTAAAATATGTATAATAAACAATTGGAAATAGTAATTATATGTAACAGAGTGGATCCAAGCTACCGTCCGGTAGAAGAAAGTTTACATCTACACAGATGATTTATGTAAACATTAAGTGCTGCAATAGCACTCGTACTTCGCAATGACGAGTGTGGGAGCATTGTGGAAACTGAACAAAGAATTTGTTATTTCATTTTTGGTTCGGGACACTAATTTTTGACTCCGTTGGTAAATACTACTTAGTTTACATGGGCAAGGTTTGTTGGGTTTTTGAAAAACCTCCAACGGAACCAATCATTTCCATGTTAAGCCATGTTTTTTTTTCAAACACGTGCATTCTTTTTCTTGACTTAGAACTGAAATTTCACACAAAAGGTATCAGAACACAATAGTTTCTAGATTTGTATGATGTTGGAAATTACAGGACTCCTTCATTACTCCTGAACCTTTGTCTGTTTTCCTGAACCCAGTAAAACAAATAATTAGGTGAAGTGTTTGAAAACAAAATTGAGCAAGTAGGAGTGGATCCAAGCTACTGTCTGATGGAAGAAAGTCAGCTAAGGTAGACAAATGAGCATTGATTGAGGCGGTGCCTGGCGGCGCCCTCCGGAAGCTAGGATTGATTATCCGCCTTGTCAACCTTTCCAACGTCGTAAAAATCACGAAAACACCTTGACTGACAGCCTTCTTATACCTTCCTGTGGGAAACTTCAGTTCACATTAGTCAAGAAAAGAATATCCAAGAAACATTGCTGAACAAGCGAACAAGGACAGGTACCGTTGCGGGTCTTTTATAAACCCTTATGAACATTGCCCTTGTAAAATTGGCAGTATTTTCAAATGGAGTCAAAAACTATTGTCCCGAACCAAGGAAGAAATGAGGTATCTTAGTGCGGTTCCATAACGCTCGCTCTCGAAATTAAGAAAATTGTAGGACTGTGGTGTTTCCATAAACCATTTTATTGAAACTTGCTTACTGAAACTTGCTTAGTAGGTGTAAAAGGTATATTATGACTAGTTTTAAAATAAGGTATTCCTGAAAACTAGCCGCTAAATTTGCTGATTAAGCTTTTTACTCTGCAACCATGTTGTTTCTTAACAGATTTTCAAGCCATTGGTTTCAAGTTCCAATTAATAGGTAAATATAATCACTGGGACATGTTTTTCGTACGCCTCACCGTTTTCCAGCTTATTAGGGTTTGATGAAAAAAGAACCCAAAACTACCATGATATGGTTATAACTTTGAAGTGATAAGTTAGCTTATATAATTGATTTGTTTCCAAAGAGGGTTTGATTCAACATACAGCTAGCGAGTCAACATACTTTGGGGCCAGTGTTTATTAAATCTTTTGTCGGTATTATGCACTAAAGATTATCTCTGATTTGATTTACCCTATTTTAGGATCAGCCTACTATGTGCGCGTTTCTCAAGCAGGCAAATATTCAAAACACTTCAATAAAATAATTCCTCTAAAATTTCCCAAGGCTTCTCTGCTGCGTTGTACAGGAAACCTAAACTTTAAGCCAAGTTGAAAGTCTGAAATTGATGCGCCAATCGAATTCTTCAATACAAAACTGAAATAAAACTGCCACGTAATCTACTATGATTAGATCTAAAACAGTTTTGCCAACGGCAAACACATTGCAAACCGTTATAATCAGTGAATGGATCTGAACTTGTCACCCACACAACTTCACTCTATTCACATATTCAGTTGGCAAACATGGTTGACTGTGACGAGGTGAAACTACTTTGGACAAGTTCATGCAAAGTTGACACGCGCCGCACAGCTGTTGATAAACCGCAGAGTACTGAGTAGCTCCTGTTTGTTTTGACAGCTGGCTTCAATGAAACATTGGATAAAACTATTGTTTGTTTGCATCAAACACTTAAAACAAAAGCCACGTTGGGAGGCCAGTGTTAATTTGCTTGAAACGCGGTTACAGGACGCCCGCTTGAAGCTCAGCTCGTACAGTCTTTCGATTTAAAACCTAGGTATGCAAGACAAAATTGTCTATGCCTTGCCACTAAATTTTAAAAGTCCTGATATTTTCAAGTATAAATTAAAAAGATGGCACATTGCTAGTTATTCTTATAATTTTCAAGATTAGTATGAGGAGAAATGTGAAGATACAATGGTTTAGATATGACTTAATTCACTTTTTTATTTTCACTATACACTTTATAATTATACAATCTCTAAGATTGTGTAAAAACAGCTTTTCTGGTATGATGTGTTCAGTGGATTTTGGGTTCTCATGCGTTAGGTTTTCAATACAAAGTGAATTGGTTTAAATTTTTTCTGTTGAGAATTTTAAGTAAGCCGTACTTTTTACTTAGGAAAGTTAATACACATACTTTACTTCCTTTCCAATACCTACACTTACGTTTAATACTTGTAAGCAGTATCATAAAAGCAAAGCTTCCTTTCGCAAGGAAAATAACAAAAGAGGTAGTGACTTTGCGTATGAATGCCTGCGTGCTTGTGGGTGAATGAATTATACAATATGTTGTTGTTTATGTTTTGTTTTTGTAACACATTTTTAATGTACATTGCAAATAAAGTTATTTATTTTTATTATTTTATTCCAAGCAGTTTTGCCTAGTTGTAAGGAATTAAATCTAATTGCCACTTCTTGCCAGCTAAATGTATCTGTTACTCGCTTTTACTACTTTATAATAATAATTTTGTAACATTTTTATGTTTACGTTTCTTTTAACAGCTATAAATTGCCACCAAACCATACCATATTTTAGTGTAGTTTACTGGATTAACACATTAATGCGTGATTAAAACAATAAAATTTATATTTTGAATAGCTAAAAACATAAGACACCGTGGGTTGGAATCGTGCGCGACTCCGGAGCTCATCACTCCGCTGACGCGGGCTCGCAGTCACCACTTACATGTGTAAAGTGACTATACGGTAACGCTAGGTAAAGGTCGAGGTTGAGTGTTAGAGAGGACCTTGTATTCCTAACTTCGCCTCGTTAAACAAGACAAACTGTATCTGCTTTACAAATATGTATTGCAAAACCCGAACAATGTCATAAAACACCCAATGAGACATACCTAGAATTCAGCGAAATGAGAACCAAACAAAGGCCTTTGACTCGAGTGGGCGGAGCGCAGACCGAACTGAATTTACAAGAGCAGAAATAAATAACTCTCTGTTTGCTCCACATCTGGTTCTCTGTTCTACATCAAGCAAGCTTTGTACCAACATACTTCACACACTTCACGCTTTCAGCCTTTGTCTGCATGGTAGAGGTGCCTGGTGCACTGGCGGTGGAGCCGAGCGCTTTATTGTTTACTGTATTTGGAACATGCCACGTGAGAAGTTTTATATTTAAAACAAAACGCAAGAGAAATTTTAAATATAACAATTTTAACGATAAGTTGAAGTACAGAGCGTTTGAAAATTATGTTTTGAATTTAACTTGCTCATTTCTCACTTATTTTTATCTAAGACAGACGTAGGCAGAAATACCTTTTTTTAGTTTAGAGCCATGTATTTCAAAATGTATTTCATTAATATCTTGTTTAGTAACGGTTAAAGCTAAGAATTATTAGTATTAGAAATCCCCAAAATTTAAGGCAATATTTTTGACATAAGCAACCCCAATCACCGGACCGTTCTTTGTATTATTATCTGACTCATATCCGAATAAGGTATCAAACATGTCCTTCGAATCTACGGTCAAGTATCTTAGCTTCACAAAGGTGGTAAAGCCAAACCAACTGTGTACTTGTTGCCGAAGATGTAAAAGGGTTATCTAAGGGCTTTCAGTTCACACTGTGACCTGTTGAGTTGGTGGTTAACGTGGTGCACTAGCTAGTTACGAAAGCACCATCCGCAAGAGCGCGCCACTGGTATAGTTGGGTGACGTGTTACCCCCTCCACAGTATCCGCCAGCTTCTAAGTCCCCCGGCCTCCGTTGTCGGCCTCCGTTGACACGCTGTTCTGCTCTGCTTCTCGGAGGTGCGAGTGAGTCATTTGAAAATTAGTACATGCGGCGAATCAAACCAACATTAACCGAATGAAAACAACGGTTCAGACCGTCTCAAAACACCTTGAAACAACTTTATAACCTGCTTGAAATATTTCGGTGTTGAATTAGCCAATCGGTGACTGATGATGGTACTCTACAGTGAGACCAAAATATTTCAAGCAAATTATAGTTATATTTTGATGCGGTGTAAACCGAAAGAACTAGATTATAACGGTTATTGGTAATTGGAGATACACTTGACGTATCAACGTGCACTGAAATTCCTATAACACCGTAATTCTTAGCAATGGTTTTGATTCAATTTTGAAACGTTTTCTAACGAATTTTAATTAACCCACATTGGTAAAGGTGTAACACGTAAAAAAGTGTTTAAATAGACATTCGAAAATGTAATAAACCTAAAGGGCTAAGTTGCACTTTTGATTCAAATCGATTTTATACGCAACTGAATACATTACGGATATCATACAAACCCAAAATAAAATTCACGTCTACTGATATCCAACGTAGACGCAGAAAACGTAATCACTAGATTCCAAAGCTTGATGAATCATTTAAAAACGTAATATCCTGAGTTCAGATTCGACACAACAGTTAGTTTATAAAGCTATGACTTGGATTCTAACAAGTCTGTGATTGTTCGTGCACTTGTAAAGAGCACTTGAAAGTGTCTGAGAACTGCACTTAGCAGCAGAAACTCTCGAGGCACGTCGCGGGTAACTACTGCTACGCGTCGGTCATTTGTCTTTACACAAGGCATATTCCTGCACAGCTCTGCTTTTTAACACTCCGAAATAAAAGCTCGTTCTTTTAAAGTTCTGTAGACTAGTGTTGGTTTCATCAAGAGCCCAAGCTTGTTGAAGAATTTTTAATTTGAAAAGTCAAATTGAGGTTTTGTGGTTGTACTAAGGTACATTTATATTTTATCACTAGGTCTTAAAAGTTAAGCGTTTAGAAACGATCTCAAGTTTAATGTCTGAGCCGCGGCCAAGATAAAAGACACTTTTGGTCCGAGTGATAGACGACACTTTTTATTATGATGCAAGTATAATTGTGAAATATCAAATATGTTCATCATCCGTTTTAATATTACATAGAAATATTTTAAAAGTAAAGTAAACAGTGTTTTGAACTCAGTAGCATGATTTACAAGTATAGTTTAGAAAAACAATTCTTAGCCCAAAACACAAGTTATAAAGCCTCATGGCAATACAGAATTGCTGATATCTCTGCAACATAAATACCATTAAAATAACCCTACACTCTAAATATGAAAGAGTGAAAACCACTCAGATAGAGTGAAATTTTGATCTTTTGGGTGTTAAATTTCAGCCACTATCATTAAAGAACGGCTCAATTTTACCATTTTTCACTCTTTCATATTAGGTAAAAAAATATCATCAAAATAATACTTAATTTCCTGGGAATAAAGGTTCAACTTAAGCACGTCAATATACGTGTATAAGGTATCCGTTTTTGTAGCAAAATTTCGAAACAACTTACTATTAAAACTGTGCCTTGTAAGTATAAGTAACTAAAACTAATCTCTTTGAGGGCTCATAAGCGCACGTTCTTTGTAGGGTTCAAAGTCATAAATATTTGGTAAGATAAAAATAATATATTATCTACAATTGTATTTATGTTTAAGTTACTTATTTGTTAGACACGACTGATGAGATTATTCTCGAAACCTTTCCTGCAAATTAAAAACTAATTCAAGGATACTTATGTTCTTTTCATTCTTTTAAATTCATAAATACTTATAATCCACACCTATAACTGTAAGATGCAGCTGTTATTTTTAACACACGTCAGCAAAGTAGTTTGGGGATTTTGAATGTATTCAATACTTACTAAAGCCTGAACAATACCCACAGAGTACGCCAACCGAAAACTACGCTGGTAGGAGTACCACCACACACAAAATTTAAACACAAATTTGCAAAGTAAAATGAACAAAACCAATATGAACTCGAAGCGAACCAGTGAGTGCAGCTGCTACACGAATAAGGAGGAAATGAGTTTGTATTATTCAAACTCATAAGTTATACACAGACAGTTAAACTCTGTGACAGAAACACGGCATCTGTACCCTTCAAACTTTCAGGTTTAGCTTCATCGGCTTTAATTTCCGGTCCCTTCGTAGTTTTAAATTATACAACATCTGACATAGCTGTGGCTTAGCCTTGCTAGCTGAAATTGTGGTATATGCTTATGTTGAATTGCAGACTCTATTTTGAAAACATACTCATAAGTTGACAACTTAAAATTCTACTGACGAATGACCGTAGTTTGAAGTTTGTTGAAGAAGGGAGAATTTTTAATTTGAAATATCATTGTGGATATTTCCCATTGTTGATAAACAAGAAGGACACGCCGTTTCGGGATCTGCAATCTGACTCCGTCATCAGGTGAAAAACATCTGACATTGCAGACCCTATTTTAAACACATACTCTTTAGTTGGAAACTTTGACTTCAACTGGCGTATACCCTTTGTTTGGATTTTGTTATTGACGAAAAGAGAATGTCTTAACTTATAATATTATTACGGATATTTCCCATCGCTAAGATCGAGAAGAACACGACGTTTTGGGATCTGCAATCTGAGCCCGTCTTCAGGCGAAAAAAGTAAACCATTATTTTATTTTAAAGAATAGAAACTTTAACACAGTTTTAAATATTTGCAAACTTTTTATTCTTCGAAACAACAGTTGTTTCACTATATTTCTTGCAATAAGAACTATACTTGTCTTTTTCATTTTAACTTACTATACATTTAATGCCAGATTGTAATTGGGTGCACAACCTGTGTAGCATTATCAAATAAATAAGTTCAAACATGTGTTTGTAAGAATATTACTTTTCTTTTAATTTTTACCTTAGAGTTTTATTACGCTGTAGGCTAGTGAACTTCAGGGATAAATCCTTAAGTTTACCATAAACTGAATGTTTCAATAAATTTGAGATGTAGGATTTCAGGGTAATCGAACCTATACCCGATCAACTCCATATAAGTCCATATAAGAAAATTACGTCAAAATATATTCCGTTTATGTTCCGGTTCACAAAGCCTAAGAGTCAGAAAAATGTCTGTTTTAATTTTATTAAAAATAAATGTAATATTCTATACTGATTGTACCTTCAGAGCTATATCAGCTGTACATCTTATAAATATGAAAAGCGTGCATGAATACAAAATATTTACTTAAACTACAGCACTATAACGCGTTAATTCAGAAATGTCATCTTATTTTGCATTTCTTCAACATGATATTGTATAAAAACGTTCATACAAACCATTAACTGTGCCCTCCCATTCACCCAGGTTATTTTACGTGTAACAACAACAACAAGCACGTAAACAACATTGTACAAAGTCAGGTGTAATTAGCTGAGAATAAACAGGTTAAATCTGAGCAACTTTGCCTAACTTGGCTCTACTCTGGGGACATTTAGGCTGTTGAAAACTTTGCCAATTTATCTCACCTGCCGGATCTTCTTACAATGTACGAATTATTTATTGCAACATTTCCTTGTAAATAATGTGTTGTTCAACGTAATGAAATGTGAGGATTCAAGTAATAATTTTAAACTTTACTTTTAGGCTGTCGCGGCCGGTGTCACAACTATAATCTAGTTCTTTCTGTTCACACCCCGTCCAAACTTCACAATTGAGTTGAGATATTTCGGCTTCGCTATGGAGTCTATCTTCATGCAGACATTTTAGTCAGTTTCAGCCAATTAGTGACTGAAGATGGTACTCCACAGCGAGGCCGAAATATCTCAACCTGATTATGAAGTTTGGACGCGGTGTGAACTGTAAGAACTAGATTATAGTTTTGGTAATTTTAACCATCTACGAAAGAATCTAAATATTCCACTAGGGTGATTAGTCAGCTTTCTGCTGTCATTTGAAGGGTCTACAATGTTTCCGTTATGAACAATATACTGTGAATTGACATATTGTTTCTAAACTATTTTATTTTATAGTTTTGTCTTTTAAGTTAAACTACTAATTTCTTAGAGCCATCAAACGACTGGTTTGGGAAACAATTGTTCCAGATGGGTGTTATCTATTTTTCTTACAGTCTCACGAAAATTCAGTACTAAAACTAAAAGTTATCTTTTGTTTGTTTGAAGCTCTATGGTTATAGGGTTGGTTTGTCTGAGTAGTAAGCTGATACAAGTCAACGTTCTATATATTTAACCAAAAATATGTTATAGTAGGTAGATTGCTCATATATGCCACATAGCTGGACAGGAACTCAACATAGTTGAGATAGATCACGCACAGAATGCGCTGCACGGGAGTTCTTTTATAGTACCAAGTAGAGCCACTGGCGCACGCGCAAGTTCGGCTGTCTTCGGCATCGCACACTTCGGTGACAACATTTGGGTCGTCCACATCGGGCAAACTCGAGCATGTGGTGCCGATGGGGGAGAGAGACACAATCTGTGCGTGGGCTGCCTCAACTATGTTAAGCCGCCTGGCTTAGTCGTGCTGCATCTATTCGCTATTCATTTCAACGAAGAATCTTTTTCCGAAGCCTTGTTACCAATATATTTTAAACTTCGTGTAATCTTGAATCCAGAAAAGACCGGTTTAAGAAAAGATCAGTTCGATCTGACTTTTCGTTTTAAAGTTATGTACAAAAAATCTGTTTAGTCTTAAATAGCTTCAAAAAGCGAGGTTTTAACAAAGGCTAACAAGACAATCTGTGTTGGTGCATTGAGTTATCAATGAAACCTCGCCACAAATTTGCAAATCAAAATATCTGAATTCCAGTGATTTGTGTGTATGGAAAGAGAGTTAAATGGCACCAATTATGTAAAAAACAACATTGCAACGGCATTTTTGTTATAGTTTGTCCCTGTTTTCATGTACATATCTCTTTCGCTCTAACGCACTAATTGATGAACCGGTTTTAAATGCATTGGTTTTGTTTAACTAGTAAACAAATTTAATGATCAAGTTTTCCCTCTTGTTTTTTGTAAGACTCTTTTGGTTTAACGTTTTTAACAACCATAAATTGGAAAATAAAAGTTAGATCGCACCGAGTTAAGATTACCGAGTTAAAAAACATCAAGTACAAGATTAAGAAATAATTTGTTTAAATTACAGCATGGCTACTAGAAAGCTTACAAAACAAGTGTATACCACAGTGTTTCTCTAAGCCCAATTTGTTCTTCAAACAAATTTTGAAAACAACTATCAAGAGACTAAATAATAAACTCAAAACTTCACAAAACAAATCGTATTTAAACTTATCCACGGCCATCAAAAAGCCATCCGCTCGAATTATTAGGAAGGCAACTACAACTGTCAACATCATGAAGTAATAACTGCCAGACTTGGGTTATGTTCACATTTGCCAGTGATAACATTATCAATTACCCACTCTTGTTATCAACACATGTTCCTTTATCTTCTCTCTCTGATTGATCTGAAAGTAACACATTTCGTCATTGAGGTCTAGTAAATCACTACAACAGTGTAGCAGTAATTGATTGGGCGTGGTTTCTTGCTAAGATGGAGCTGTATCTTTGCTGAACTAAAGTTTGTAAATGTTCCGGTAATTTTCGTAGTGAATTTAAGGTTTCGTCGTGTAATAACATGTAAGTATTTAGATTTATTCGCCTATTATCTGAATTTGTCTTCGTAAAACATTAACTTTATTCATGCAGGCTTATAATAGGTGATCGATTTAGCTTGTTATCGAAAACTTAATTTGAAGTTTGTGGTCCTTCATTAACGATGGATAATAGGAACATCTGTTGTAGCGTTTAAACTTCAAATTGAATGTGTAAACTGAATTGAAAGCTATCACCTGGACATAAAAACACATTCGTCAGTTATTATTACTTTTGTGAACCGATTTGATTTAAAACCAATTATTACACTTGTAACAAAATTAACAGGATCGTGTTTTCCGTTGATTTAACCATTGATTAAATGTAAGTTCTATGAAAGTTCTTTACTTTTTTACATTTTTAGTCGATGATAAAATTATACAGTTGGCATTGCTTCTGAAACTCATGTGAACTAATGGTCATTTAATTACTTTGCCAACATTCACTGTACTGACATTTAATAATCAATGCACCAAATAAATCGATAGTGCCAAGAACCTTAATCGATTTAATATCCTTGTATCGAATGGGTCCATCAACTAAAATTAAACTCGAACCACTGTTGTAAATCTTAATACGAAAATGAATCCAATTTTTGTTGGAAATGGCATCACACAAAAATTGCTTGACAATTTGTTTTCAAATTTCCTATTTTTGAAAGTTTTACGGAGAAAAAATTAAGTAAATAAAATCGGAAAATTATAGACAACGTTGATGATTTACTTTTGCACTCTTTTATCATATGAATTTTTAGTAAACAAAGCAAACAGCTGATAAATATTAAATAGCTTTCGTAAAGATATATTTTTTCGTGGAAAGGACAACGTTTATCGGGTCAGACAAAGTTTAAAATAAAATGTTAACAAAAGCTCTATTTTGAGAGATACAAAATATTATTTTTAGATTTTATTCCAGTTAACCCTTTGAGTTCAACTTTACACTTAACTTCAACAACCTGACTTCAAAGAGAAGCTAACATGAGGTAGGCTTTATGCCAGAGTTAGACACGTGTGGTGGGGGTAGGACAAGTGATGGAGGTAAGGACAGTATGTCAGAGGAATGCCAGGCTGGCCTCTGACACGGACAAGTCACCCATGAATACCAACATCCTCCCCTGCAGCCTTAAATATCCCTTTCTACCTTCCATCATCCCTTTGCACAACTTACTGTAGAGCTTCTCTAAAGATAAGGTTCAAAGAGAATCCATTGAGATGAGGTAGGTTTATCGTCAAAGTTACACATGTGGTGGTGGTATGGTAGTGTATGGTAGGGGAAAGTGTGGGGGGTAACGATAGTATGTCACAAGATGCCAAGCTGGCCTCTGACACGGACAAGTCACCCATGAATACCAACATCCTCCCCTGCAGCCTTAAATATCCCTCTCTACGTTCCATCATCCTTTTTCACAACTTACTGTAGAGCTTGTCTAAAGACGAAGTTCAAATAAAAGCTAGGTTTATCGTCAGAGTTATAAACGTTTAGGATTGGTGAGGAAAGAGGGTGGGGGTGCATTTGGTAATTTTTCACTATTCACCAAATGTATATAGGCTATGTAGAAAACAAAACATACAGCTAATAATTATTAAATAACTTTCGCAAAGATATGTTTTTTGTGGACAGGACAAAGTCTGTCGGGTGAGCTACTGTCAAATATACGTTTAAAAATAAAACTTTAACGACATCTTTATTCCTTTCTTTATTTTCTATCTTAACCATTAAATAGAGCAGCTCGTTATTGTTAATTTAAAACTGAACACATGTTAAAATTAACCTTGAGGCTTACCTAGGTTTAGTTAAGTAATCAGGGGGTTTTTAGTAAGTATTTAGTAACTTACCTAACTTACATACTTTTATTTTAGTCGCCGATTACTCTTAGATTGTATTTTTAGATGAATATGACATGAAAAGTGAGTGTAATTTGTGTTTTGATTGATGGTGGAGATGTAGTCTTGTTATAACCTGGGGCCGATTGTTCTCCTGATTGGGTCATTAACTATTGGTATGCCTATCAATACCAACTTAAAAACGTGTTTCACACAGTACACCTAAAACATGCCCGTACCTTCTTAGTATTAATACAGCCATTAGAATGAAACAATACTGGATAGAATACCACACAGTTTTAATGGCCACACACTGTTTCACTTTTAAAATAACAAGAAGAGTTCTGTTCCTGACATAAAAGTATTATTATGAAGCAAAAATTAAGCTTAAATTACAATAGCAGTAAATAAAACATCTCTCTACCTCTTTGGTTGTTTATTGTCAAGGGGTGTTGTATCTAACATGGTCCTTTGTTCTTTGCGAACTTGTGGGATAAACACTTGAAACAAAACAATATTACGTATTCATTGTCGTTCCTGACGTGCAAACCGCATTGTTAAAAATATGTTTTATGTAGTCATTCATTTGTGTTTGTTCCTGCGCTTTTATTTGCGGATTTCCATAGTAAATACAGCTATTCATTTCTATCACTAGATAGAACGTTTGCAACTTTAATTTTCCCAACACCTTCTGAGCCAAATGGAAAAACTATACAAATAAATTGTACGTTACCACAAGTAGCAATTTGTCCAATTTTCACAAGCCTTGGTACAAATTTTCTCTTGTTGGTTTAGCTGAAATGAAAATGAGCAAAACCAGACCAATAGAAGTAATTTTCTTCAGAGTATTTTCACCGAGAGTTGGGGTTTTAAATATCACATAAACCAGAACAAGTCAGATGAAATCTCATTCATGAATCTTGTAGTAATGTATGTCAACACAACTGCTAATGATAGTGCTATATCAACAACACCATACGTTATACAGGTGTTCATTAAATTTTGATTCAAGGTTTGAGTATAAGTTTTCAATATAGGACTTAGGTATATTGAAATGGTAAAATATTTTGTTTCAACATTAGGTATTCAAATTTTAGGAATTGAAATTTATTTATTTTTGCATGTCCAATTTTATAACTACATAACAAATAACAGACTAGTAAAACCTATAAACAATACCAATCCGTCGTTACAAACATTCAAATTTCAACTAAGCTTACTAGTAAAAAAATGTTCAGCCTTATTTGTAAAATTAAAATTATCTTTCATATCTGCCAATTTTTCTTTAGAATATTATAAGCTTATAGAATATTATAACTAGTGTACTAGTTAATGAATCAAATCATTATTGGAATCTATGGAATAGCTTGTCTTAATTGAGTTTGGGAAATAACACATTTCAGGACCAATTTTTTATAATTTTTCATTACAAATGAGATTACGGATCTGCATAAGAAGTACATTGTTATGGCTTAGGTTCAATATACTCGTAAATTTATCTGTGTCGATAGGAGTTTTGTTTCGAAAATACATCCATACTTAATATAATTCTAGTTGATCAATCATCCTTTTTTAAGAATCCTCTGGTGTATAGGTTTCACTTTCGTTGGGAAGGAGCAATTCCCAATCTCGTATTTCTGGATATCCAAAGAGAGTTGAAACTTGCTGAAGAGTGAACTCTAGAGACTACTGTAGACAGAGTTCTACAATCTACAGGGGTGTGTTTGCGAGGGTTGGGGATGTCAAAGCGTTGTTAGAAGCGTTGTTCTCTGCTCAGTACCTTTGATCTATCTGGCCTCGTACTTGTCGGATCTTTTCAATGTAAATTCAACATTCCTTTTACCCTTGGTTTGTAGAGGTATTTTTACTTTTCGAGGCAGGGAAATTTATGCTTTGAGAAATTATTTTGAATTTTATTTATGCAGGCTTGCAACGGAGAGAGTCGTGTAGACCGTTTGAAAATTTAAAATGTTGATACTACTCTGCATTTGAATTTTGTAAACATTTATTCTTCTCAAGTCAAAGTACGACGGCATCAGAGGCAGAAATTAGAAGCAGAAGCAACTACCGAGTTTATTTCGCCAACAAGCTTTCGGATCTGATCTTAAGTGCTCCTATGCCAACGGCATTCAAAACCCGTCTAAAACAAAATTTAGTCACTAAAACATTTAATAGTTTAGACAAATTCATGGCACGCAACTAGTAGGTCTTAAGACGTACATACTAAAGCTAGCGGTGCTGCAATTAGAATAAAGGTATTGGAACTAATAATACTTGTTGTATAAGCATTATACGCAATAAACCTTTGTTTAATATTTAACTTCTAAGGATAAAAAAGTATATGTCGACTCTTAAAAAAATATAGTCAGCAAAATAGTCATAAGAATACTATTTTTCGTCACAATATTAAACAATGATGGATAGTGTATAACCTTCAAGGTTTACTGGAATTGTTTATGATTAAAAATATACTAATATTAATGGGGAATTAAAACTTTAAGATATTTTAAACTTAAAATAAACACAAATGATCCACTAAAAAAGTTTATAGTACTGTTGGTGAGGCCTTTCGAGAACCATGTTCTCTCTCATAAACGTAATTTTTTCATTGATCATGTGTTTATTTCAAATTTAAAATTATAAATCTAATAAGGAGTTCTACTAGATGTCTTTAAGAAAGTACTTCTGTAATATTATTCAAAGTAAACATATTCAAATTGTAATCACAGACAAATACAACTCTCTAGGGATGTTAAACGTTTATTTTCAAAATGCTTCAACACGAAACCAGTGTTGAAACTGCATTATAATATACCAGCTGAGTGAAACCTACTGTGTTTGCACAGGACCCTGATAACATCATCGTGTTGTTGAAATACACATTATTTGCTTCCCTTGCAAACCCAACATTGTCACATGCAAATAGCCCAGCACACTGCATGATTTTATGTTCTTTACTTTGGTAGTAACTAAACCTCAAAATCTGTTCAATCTTGTGTTGGATCAAAAAGAGAAAGTTAATTATCTCTTGAAATATATGTTTTAAACCATGTTGATTCTTAAACTGTCCATAACTAATGCTTAGGGTTTGGGAAAAATTGAATTGACTTTATAATTGGCTTTAACTCAAATTTGAAAATGAAATTAAATCATTTTAGCGAGGTTTGTTATGTACTACCAGTTGTCCCAAAAATCCCCGCTTATTAATTCGGTTATGACAACTAAACGGCGTTTGGAGGTTAAAAGGTTTCAATTAACAAAACCTTTGGAATAAAACTCCTTTTAAAGCTGGATTGCCTATAAACCAAATCTGCAGACAGTTGTATGATTTTGACCTCCATTTGTCTATTTTAAAATTTAAATATATTTTAGGCCACAGGTTTGGATAATAGTACAAAGGATCAATGGCATCGCCGATTTCAATTTATGTTTTTACACATTACTACCACGGGTAACTATAGTACCATATTTACATACCCTCTAATGCCCTATTTTGGAATGGGACAGACCCATTAAGTACTTTAAAAGAACTTCAGGTTACCTGTATCTACAGCTGCTTAAGTTAAACATACTTAAAAATTCAAAATAATTTAATAGAGTAAGTGCTTTTACCCTCTAAGCGTGATAACAAACAAATTTCGAATTATTGTTTGGGGTTTTCAAATATGATTTTGGTTACTTGTATTTCATTGGGTCACATGTTTTACACAACTCATACTACTTAGTACATCAAAACAATTACATAAAAACTATTTGACAATTTTCCTGATTAACGCCAAAATATCTCTTTGTAGGTCACAGATCACCCCACTGACTCAATAAGTTGGGAGCTTGTCCTGCTGCAGTTTTTGTCCCATTATCTCGCTCGTTGATTGTCACTCAGCAACTCAGCATAATGATCAAGGGACTGCTGACGCTGCTGATGTAGGTTGAATGGGTCGCCCAGTCCCGCTATTTGTCAGTGGCTGTAATTTTCCGTCGTCAATTGTCGAGTTGAACGAGCAAATGCTGACTCATCTTTAGTTATTCATTCAAGAACATCTTCCAACTGCGGGTCAAGTAGTGGGGAAAACTGTTACCAACTTAGTAGGAAAAATGTTTAACTCTGGTGAATTTTATTTGGACTGGGAAACATTATGTAGAAGGTTGCGTCAAATAAACGCCTGCGTTACAAATAGTGTAGATTTGAGTTTTGAACGTCACTAAAGGTTCTATTTAGAGTAAATTAGAAGCAGACTTTTCAAATTGAATTTTTATTTCGAGATAATATATTTTAAATTGTAAAGATACAGTTCTTTAACAACTCTTATCTTTAGTAAAAGAAGAAACGGACTTTTCCTGCCATTTCTGGATAAAAACCACTCCTAATGTTTCGGGCAGTTAAAAACTCCACCCGTCTTCAGAGGACTATACTTACATAAGAACTACATTTCTTAACTTAAGATTTAACCTAAGACTTTACCAAACAATGTTAGATCTTAAGTTAAGATATATAATTAAATGTAGTCCCTATACTAGTAAAGTCCTCTGAAGACGGGTGTAGTTTTAACTGCCCGAAACGTTAGGAGTAGTTTTCTCGAAAAGTGGCAGGAAAAGTTTGTTTTTCCTTTTTACTAAATTGCTCTTCGCTACTACGAGTATTTTGAACTTTCAAACTCGTATCTAAAAGTAAAAATTCAACAATGTGGCTTCATTCCGCCTTAGATGTTTTTATATGTTTGATAACAAATAAATCAATAAAAATACCTTTTATTTGAGCGTTTCTCAGTAAAATATCTGGTTTTCAGGACAATTCGTGTAAACCAACCCTTAATTATTACAAACTACGTTCAATAAACTACAATGTAAAAATTATGATACATACAGGAAGTCGTCAAATGAGAACAGCGTTTGTTGAATTGCAAACAATGGACAGCCACTAGAGGTCGCTTGTTGAAAGTTGACGCGAGTTGTTGTAGTTTCTAGCAGCTTGCAAACATATCATTGTTTTACGTCTATAGACTACAGTAGTCGCTACTTTTTTACGCCCGTATACCTAATTTGTTTCGTCGTGAAGCATTGATCAATCTGTACTGAGTGGTTAAATGATTTTGTAAAGTAAGTTGACCAAAAATAAATAATTAAAGAGAAATAATTACTATGCCCTATTTCGACTAGTTTCGAAATGAATCCAAACGTTAACAAACGATTGATTGATTTTTTTCAAATATATACTTGAAAACTGATAGCTCCAAGTTGGGAAAATCACAGGGAGACATTATTATTTGCTACAAACGATATGTTGATATTGAATCTCATTAGTTGAACAGTAGCAACAATAAACATATTACACAACGAATAAAATACTTAACTGACTTTTCTCAGTTTGGACAAACAGTAAACACAAAATTAAAAGAGCAAAATACAATTTAACTCGGACGAAAGAGAACTATTCAGATTCTAAAACGAGTTTCCCCGCTTTGAAGTGTACTTTATTTACCTGCCAGAAAGGTTTGGGTCGTTCTTTCCTTGCTTTTGAGTAACTCCAGTCAAAGCTAAATTAAAAATGTAAGAATTCCAAGCTGGACTTTACATGCAGTCCTGATTCAGTTCAAATTAAAACCAACTCGTTCTAAGGAATTCGTTAAATTCACTTCTTTTGCGCATTTCAGCTACGCTGATGGATGAATAATTCTCCAGCTAATAGGTTTTGAACATCGATTTCACTGAAAGTTTTTGACAAGTTCGACCACGTAAAATAGTTTTGGTCATAACTCAGACAAATGAGTAACGTTGTATCCAGTTAGCTACTAAACCGGTTCTTCTACTAAACATGATTGCATCTGACACTCTGGCTACTTGTAATAACTTATCTTCTTATAATTTAAAATGACTAAGAAGGCGGCAAACTAACTAATGTAACTGCTTAACCAGATTAAACACTTCCCACATGCTAGGAAAACATGGGAATACGTTTTCTCTAAGTAGTTTGTTGTTTTTACAAATTGGGTTTATAAAGGATTTTAAAAAGTACATAATTCACATAGTTTAATTAAACGAATATCTATTAGACCGTTATAAAATGACGAGCATCCAAAATAAATGTAGAAAACTTTAAAACCATTGTAAATAAAGTAAAAGGAACTTTCAAAAGGGCTCAATTTATATTCTAGAGTAACAGATAGTTTAACCTGAAACAACGGTGTTTGGACGCTGTCAGTGATACCGTGGACAGTTCAAATTGCATTTCCCAGCTGGGCGCAGAGCGTCTTGACCGGTGCAGTTGAGCGGTGCGACGTCTGTAAAGAGTTGAGGTCCCAGAACAGATCCCTGCGGGACCCGCGGGACTCCAGCTGCGCCGCCGCAGTGCATTGTGGGCTGTCACGCTCACTTCACTCTAGATGTCACTCGGTCAGGCATAGAGTAACGGGCCTTGGAATGTGAAGTTTGAATGAAGGAAATTGCGACTGTATGACTCAAACCAGTTTAGAAGAAATCCATGAATTTTCCTCAGCAACTTTTCTTCTCAGAAACCTTTGCCAAAACTGTAAGATATTCTGAGAACATTTTAGTTTGATCCAGTCATACTTTTGCTACGGCATAGTTTTCTGTGTTTATTCATCAGCTTAAAATTCTTGTAGGATATTTGTTCTTCAAATAAGAACCGTCCGAATTATATCACACCTAGAATATAAGTATAGGTTATGAAAACAATATACAAAATGTATGCTGCCAATACATGTTTACATATTTTACAACAATATTATTACTTTACTCAATATTTAGGTTAGAAATAATAATTTGAAATTTACACAATTATGGAACTTGAATAAAATTGGCCATCATTGTTTTTATAACAACCAAGCAGTTCTGCAGGCAGTCAGAACCTTGCAACACGAATGTTATGAGAAGGGATAATTATGTTTAAATCAATATTGAAGGTGAAAGAGAATCTTTTAAACTAAAATAAAATTATAAACAATGAAATTCCTACATATCGTTGTGCAAGTTTACACAATAAATGCTATTTCTAACTTCAATAGCGATTCCTTTGTTAAACAAACTATTATTAAACATAATACAATACTTTGCATTTATATAGATATATTTTGTTACGGACGCAAACGAGTAGATAATAACACTATATGAGTTTCAATATTCTCACAGATGTTAAGGTAAACAATTGAGCAAACTTGTTATTGTTTTCAATATTGCTAAAACATTGAACACGTGAATGTTTATATTTTAATGGTTACTCGACTAGAATAAATACAACTTATGAATTCGAATAATTTCCGTACAATTTTAACCATCCTGGGATGTAGTAGTGTTGAAGCTCTTAATAGAGGTGCAGGTAAGATAATATTTCATCTTTGTTTACACGAAACATTTTAGCACTAATGCACCTGCTCATTACCCTAGTTTAAATATGTTCGTAAATAACCTCCTTTCTTCCAAGCCGGAGTCGGTAAAATAATCAGTTTGAGAAGGAAAAGAAAGTTTATTTGTATACAATCTTTGAGATCATATAAAAGTAGCGGGCCCGTAGCGGGTTGGAATCGTGCGCGACTCCGGAGCTGATCACTCCGCTGGCGCGGGTTAAAATCCCCGCAGTCACCACTTACACTTATAATGTGGCTATACGGTAATGGTCGAGGTTGAGTGGTAGAAAGGACTTTGCAGTACCTTTAACATGTACAAACATATATCAATAAAAATAGAAAATACAAAATAAATAATAAGAAGATAATTGCAAAAAACTAGCTTTCGAATGCAAAAAGACGTGTTTGATGTAACCCCGTATAAAACGAACTCCTACAACACGTCTTTAGTTATTTAAGTACCGAACTTAAGTCTTCTTCAAAGACACTTTTGCAAAGTGAAACATTTTTATATGAGAGGAACGCGCTCAATTAATTGCCACGCCAGTTCAAATGTTGAAAGAGTTCAGCGTCTCAGCGTTGCCTTGAAAGAAGCTTAAATAGCTGGCAGTTTCGAATAAAACGGTCCTGCAAACTTTGTTAGTGTCAAATGAAACCTTTTTGTAAGCTTTAAGCACTCAAGAAGCTGCTCATTAAGAAGTTAGATGGTTCGTCACTGTTTATTAAGCGAGCCTTTTAAGCGCACTTTTCCAAGAAATTGTCTCTTCGCTGGTCTCGGTGTCTTGTGAATAAAATAGTACTTTTTGGCCACAGAATTGGTTGGTTGTTAGATTGACTTTTTCTAAGAACTCTCCTTGGCAGCTTTGTAAAAATTTGTAGTTTCTGATTCTTTCTGAACAAGTCTTCTTGTTTGAACTGTCAGAAAAACGTTAATATATTCAAAAGAAACGGCGGTATCCAATATACCGATATATGTATACGATGTACGTAGCGAAATATAACGATGTTATAAATATCGATTTATTGTACCCAATACTTTGGTTTGTCCAATATCAATTAACAACCAGTCTAAGGAACAGTCGGCACTAGTTTGTAACAAGACAACAACTTATCACCCATCAAAACACTCACCATTAATTCCATATTCACCTTAAAATACCCTCTAGGAGTGATTGGTGCCTTAAATCAAAGTATCAATCTAGCATTGCATCTCAAGTTGTGTGCAATCATCACGCCTGCTGTATTAAATATTTGCACGATAAAAGCTGCATTTAGGTAAAATTTTATTGCCTTATGCGCATTGAGACATTTTGATCGAATTTGGTAGCCTGTTGACAATTTCAACTCCGTAAACGCTCAAAAACAGCCTTTCTGTGTCTTCCTGCCACTAGTTTCAAAGGAGTTGATATAGCTCCATCTTATATTTATACTATGCTTTGAACAAACATATGTTTCCAATATGTTAAAGTAAAGTAGGATCAACAAGTATTTAGCTATCTTCAAACTCTTTCTCCCTGTAAAACATTTAAAATAAAATAAAACAACTCACAACAACAATAAAACCGCACAAAACAAAGCTGACTTTACAGAATATATCCGTCCGTACATGTAAAGCTTTCCATTGTATACATTTTCAAGCTTTTCAAGGGCTTAGTGAACAATGAAATGGGCTTAGATTCGCAAATAATAGCGGGAACTACCGGCGGCAATAAACAATCGCTGCTGAGAGCAAACGCTTAACTACATGCGGGTTTTGATCGTGTATTTATTTACGTTCACTGCTCAGACACTGCAAAACTACCGAAGTTAATTATTTCCAATCAATAAATATTTGCGTTAAGTGAGAACTTAGACCTTAAAACAGATATTGACAAATCAAAGTTCATGTGTTTAAATGTTTGTCCAAAAACTACAGCTGAAACCCTTTCGGTCTTTTAAATGTAATCAGATAGAAGAGGTTGAACTTTTTAAGTTTCTGGGTATTCACCTAGATAGGAAACAAAGTTAAAGTTGGAATGTTCATATTGAACATGGGTGTTATAAGGTTTCATCAGGAATAATTTTTATTCGTAATTTATCTGGGTACTGCTCAAAGGATGATTTAAAATGGCTTTTTACGGCTTAATATATCCCCACTTAAAATATGGCACATGTTTGTGGGGAACTGTGCTCAGACAAAATCAGTAGAGTATTGGTTTTAGAAAGGTATTTCATTAGAATCTCGTCCAATTCAAAGGCCATTGATTTGTGTCGCAATTATTTTAGACAATTAGACATTCTAACCTTTCTTAACTATACATATTTTATTATTTCATTTTATTTTGCCTTAATAAGTGCAGTCTAGTACAAGGCAGTGCAGGCGATACGCATAGTCGTGATACTCGCTTTTTAATTAGTTATAGAATCGATTATCACAGACTAGAATCATTCAAAAAATTACCTTCTCAAGCTGGAGTTGCACTATTTCAAAAACGTCCCAAAAAATAAAGAGTCTTCAAAACTCTAAATTTTTCAGAAAAAACTTAGAAATTATCTTGTCACCAACGAATTTCATAGTTTGCATGAACTTAAAGACACTTACCACTCAGAGGTCTGATATTCTATAATACATTTCAAATTTTGATCATGTAAAGAATACACTTCTAATTATAAATTTACTGTAGTGGCATGTGTTTTTCTATGTTGTAATTTGTATATTAGTAATAAACAATTTTAAAACGTTTGCGCATTGCCTTAGCCAGTTTAAGTTTGATAATACAATTATTGCACTTAAAGCTGAAGTTGAAAACCGTTTTGACTTTAAAGAGCTCACAACATTGCGCTAGGAAAATTTAAGCGGGACTTTTCAATTTGAACCTACGCGGTCTAACTGTCAAAAGATGAGCTTGGAAGGTCTTAAGCGGGTCGTGGATATTTTCTTATTTTCAAAACTGATGAAACTTTAAAAGACCCTATTTTCTACAGAAGCGGAGTATTTTGGACATTTTCGTACCATTTAATCAATTTTTACTGTGAAGTTGTGGTGGACTCATAAAGATTTAAAAAGCTACTAAAACCTAGTTCCCTCGAGAAAAAACATGCTTAAAACTTACAATCTGTACAATATTAATTTTACACCATTTACCAACAGCTACGGCTTTGTGTAAGTTAATACATATTTTGAAAATTGACATTGGGCCTATATGCCATCAAAATATGACTAAAATCCACACAAAGAAACCGTATATGTCCACACCAAACGTAAATATACATTCTGCTAGTTTAAGTGTGAAAAACAACAATAGAGAATCGCGCTGCAACTTGATTCTGATTGCGTTGAAACTAGCTTGATTACAAGCGACCCGGCGCAAACAATTGCAACTGCTGTTCTCATATTATACTCGCCTGTGATTGGTTGCTTCTTGTCCCACTGATTGTTTCTCACAATCTTGTTAACGTGGACGAGTAGTTCGTAATTGTTGGCTTATATTTCTGAAGAAATAGTTGGTTGATTCTTTTATAACTAGTTTTGGCTTAAATGTAGAAGCTGCTGGAATAAGTATGTTATCGAAAGAAAACGTAACGTTTATAAAGTCAAAGAACATTGGGAATTCACGTTTTGTTTTACTATCACATAGACTTTTATCTGTACATACCTTATTCGGTATAGGACTTTTGAGGCAAGGTCATGACTTACTAGTGCAGTGTTCATATTTTGAATGTTAAATATACCTATTCATCATCGAAAAATACTAAAGTGGGTGTGTTCCTCAAATTATCTGTTGCATTGTCCACTCTTTTCACATTTCTTGCATTGTCCGACAGAGCTCAGCCATACCATGAAGGCGGAAAAAACATCGCAATCTATGTCTGGCTATGTCTTTTACAAACGTTAATAAAGACGTTTTTTAGTTTAAGACCCCGTTAATGAATTCCCCACCCAAGGGCTTTTGGTGTAAATTATCGCCCGTGAATTCACTAGGATTCACAATAGACCTTGAAGCTACGCGTCGGGAATGTTTATAATAATTAACGTGTTTACCATAATTTTCAGAGATTTCCTTGTCGTGCAATACTAACTCGGCACGTTGTTGTGATGTTGCAGATGAGGTGGAACAGCTAGACGACAGGCATGGACTCCACGTGACCCCGTGATGGTCGCCACCGTGACCGCCATGTTTGCGCGACTGCGCACCTCGCTGCTGAGGCGGCGCTCACTGCTGCTCAAGGTGGTGTTCCTACTGGGCACCGCGTGGCTCACCGTGGCCTTCCTGCTGTTCACCGAACAGAGGCCCAACTACTCGGACACCGAGGACAACCTGATCAAGGCGGGAGTGATGGGGATGGGAGTGCGCCGGGGGTGTTGGGGGTGCCGCAGCCGCAGGCGAGGGTGGGCAACCCGCCCACGCAGGGCAAGACGAACTCGAGGTCACGCAACGCCGCCGCGGCAGGCCCGGAGGACGGCGAGGGGGGAGTGCTAGTGCCTCCTAGAGAACACTTGGGGGATGGACCCTTGTACGGGGAGATGGGCAAGCCTGTCGTGCTGCCCACGAACATGACTAGTGATGTGAAGAAACTGGTGGACGAGGGGTGGCAGAAGAACGCTTTCAATCAGTATGTCAGTGATTTGATATCGTTACATAGAAAACTGCCGGATCCTAGAGACGAATGGTAAGTCATTTGAGATGTCTTATAGTAAACCTTAAGTAAAACTGTATAGTTTAGTAAATCCACTTATATTCAAGATTGTAGTGGCATCTTCTTAAGTTATCGCTTTAGAAGAAATCTAGCAATTCCTACCCTATTTAAAAAGCTGACCCATCTAACGATTATCAGGGATAACAATTAATAATCATTGAAGAGTTAAATTTCACTCATCTAGGTAGCTAAGTATGTGCACACCACCTGCTCCTTTTAGTATATTATAATTACCAGCTTGGTATACAAAGCTTGATCTTCTTCCTAAATATTCCCTTGAAGTTTCTTTGCAGTATTTCTTTTAAAATTCACCTAGGTCTAACTTAAAAATATCATATAACATCCAACACATATGTATTCAAAGAAAAAAGGAGCTTAAAAAGACATTATTCAATACAACTAAGCTTCACAACGTATGCTATAGTGAACTTTTTTGAAACGTGACTCATATTCAATAAATTTCTTGCAACAACACAGGACTTTTATTCAACAAATTATTCCTTGTCAGCAGTGTCAACGAATGACAAGCGATGCGCTGTAATTGTCACTAAACTCAGCACGTACCGGCGTGCAAACTCCTCTAGTGATGAATCGACAGTTGTCATGCATGTACACAGTCATATGTATGCGACTCAGCAATATTTCACCTCTCACAAATATACAATTGCAGCAATATAACGCGCCGGAATTGCTTCAATTGTTAGCTGTCTCTCCATTAGTCTTTATTGCTCTCTATAACTGAGTTTCATTATTGCCTTTTTCATCAACACTCCGTTGCAGGTCCAATTTTCCAAGTCATAAACTTTGCAGATGACTTCGCGGACATAATTACGCGTAGAATGTTACTGCATTTTCAACCAATCATCTTTTTGTCGATTGTTATAAAGGTGATTGGAAATCACAATTATTTCATCGTTTGAAATATTGTAACCAATTGATTTATAAAACACTTTATGTCCAATTCCAACTGAAAATGTCAAAAGTTTTAAACTGTTAAAACTACCTTCCCTTTAAACAACGTGTTTTTTTTTCAAATCAAAATGAAGTCTCGTAAGAGAAAATGACATTCACTCTAACTAAACTAAGAAAAGCTACCGTTCGAACTGGAAAACACAGAACAACCATTCAAAACGAACAAAATATCAACAAAATCTGGACTTTTATGATTTTTAGTACACATATTAAGGGCACCCCGGATCCCATGAAACTTTAATCTTTTCAAGTAGAATTTCGAATCGTTTTGCTTAATTCGATCAAAATATCCCCAGAGCTTAAGGCTATCAAAGCTCGCCTGAAAAGGGTATTGACAGCAGAACCATTTCACAATATAATCGAGTTTATAGCACATAATGACTGGGAGAATGCGGAACACATTGACTTACTAGATAAGACTAGAATGGTACAATTTGAATGAATAAGAGAGCGTGAATGTAAAAAAACGTTTGTGTGAAAACTATTAGCTTTTCAAATTTGATTTTACTGGCTTAGACGACTTGGTCCTTACAGTTATAAAACAATGTGCCCTTTTTATCGTGCAAATTAACAAGACAAACAGTTTTTCAATTTTTAATCTAAGATTGTTAATTTAAATCCATAGGAAATAGTTCAACTTAAGCTCAAAGTAAAATAATGTCCAAACCGTTGAAGAGTGTAAACAGAATTAGCCTATTTCAAAATCAAACGAAAGGCTCACTTAAAATAGAAAGTGAGCCCCAAGAGAAACATAAAGCTCCACAATATGTACAACCATTAAAAGTTTGTAACTGTAAATCTTGGAACTTTAATAATGTTTCCCCTGTTTCCGCGGAACTCATCTTGCTGTTGAATTATGCGCTTATCGTCTTAAGTTTTTCTCAAGAAGCGGTCTCGTTAAAAGTTGTCTTACTTGTCAATATTGTAACAAGCTGTTTGATTTTAAATCCATCGCAAGAGCCAAGGATCTTCTTGGAAAAACAAAGTTGAGTTGTTTATCCGCATTACAAGTTTGCTCATTAATGTGGCTTTTTGGTTGGAAAGGTGTTTTGTCTTCGTACAGTTATAATTGTGAAGACGTATACAGAGCTACGTAATAACTAAAGTACAAAAAGTCTAAAACATAAATCATCCAGATGATTTGACTTCAAACTACGATGTTTCATTAAAGTTAAGATACGACCCTTTCTCATACTTTGACCCAAAATTCCGAGAAAGTACCGCATGAACTTAAACTCAACTAATCTGAAGACGCCATTTTCTTTTATGATTTTGAAAAGGTCCGGGTGAAAAGAATTTTGAATTTATATAAATTTTAGACCTACCTATGATGAACTTCTTTACTATATTTTAAGTTCCTACGTCACTCTCAATTGAAATTAACTTTGTAAAACCTTTTAAGTCCGGTGGGTTGTCGGCCACTCTGTCGATATGTCAAAAATAAAACCCCTACGGACACAGGTAAGAAGTAAGGATCAAGTCAAGAATGGTTCATTTTTCATTGTATAAAAACAATGTTGCATTAAAAATTGTAACTTCAATATTATTCGAATTCGAATAAATGAAGGTTTATAAATTCACTACTGCAGTATATCAAACAGCAATGTGCAAAATAGCGACTCTCCTCTGAGGCATCATTCATGGGGCGCCTTCTCCTAAGAGTCATAGCGTGTGTCTTGTAATTTGATGGGTTTGAAAATGGAAGCTTTGGGGGTAAAGTGTAAACTTAAAGTGGGTATATAATATATATTCGCTTTTATTCGAAAGTCTTTCTCGCTATTTGTGTTTATATTACACTGAACATTCTCTGAATGTTGGGTTGATTGACATAGGAACCCATAAAGTCGGCGTAAGTGGCTTCAATCCGGAAGCAATGAACGAAGTGTAAAATGTGTTATCTCGCTTCCCCTTCGTAAATCGGCTTTGATATCAAACACGTGGCGTTGAAACTTTGATGGATTCGATTTTCAGCAAATCCGTTTGGTCACGGTTTTACACATTTCCGGGACGCTGAAACCCCGAAACATGAGAAATGTTAACTTACAATGGTAATACTTTTTAACAGGCTTGCTGAAACAAAACCATGTTATGCCTAATAAATTGAGTTAATTTGATATTTTTGGAATTTTCGCTGTCTATTTTTTACACATTCCTCAAAAGGGGTTTGTGATATTTTTGAATGAAGGTTCTAGTAAACAAATAGCGCATTCCTAAACGGAATATTTTTACTTGGTTTTGACTAAAAGTAGATTTGAATATATAACCAGCTAGTTGTACATTTCATTTTCAAAACTGTTAAAGATGTTTCGCCAGTAACTATGGGCATAGGCAGCCTGAGTGGTGATAATGGCTGTGATTTGACTACCGTTCTTTTTGACTGAGGTGGGACTTGAACCTGCGACCTTTGGATACGCAGTCTAACGACTTATCCACCACGCCAGACAACTACTGTAGACCTATTGTTATTTAAGTTTCAGTGAAGTCAAAGAAATACAGCTCATTCTTGGTGCACCAAACTATTTCCAAATCATTCCCTCGTATATGGCATCACAAGATTATGAAAGAAAGCCAAGTTCATACTAGCAGTTCATGAGCATCAATGTGTGACCACGCGCACTCTAATAGGCTCTCAAAGTGACAACTTTTGTTTTATTTATTTATTTTTGTTCAAAAACTTTACTTTTAAGGTATAGAACATAACAAACAGTTGTTTGATTACAGGTGTAAAAAGCCGGACAGGTATCCCCGTGACTTGCCCAGCACCTCGGTGATAGTCTGTTTCCACAACGAGGCGTGGTCAGTGCTTCTACGCACCGTGCACTCCATCATAGACCGCTCCCCGCCTCACCTGCTCCACGAGATCATCCTGGTCGACGACTACTCGGACATGCGTGAGTACCAGTTCATTGTAGTGTTTGCCGGCAGGTGTAGAGGGCGTTGTCCTGCGGTTATCACGAATCGCGAATTTGTAGATTATACTTTAAATTGACCGACGTTCATTCAAAAATCGAAAATTTGTCCAGAAATACATTGACTCCATTTGCTCAACAATCAAAATGTCTCACTTTCGCCCTTTTATGTATGTCTATACTTTGCACGTTCTTCTAGTCGTGTATGAATGTTGTTTTCAGAGAATGTTTAAACAACATAGTTGCTGTGGTATTTTTGACAGAATTTTGCGATATGTTAACAGATATAACTCCTGTCTGTGAGGCAAACGTTAATGAACTACTGTCCTGCGTTCACCGGTTTGGTAGTTCTCCCTGCCTCTCGTGTCGTAAGAGTGGATTTTGCACTATGCTGTGTGATCGCATTTTGACTTTGAAAAAGACTCTAAAGACAGGGCTGGTTTACACGACTCTCTTCTGGGCATTTCGCGGTAGTTCTTATTGTATTTTTCTTGCTGTTGTTGGAAGAATGAAAATGTGTAAAGGCTTGCGTTTGGGCACTCACCCAACAGACGTGAGCAGGCTAATCCAAAATGAGCAGCCTGACTGTCCAAGGTACCGGGTTGGGCAGTATCAATGACTACCAATCTACACAATTTAGTATATTTATAATTATTGGCAGTATTTTGCTAGTTCTCTCAAGACAAACACTCTTGACGCTTTGCGTGAATTTCCAGAGGATTGAACAAGACGTTTAACTGATCAGTCACTCAAGCACCGAATGATTCACAAGTTCGACACACACTCACGCGGTGCCCGGTAAAACCACAGGGCGAGGTGTGGTGGTACATTGTATGCTAAACTTTCATCTGTTTTCTGCCCACACTCACATACTGTAGGTGCAACTATCTCTACACTAATGTACACATCACTGTTACACCTTCAGACGCCAATGTTCACACCTCCTACATGGAACTGTTTTTGTCACCTGTCCACGTGTAGACAGTAATCTGTGGGTGATTAGTCAATGCGTTTGCTCTTTCCAATGCTCAAAACTGTTCATTCAAATTTGGAGAGGGCATAAAAAGTAGAATAAAAAAATATTTGAGAACAATAAATGCGTAGGTATAAAGACGCTCAAAAACTCGTAAGTGGTATAAAGCACTTTAAATTTTGTTTATATTAATCTTTGTAGCTCAATTCCGTACCGATAAAACTTCCAAAATCAAAGTTTCCTCTTTTTATGTCAGAAATTCTGCCACTGTCGACAGCTGACTTCAAATAAAATGAACCTAATATGTAGTTTTCAAATCACCGGTCATTTTGCGACCTACCAATGACAACTTGGAATGGACACCTGATTTGACTTCAATGATTGATTATGACATACTACCAAAAGGTGAAACAATTATATGTTAGCCTACATTATTTCGTTTCGTTGCTAATATTCATCAAAATCAAATTTTTTTATAAGTTTGTTGTACAAATAAATAAACTCCTGCGTACGTACATACCTCTTTTATTTGATTTCAAACCTCATAGTCGTAAATGGAAACGTTGTATATCCAAATAACTCCTTCGTTGTTAAGTCTTTCAAATATTTTCCAACAAATATTAAGTAAATGGCTCAACAATTTATATTTCTTAAATAAATTTTATTATTATATTTTTATAATTTACTTTTTTAAGTTCCACGAAAAATACATTTTATTATTGAAAGAACACGTTTTGAGAATAATCCTCACTTATTTGACAAAAATCTTCAAGGTCGTGAAAAATGGGAACTATATAAAAGCCAAGCCACATGTCCTGATGTTCAGATCGCACGTTGAACGCTTCCAAATTATTCCGTTATTTGCAACACAGACGCCACCCCTGTCCCACAACTATGCACTATGTCGCCACTATACAGGTTTGATTACTCCTCGGTACAATATTGTAACCTCTGCTGCGAGACAGGTTATGAAACTGTATAAGCGAAAAGAGCAGTTTTAATTTCCACGCGGATGTAGTTTGAATTGTACACTGCTCTCGCGGGACTTGTTCCGTAATTTCGTTCCTAACTCTTTTATGAATTCGCTACAATTTGTATTCGCTTTTATTGCGAACAATAAAATACTTCACCCCCCGAAGCGTAGAGTTTTATAGTCCAGTTCACGTTGAATTTATATCTGTAGACTTTCATCTCTGGGCAGTGAATTATGTTTATGTGTTCGGGATCAACTAAATATACTATGTCTTGTTTTATGCCAAAGTTCTATTTTAGGTGGGTTAGGAGTAAAATGTTAATCGTTCAATGGATGTAATGTACTCGTAGTTTTATATGTTGTTTTGGATTGTGTTGTGGCCAAAAGTAGAGATAAATTTAGGGATAAATGAATTTACTTTTCATCAGAGTAAAATTATGAGTTGTATGGTTTTCTTATTGAAACTTAACCTAGTTTTAACTTATAAAACTCAGAATATCAACCAACCTTTGCGAGTCAGTTGTCTCTGTAATACATCCTTGGGCGATTAGTTTTCACACCTCATGGGATCTGTCTTCTTTTGGCGACTGTAGACCCTCTGCCAGCTCTTCCTTTTGTCATCGTTGGTCCATTCCATTTCTTTTCTCTCTCTGGTTGCCCAGTAGCAGCTCGTGCAGAGGTCGTAGATATAGCATCAGCACTTCGGGTCATCTTACAATGCCTTCCTTGTCTTGTTGTAGAACTCCTTATATTGTGGTTAAAAACTTGGTGACAGACTGTGAAGCGAGTAGTTAACGGTGATGCGAGCTAAACAAAGTGAAGTCTCTAACCAAAAGGCAACCAGTAAAACCAGTGTTTGATTATTATATTTTAATATAGTAAGTTATAATGATCCAAGCAAACCAGATGAGTCATTGTGTCAACAGGAAACATGAAGAAGTGAGCATTTCGAAATGCATGTGTTAAAAACAAGGCGAAGCTATGTTTGTTGTAACATAACGTGTTGTGTTGTAGCGCACCTGAAGCGGCAGCTAGAGGAGTACATGGCGATGTACCCCAAGGTGAAGGTGGTGCGCGCTGCCAAGCGGGAGGGGTTGATAAGAGCTCGACTGATAGGCGCCAAGCACGCCACTGCGCCTGTCCTCACCTACCTGGACAGCCATTGCGAGTGCGCAGAGGGTAAGTTTCATTCTACCATATAACAGGATTTCAAAAATATCCACTTAATTTGTATGTAATATCTCGTCAAGCAATCCTTATTTGAGATGCCCTTTACTGGTTTCACAACTAACGTACGATCATCAGGATTGTTTGCAGTTTTTATCGTCCATTTGGCTTCGTCAGAATCTTCAAATCAACACTTAAAACAAAAAGTACATGAAGAAAAACGAAATAAATTAACAAATAGACTTACGGACAAACACAGAGGCAGGCCTGCGCACTCGCATTGTTCCGGACACGAGGTGACACCTTTGTGCTTGTTCGTGAATCGTGTTTAACCGTAAATTTATTTCGTTTTTGTAATGTAATTATGTGTTTTAAGTGTTGATTTGAAGGTTTGACGACGCCACATGGCCGATAAAAACTGCAAACACACCTGATGAAGGTACATTAGTACTGAAACCGGTATAGGACATCTTCAATAAGGATTGCTTGACTATGTATTATAATACAGTATGTATATCATTATTTAGTCAATCTCCAATTCTTAGGCTAAAATGAATAGTTGTTCAAAAGTATTGTGAACTGTGTATGAAGGATACTTGTCGTATTTAAAAAGACCACTATAAATTATTTTATTGGAAAACTTCCAAAACCTTCTTTTATTGGAAGGTTCTTTCAAATGTAAAAGTGTATCGAGATGTTTAGAAAAATAAAATATTTTCCAGAACTTTGTCCAACCTTGTATATGGTCTCATTCACACCAAACTTAAATGGGTTTTAATATTAAAATATATTGCATATTAAATTCAATTGAAGGGGTATAGCATGCATTTTCCAAAAAGTGTATAAATACAGCTAGTTTTACTACTCGCACGTATAAAAAATTTCATCTGAGCGTACAGCTACATTCCTTAAATCAAGATTTGTTTTAAACATTTAAAAATGTACGACGTTTTACAAAAGAGGATTTTAATATGCTGTTGTTACTCGGTTGTAATATTACAAGGAAGAGTTTGATATTAAAAATGTTACCTTGGACTCTAGGTTTAATAAGTCAAAATTGTATTTGAAAGGAAAGTCGGGATATTTTCTATTACAAAAACTGAACTAGGATTATGTTATGAGTTTTATAAGTCAACGTACACGTAATATATTTTTAGTCTATGGTATCTTTTGTAGGAAAAATTTAACTTTTTTTCCTGTCAACGGTTCGCATGAACTAAATATTTCGCCCATTTTAATGAGAAAATTATATTAATCCACTATTGAATTTGTAGCTTGTATTTAGTTGTCTGTAGTTTTATACTCTCATGATTGTACTTATACATATCAAGTACTTGAGTATGTAACTGTTTCTGGTTTTTTTTAGTTTAAATATATTTTGTGAGTATTTTTAAACGCAAGTCTTTTAAATGTAAGCTTTTTTGAAATGTAGATTTGATAATTAAGTAATCGTTAGAGCCTTCCTTTTCAAGCTGAACAGATTTATAAACTGTTTACGTATGTTATGTGTAAGTTGTTTTTATGTCCTTCATCGTTGTTTGTTCTTTCCCCCTTTCAATGTTGCTTTTTATGTTTATAACTTACTTGATCTGTTCCTTTCCATGGTGCTTTACATGTTAAACTACTAATTTCTGCTGCATCGTCACTGTACCTTGTCTCCTTGTATGTTAATATGTGAATAACGCTGTTTTAATATCTTGTTTCCTCACATCTACTGCAAGGTTCCTGCTTTTCTCACAGCTTCCTGATTTTCCTAATCAATAAAATTTAAATATTTAATTAAATCAAATTTGTTATTGTCGTGACTGTCCAAAAAGATCTCAGCACAAAGCTAAATATCAAACTCTGCACCTTTCCTTCCAATAGTGTGTATGCAGATGCATTAACAATTCGTCGTTTCATGAATGTGGTGTTGGCTGAAATTTAAATAGCCTTAAGGCTAGATGTGTATTATTCATATTTTAAATATATATTCTAAATTGCTGTACAATCTCAGTTTGTCTACACCTTCTTATCTTTGTGAGTACTACCGTTCTTTGTTTTTCTGCTTAACGTGAATTATTTTCAAATAATCTTCATGCACACTATACTGTTCAGTAATAATAGTACAGTACTTCAGCTCAGCGCCATTTTTTGCATTCCTTTATTTGAAATCCATTGAAGCCACAGTCGACCGAACAAACCAGAGGCGCTACCAAGACTTTTGTGGATTACGGGACTTGTAGTGATTTTTTAACTAAGCTCTTTAGATGCAAGGAAGGCAAACCAATTTTCAAAGATTTTTACTTTCGCCACCAAAGTCTGTTACGAATAAGTCTGCAGATCCTTCAACTTTTGAAGTTCACAATATACGGGATTATATGGTAGATTTTGGAGTTAAATCTTCAAGACGAAACAGAGGGTATTTGATCAAACAACGGGCTTAGAAAAGTCATAATAAAATATGACGCTACTATTTTAAGTGGCGAAAATATTAGGTGTAACGTCCATTTTGTTTGGATGTTTCAGATTAAGGTAAAATAACTTCCCATGGATATTTTTAAAGCACGCTGTAATTCACTTCTCTATAATATCTAGACAATGGAACTTTCCTCGTATTACGTTTGTCACGTCAAGTACCTTTACCTCCAACTCCCAACCACCTCAACCTCCACTTCCTCCAATCTGCCTTGCAGTAGAGTGCTCCTCCTCGCTCCCCGCCACCGCGCTGCGTAGGCTTGAGGTCAGCTAGAGTTGTGCTTGTATGTGTACAGGATGGCTGGAACCCTTGCTGGACCGTATCGCCCAGGATCCCACCACAGTCGTGTGTCCAGTCATAGACGTCATTGACGACACCACGCTGGAGTACCACTGGAGAGACTCGGGGGGCGTCAACGTGGGCGGCTTCGACTGGAACCTCCAGGTGGGGTGCCAGAACGAGCTTTGGCTTGAGGTGGTCTGAGTGGGAAAGACTTAACGAAATTAAAACTTTCACACGTAAACTAGTATAATTAATAATTATATAAAACTTTTATCACTGATTTAAAATTAAAGCACTCTTCTAAGTAGTAACTTTTTTTCTTAAATAAAACTAATTGTAAACTTGGGGTAGCTTTTGAGCAGAATCTTGAAGAAACCTCGTTATAAAGTTTTAAGTGGATTGCTGATCTATTTTTGTCGTACTGATGTTTCTGCAGTATCAAGTGTTTCATAAGAGATATGATCATGAAGATGTTTAGAAATTGTTTTAAACTTTTAGACATGCATAACTACGTACCCCAAAAAGATGTCTTTCAATCAAGAACATCTCTTGATAAATAACGGCCTCTGGAAAAGTTATTAGTTTACTGTTAACTCAGTTGTGTCGCTAAAAAATTGACGATTCCCATTAAAAATCGCTCAGTCCAACTCAAGTTAATTGTCTTATGTTTACATTTTAGCAAGCTTTAGGTCATAATTACCCAGCAGAACCGTCGATGTTTGTGAGTATAATATATCTATTTTATTTTGAGAAAGTCGTTTGCTGCCGTTGGCTGTTTTATTTGTCGCACGTACTAAGGTAAGTGAGTACGCCCTAAACTAGTGTTTTGCTTTTACTCTGTAAAACTATAGGAATGCTTCCCTTGACTGTAGGCTTAACTATGTGTAATATATTGAAAATAGCTTTTGTCTAGCTTGTATACTGTATTTGTATTTACTATTTTCTGTGGAAATAAAATTAATCGCCGGTAACTAATTGTAATAAAACTAAAACAACAACTTTCATAACGTTAACTAACATGAATTTAACTTTACACGCAGTTTCTGTTGCATAAAAATATCTTAGATCCAAAACGTCAAATTACAGTGTATGAACTTTAATTCTTCATAGGGTGACGAATTAATAATATTCAAACGAAATAACACCGATGAAAAATATATTAACCCCTTTGATGGCACATGTTTTAAGTAAGCGAAAGGATAAATCACTAAATCTTAAGTGAAATTTAGTAAAACAATGATTTACCATTTAAAGATGAAAATCCAACTAGATAGTTTTAGTGGTGCATAAACTAAAACATGATTTGAGTGTCCAACCTGCGTACATATGCACACTGTCACTATTTAATTTTTAGTGGATTCATGGCGGTATAGTATCGCGCGCGACTCCAGAGCTCATTACTCCGATTTCATGGGTTCGATTCCCGTAGTCACCACTTACAATCTATAAGTGAATATACGTTGGCGCTAGGTAAAGGTCAAAGTTAGGTGATAAACCACTCCGTACCCATAGCTTTAGCTTGTTCTCGTCAAACAAGACTAAATTAACCATTTTCATCCCCTCTCCCCGTGGCGCCTATACTGTGTAGAACCTACTATTTCTCACTACTAGCCAGAGCGGTGAGATGACACCCTGTGCGTGCCTACACAGCTGTGTGCAAGCTTGCAGAAGCCAGACGTAGAAAGCAATGGTTTCATGATCTGATTAATCAGACTTCACTTGCACTGATTCACCCCACCTCTCCCCCTCGCATTTCAAAGTGAAATATTACGTAATTGATGGTTTTCAGGGGTTTATACTAATACAACGTTTTTTTTTTTGGTTACCTAGAATCCGCGTTAAACTTAAAAATGTATAGTGCGTAACTTTTCGGTAGCTGATTCTAGCAAGGACTGTGCCCAACTTCACGTTCCTAGCTACAGTAGTATAGCTACTAAAATAGCTCAGTGACTGCCCTACGAACAAAGGCTTATTTTTAATTCTTAGTCAAATTAAAAAACTGTTTCAAGGAAAAACACTAAAATTTAGTTTAATTTTTTTACATTTGGAACACAGCAATAAAAATGTCTAAGTGTTAAACAACTCTGCTCCAGACACATTGTCTCCTCTAGACATACGACTTGCAAAGTATTTTATATTACAAAGTCACTCAAGCACAATACATTTATATAATTGATTAAATTACTTTAATTTTAAATTTTTGAAATACTTCTCTTTTAAGCTTCACGTTATTCTTCAAATCCAGCTATATACCAAATTTGCATGTAAAACGAAAATACTCGCAGTATTTTATTTCGGTTCAAGTAATAACTTTTTCCGACTGACACAAAACAAAACAAAACACAGGGCAGAGATGTCTGATCAGATGTTATTGACGAATGTATGAGTGACAGTTCGGAAGAAAAATGGGACGTGTACACAGAACTTCAACACAAAGTCTGACTTTACCTTTTATTCAATGCTGTTCTCTTGAATTTAAGTTATTGTTTAGCCTAGTTTAAAAGTTATTGGTTATAATGAATAGTTACATCAAGACACAAAAAGAAGTAATTTCACAAAGCTTTTGAAAATCAACATTAACTTTCGTAGATCAAACATTATTCAAACAATCAAACATCAATCAATCAAACATTTAAAACTATTTTATATCCTGAAGAAGAAAATTATTTCGGTACTATACAGTTATGTCCTGAACCGATCAAATCTAGTTTAAATGGACAATACCTGCAATTTGAGGCGATTTAGATGAAAATGAATAAGTCCAATGAGGGTAGAGCGTCTACCCTGGAGTCATATTTCAGCTTTGTACCTCCGATGCAATTCGCCAAACCATGTAAAAATTCAAATGAAAACCCTATGGTTCCCGATAAAACGTTTACTCTGTGTTACTTTACATACATTAATTAAACGTACACTAATTCTGTACAGTGAGCTTATATTATTTGTGTGATTTAGGGTTACCGATTGGCTGTAACTACATGCTTACTGTGCAAAACTGCTTTTGTGACTAACACCCTGTCCTTCTCCTTCCATCTGTGTTCTGCTTTCAAAAGGTTCCTCAGTGTTTTCGTTAAAATATTTAATTACAAAGGTAGTTTGGACCGAATTATATGTGAACAACAACAAAACTGTATTCGTCTTTAATCTAGTTCTGCTGGTTCACACCGCGTCAAAACATGATAGTAGTTAGCTTGAAATATTATACAGCCAAAAACATTTACAATTGGCATCCCTGTTTAATTGGACGGCTGGCAGCCCTGTCACCAATAGAAAAGCAGACAGCAACCAGCAAGTAGCTCAGTTTCAGCCTGACAAACTATTGAGCCAAAATATTTCAAACTAATTATCGTGATGTTTTGATGCGGTGTGAACCGGAAACACTAGATTATTGTTGTGACACCGGTCGCGAAAGCCTAAGAGCTAAGGTTTCCATAATCTCCTCGTATAGTGTTTATTGCCAGGGTTGGGGTATTATCAGAGCAGCTACCAGTAGGCTAGAATTGGTAGGGTGGTCTACTAGAACATCCAGGGTGTATTAAAGACTATCAGGGTAGTTACCAGTAGGCTAGGGTTGCCGTTGTGGCGTACTAGAACAACCAGGGTGTGTACAGGATGGTTGACTCCCTTGATGGCCCGTATTGCTGAGAACCCTACCAACGTCGTGTGTCCCGTCATTGAGAACATCAACGACGACACTTTCGAGATCAACTGGAGCGACTATCCCCAGGTGGGAGGCTTCTCCTGGAACCTACAGGTAGGTGGAAGTCATGAATTTTCTCACGGAGGTATGACTACATTGTATTTTGTAAAATGGCTACACCGTGAATAAAACATTGAAATATGAGGCTTTGCCTTGAGAGCACTATCTTAAACAAGATAATAAGAAAAGAATGGGTGGGTCCTAAAGTACGGAAGTAATGTGGTTACATTCCTTATTCACTGGTTGTACTAGCAAAATATTTTAGTCGATCGTTTCCATTCGAGGTGGCTTCTATTTTAGTTGCTATACCAAATACCAATTTGCTCTTTCAATTCACCCATATGTTGAAAAATAGCTTAAATTGATTTACTTTGTAGCTAATTTTTGAGAAAAGAAGAGTTTATTTGTGATCCCAGGGCTTACAGGGCTTTACAGGCACATTCAATGTACTTCTACTCTTTAAACATCCAATTTGTCCGGCAATTTCTGACTTGCTAGTGGGCTTAAACCTTGTCTATATTATTTAATAACAAAATAAATATGTACAACTATTAACTAAATCTTTTCAAGCTAAATATTTGTAGGATAAGTAGCCCAGCCGTTGACAGTTTAAAACAGCTTAGAACCTTAACAATTTACTGTCGGAAAATTATAACAAGTACATTAATTGGAACCAAACCAAAATATCACTCTTCTTCTGTACTTTTTACTAATAATTCAAATTAGTCTATACATTGCCATTAAACATACTAAATAAATAATAACTTTAGTTATAATACTTTAAAACATAACAGGACAAATCTATTGATTTAACTGCGAGTATGACGCTTTTGTAATAACTTGCCTTACTAAAAGTTGATTCAGTGTACTTCTACCCTTTTAACATCTACAATTTCCTTTCGATAACTTACAACTAGCATTCATCTTATTTTATTAATGTCCTTAATTTTGTCAGATTTATAATGCGTCTGGTCACGGTGATTCCTTCAGACTCACAACAAAACATAAGTTTAATTTGAAGGTTATTCACTGGTTAATCGTTAATACAATCTTTAGCAAGAGGTAAAATGGGAAGAGATAATTATGGTAAACAAGGTCACAAAAGATAAACATAATTTGTTTAACAAAAAGTTATAAAATAGAAACAGTTAACACATTGTTAACAATGTTCACTAAACTGCATGATAGATGATTGTACCTTTCACATGAAAGGCGGAGATTTACAAGATATCCATGTCTATGCCCGTGTCCAGTTGTCTACCTGAAAGTAAGTATAATCTCAAGAAATATATTTGTCTACTTTATAAATCAATACAGATATTGTTAAGTATAAGTCATTGATGCAAAGGTAAATGGAACAAAGTCATTACTTAATCAATATCAATCCATATCAGTCCCTGATTGCTTTGGGATCGTTTCAATTACGAGATTTACACTCTTTGACAAAGAGTCCCTAAGTGAATTGTCCAGGAAAATGTTATTTTATGATTAGTTCTAAGTGTTCTTTTAACCTCTTAACAACATTGTTGACTCTGTTATTTTACCATCACTGGATCTAAATTTAACGTTACAAAACCGAGAACCAGAACGACACGCAACTGAATTCTGCAGGAAAGATTGGTATGAATAGAGCTAATGATTTTAAAGGATATGATTTTAATAACTATGCGTGATTCCATTTCATGAGTTTTCCAAGAACACTGACCAGTTACAGCCTTCGGCCTAATTACTAAATCTTGCATCCCAACCGAAAATTCTTCCCTCGTTAATCTTATGTCATCTTATTTCGGACTATCTCTTTTTTATGTCAAAATAGAAATAGGTAAGAGGCAGTGACGTACACTCTTATATAGACAGGTAAACCTACCGAACTGGGCGACACAGTACGATTGTTTGAAGTGTTTACCTTCTCTAACAAGCGTGACAATATTTCAATCGGTTGCATCTTGAAAAATGCTTAATAGTGCCCGGTACCAGTCCGTCATTTTGTTTTTGTCCCAAAGAACAATGCAACAATGTCCCAGTTTTATTTGAAAGATTATAATGTACTGCAGTGACTCTGCTGCCTACCTTTGTTTAACATTCTATTACGAGCCCAAGAAATAAAAATATATCATTTTGTTCAAATTTTGGATGTTATCATCATTTAAAATTTTAAATCAAAATTGGAAATGTCTTTTAATTGGTTTTAGGACGAAATTCAAGGTCACGGCCACTACTGTGCTTTCGGTTGTATAAAGTTGCGTTGATCTCGAATGAGATTTTTGGCCACAACTTGGGTCTTTCCTTTTCCGAAACGACATTTTCCCCGTGGTGGATTGGTATCGCGCGCGACTCGGAGCTTATCCCTCCTGATGCGTGGATTCAATCCCCGCAGTCACCACTAGCAATCTGCTAAGTTCACTTTACGGTAACGCTAGGTAAAGGTCGAGGTTGCTGACGTGTGCTTGTGGTTTGCAGTTCAACTGGCACGCGGTGCCGGAGCGGGAGAAGAAACGACACTCGGACCCCGCGGAGCCGGTGTACAGCCCCACCATGGCCGGCGGGCTGTTCAGCATCGACAAAGCGTTCTTCGAGCGTCTCGGCACCTACGACAGCGGCTTCGACATCTGGGGCGGCGAGAACCTCGAGCTCTCCTTCAAGGTACGTCATCTTCGAGGATGAGTTTTCTTTACAATAACAGTTATTTTAGCGGTGTGGTGGATTGGTATCCTGCGCGACTCCTGAGCTCATCGATCCGGTTGTGTCGGATCGATTCCCGCCGTCACCACTAATACTAAGGTAGCGCTAGGTAAAGGTCGATGTTAGTATTAAAATTACCCCTGCAATTCAATTTGTAGTAAATGTGTAAGACCCGTAGTGTATACCGGGGAAGTCCACTACGTAAGAAGGTAGAGAGGACTTTGTAGTCCTAGCCACATCGTCTTGTTAAACAATACTAACTCGACCTTTTCAAAATTTGGGACGTACTCAGATTTATTTTGAAGAGAGTTAATTATTGAGCAGTTTACAAAATCATTAATAGAAAATGAAGTAATATGTATTATTTTGAAAATATTTTACGTACACAAGTTTGGATGTTGGCTTAAGCTACCATTTAAAAACTAAATTTTTTGTTCAGAAGCTAAATTAACAACACTTTGTGCCACTATCAAACAGTGGGATTGGTATAGATGATGTACTCTTAGATGAGGTTTTACATTTACGTTTGTGTAATATTAATCCCATTGTTGTCAATTTGCATAGTCATTTAAAAGCTCAATAATTAGGTATTGGTGATTTTGGTGGTAAAATTAAGACAACAAGTCTAAGTATTTCACTCAACTTAGTTTTAAAACTTTAATTTTTACCTCTGAATCTTCTTAAATAAACAGTCACATGAGTGCTAAATTAATTACCAACAATAAAAGCTAACTAAATTAGCACTTAATATTCAAACGCACGGCGACCTTTGACTATTTTCCTCTAAAAGCTATTTTGCAATTAAACGCACATTAGTTATTAACCTTTTACACAGTGCAAACTTCACTTCAATAAACACCATTTCCTTTTTCCCTACCTAATTATACTCGTAATCAAACTGCAAATAATTGGTAAGCTTTGCACACCGAATAACAGTATTAGGAGATCACAAGCGTTAATTAGTGCTATTGGCTGACAATTGTGTCTGCTCCTGTTTGTTGAACATTGAAATAGGCTAGGTCAAAGCTCTATTGAGGACGGGTTTCCTAAAATATAATTGTAGAATGTTTACTGGATTCTTCTTTTGAAAAGATATTAAAAGCCATAAATGTACTGTATTCTATGTAAACATAGTAAAAAATGTTGTCTGTACACTAAAATTGATCTATCGGTTTTTGGTTATTTAGTTTTCTAAAACTTTGTAAAGGCCGAAACTGACGTTGAAACAAATCCTGTCTGTCTGTCCGTTAGTTAGTAACTGTTTTTCGTAATTTTGGAACGCTTATAACTCAAAGTCGGTTGAAAATATGGTAGTGAAATTTATGTATGGGTTCAGCCCATTGCACAGTGTGTCTTTAGATATATTTCATATCCGCATAAAACTTCCACAAAATAAATGGCAAGGGGCCAAAGTGGTCTTTAACAGAGACTCACACTGCGGTGTGTCCGGTGAATTCTCCCCCACCTTTGGGTAATTTTAGATCCCATAGCGTGACATGGGTACTGTCCGCTAGTAAACTATAAATGATTATATCTTTTTAGATCTTCAATCCACCGATGATTGGTTTTATACAACTCTGCACAGCTTATACTACTTATCTAAGTCAACTTGGAGTTTTTAATACGAGTAGGCTATATTACATATTTCTAGATGACCATCAATTAAATTAAATTTTTAGTCATAAGCAGTCTTTTTAGCCACAGTGTTAGGGTTGAACATCTTTTTGGAACTGATTGGTGCCTTAGATATGATTATTTCCACTAACACATTAATTTTAAGTTTGTATTCCAATAATACAATTAAACAGTATTTCTTTGGCTCTTTGGCTTATAAATATTCTCAAATCATTGTAGTTTGCATGATTGCGATTATTGAATTATTAAAATGTATAAACCTATTTGTACATCATTAGTTAATCAAACAATGAAAAACAAGTACAACATCATACTAACAAAAACAACCAGGAAAAGAAGACAGAACACAATATTTAAATTTGCTGTCTACCTTGAAGTGTGTCAAACTCACAAGTTAGCTGAACTGGGAATTACCGCCTTTTGAATGAGTGTCAAACCAAGGCGGCTCGTCAGAGAAGGCAAAGATGACCAGACGGCTCTTGTACAAAATGGAAACGATACTTTAATGTAATATGCATTTTTATTTGTAAAAGATCACTTTAGTTTAACGTATTATACTTTAGGAAGACCCAACAACATCTAGCGTGACTAACTATTGCGCCAACCATCGATGAGTTTGCTGTTGATTTTTCTCTTGACCCCTAGGTATGCTCGTGAAGTAGACTGGTAGAACTGGGAAACATTGAGAAATTTACCCTAGTTTACAAAATGCGTACGTGTTACAGACTTGGATGTGCGGAGGCACGCTGGAGATCGTCCCCTGCTCTCACGTCGGTCACATCTTCCGCAAGCGCTCGCCGTACAAGTGGCGCACAGGTGTGAACGTGCTGAAGCGTAACTCTATCCGTCTGGCCGAAGTGTGGATGGACGAGTACGCCAAGTACTACTACCAGCGTGTCGGCAACGATCTGGTCAGTACAGACAATAGAATGTATACAGAGGTCAAATGGTGTAGGGAGATCCATCACCGAGCGCTGTGGCCATATTGTGCAAAGCGCTGAGTGGCCCGTGGTGATAGAGTGGGTCGGGTGGGAGTTTGCGTTCCACAGTGAGGTGCACGATATATGCACAACCATGCTCGGTGATGGATTTGGTGGTGACGATGGAATGAATGTCTGTAGAGAGTTTGTATCATCTGTGGTAAGGTCTTTACATCCTGGTATGTCACAAGTGGATTCATTTGAATTTGTGTCCTGTTTCCATTTTAAGGGTTTGTTGGTTGGTACACCACGTCTTTGAAAAAGTTTTAGTTAATATTTCCTAAGATGGCAGAAAAACATTGCCCTCATCCTCGTGTTGTATACTTGAATGACATGTCTACCTTAATGAAATGAAAATGAGAAGTATTCATTAATGTGGCGAAGTTAGGACTTTATAGTCCTCTCTAGCACATGATTTAACCACGATAGGACCAACAAAGTGTTTGTTGTGCTTATGATCCATACGGAACATAATATTAATATCTAGTATTCCAAACAATTCAATGTTCCAGTTCGGTATTCCATCCTGCTCGTTCGTAAACGTGTAAAATAGAAGAGTTTGTGAAACTCGTATGTGGACTTTGATTGGTGTTGCTAGAAATAATTTAGCCTTCCATACAGAACAAATGTTGAATATCTTATAGTATTCCAAACAATTATGTTCCAGTTCGGTATTCCATCTCTATCGTTGTAATGTCTGCATCAATACCGAAATGGCTTTAACTCAGAAAAAATGTTCTACTCGTCATAAATGTATTGGCTGTTGCTCTTTTGCTAAAAAAATGTGTGTTTCTATTGCTTGTGGTTCTTCAAGATAGATGTTAACATTCCTAAATTATTATATTTGCTTTAACTCAGAACGAATGTTCTTACCCGTCTTAAATGGCTTTACTCTTCAGCACGCAATACCATTATTCTTATTTTTTAACAGTGGGTAGTGTTCGGATTTGCCACCAGAGCTCAGCATGTGAGGGACTCATTTTAAGATCATCCATTTTTTAAAGATATTTCTCTTCGGGAATGGACGAGAACACTAAATAAGCAACTAAACCCCTCCGACACCACAAGTGTATACTGTATTCACTATTAACAAAGATACTATAGATGCAGATGCATTGCAGGCCATGGTTTACAAGCGGGAGTTTGCAGTTGGATTCACCGTGTGTTTGTTATTTCAGTTCACATTAACACAACAAAGCAGTATCGTCGTCGTAGCGCACATAAACTCACTAAGCTCCAACCTTTACGACTCTCTTCTTTGGTTTATTTAAGTTTAATTAACTTCACTCTGCTGGTCTCCGAGTTGTGTGCGTTCTTTTCAAACTTTATGTTTTCAAAGGAAATTAAAGATGAGCCGGATAAATAGTGGCTTTGGCGGTTTGTCTTCATGAAAATTGAGGACAATATAACACATACGTTACCCTTTGTGCGGTACCGGGACCTTGACCATCGAATAGTAAACAATGAAAGACTACTTACCGAAAAAGGTTTTATGTAAACAAGTCAAGGCTGATTGTATTTTCCTTTTTCTAATGTTGTAATTTCACTACGTTAAAAACAACTTCTACGATTAAAAATGGCTATATTGCGCCTTGCTTGCTACCACGAAGCCGCTGCGAGCAAGAATTCTTGCATCCCACCAATATAATTAGCGGGAACCAACTGATACGTTACTACGATCTAAGGCTTCCGGTTTACACCACGGACGGTTGAAATATAAATACTGCTAAACTTTTCGACCTTGCTGTGTAGAGTCATCCTCAGTAGCTGGTTGACTGGCTGAGACTGATAATGCTTCGTCACGTGCTGCGCTCTAGCGACGAATCCGAAAACTACCCATTGTTGCAGCGTAAGAATAACGTTATTGCGTGCTGAGACGTCAATAACCCTTCATGCACTAACAAACGTTGCATGTTTACACGCCATTAGCGCACAACTAGCTTTTTTGTTTAGCTTTTTTTTTTAATTAAAAACTAATTGTGTGTCTAGGGTGACTTTGGGGATGTGACTGCCAGGAAAGAGCTGCGGCGGAAGCTTGGCTGCAAGTCCTTCCGCTGGTACCTGGACAATGTCTACCCGGAACTGTTCATTCCAGGAGAGGCTGTGGCTTCGGGAGAGGTCAGTTGTGGCTGTGTACACGTCTACTTTATACGAGTTAACTTTGAAACCTAAGCAATATCATTATATTAACTTGCAAAACAACCGTTTGAATTTGTGTTATAATATATTTCATTAGTGAACATACTTAAAGATTTCCCTTAAGGTATATTGGTGGTTATGTCTTCCGAAACTTAAATATTGAAATTAATGTGAACATTATATAACATTTTTTCAGAATTAAGATAGTAAACAATGTTATAGTTTTAATTAAACTTTAGATCAACTAACATTTATTGTATTTTAAAACATATATTAATAGGCATTTCCAAATATATGTTTAAACTCATTTTAATATGGCAAGGGACTAATTTTACCGTTCTGACAAACCAAATACTCATGGCAAACTTGATGTGTCTAGTATTGCATTCTGTTGTTTGTATTTCACATAAACACTTTCAAAATTGAATTTCTCCTGTGTTTATTCATCAGTGAAAATCAACAAGGTAAATTGGTCTACAATTTTACTGGAAATCATGTTAGTAAGCTAAATTCCATCAAAACATTAATGTAGATTTTTAAAAAACCTTTTCTTTAAATATGATTCAAAATAACTATTACAGAAATTTCACCTCTAGGGTCTTTGAGAAATTGAAAATGTCCACCTATATTATATAGCCTTGGCAACTCTCTACCAATTTCACCTTTAAGAAGAAGAGGTCAATTAAAAGAAGAAGAAGATTCAACTACCTGAGGGTTTCGACACACACACCCATCTGCCCCGTTATCACTAACCTTGCCGCCTGTTATAGGTTCGTAACCTAGGTTACGGAGGCAAGACATGTCTGGACTCACCGGCCCGCAAGACAGATCTACACAAGCCGGTCGGGCTCTACCCTTGTCACAAGATGGGAGGCAACCAGGTTTGTCCACCAAGACTTCACTGTCGGGTTGGTACACGGTGTGGAAATACCATTGAGTCAGTCATTTAGTTCTCTTGACTGCGTTTCTAGGGAGTTTTGGTATTAGTAATTGGACCATTTAACTGAATATCCCATACAAGGGGTCGGTTGTTTTTAAAACTGGAAATAATAAATTAGAAATAACCTACCCAGAATCTGAAATCATGTTTTTAAGGTTTTAGCGATAAACAAAAGTTTGTCTTGATTAAGGGCGTGCAGTTAATGCTACAAAGTCCTTTCTTAACATCCAAATTGGTTTTCGGTTAGAAATTCCACATAATGATTTTATCAAAGTTGTCAGTAATGACTGCGGAAATGAAATCACTCCACCAAAGCCCTCAGGCTTGGAGCCGCTATCTCCAGAAAAAGGTGTTCTGCCATAGAAAAAATATTAAATACACCAATGAAGTGTTTCCGAAAGCTAGTGACCAATGATCAATGGAATTCCACAAGTGTACCAAGCCCATCACATTTCTCTGCACCATTCATCACGCTGCACAGTATCTCTAATCATTTCAGCTCCCCAGTGTGGTTCCTTTGCGTCGACACCAGGAAGATCTATACCGTGTTCTTGTTGTGTTTTTTTGAGTACTTTGGCTAATTTTATTGAGTGTTCAGATCGGAAACTCTTGGTCTAATCAGTGCATTGACTCAGCGTGCAAGCCTGAAGACATGCACAAGCCCGTTGGACTGTGGCCTTGTCACAAGCAGGGCGGTAATCAGGTACCGTAACCGTAACCGTCTGCAAGTAACCGTAACCGCTTATCCATACAAGTTGTATCTGTCATCATCTAATACATTAACCATTGCCACAGTTGATTTTTAGTACTCTATGAAGGCTGGAGACCATTGATGCTGGATATCTATATTTTTTAATAAGTTTTGATGTTCAAATAATATTTTTCTACAAAGTTATTGTTAAAAGAGGAGTACTATGTGATTATGTACATAAACCATAAAGTAAAGTCACTAGGTATCCGATGAAATATTTTTACTTACTTGGGCAATATCGTTTAATAACGTCTTCTTTTTTTTAATAGAAGCGGTACCTTTATATCTACGGTGATATTTTCATAGTATAGAGTGTAGCAATGAAAATAATTAAGAATTCTATACCAAAGATCCAAAGTTTATTTGTGTGTTGCATATTATTGAGCACTGATACTTGCCATACAACTGGTATAAAAGTTGCTCTCCTTAGAATTTTATTCCACCATGTACGTGTACATGTACATGAGTGTTACATAACTGCCAAAAATATCCATATCATACCATTATGTTCTATTTTCTCAAATATTTTCTTTTCTCCTGTAACACTTAAACTTCAAGCTCTCAAAGTATTTGCTGCTGGTATTTTGCATCAAGTGTAACAAAATGAAAAAGTACAAATATCTATACTTTGAAATAAAAATAACACAGTTTTGGCCTCATCAACGTGTCCATTAGCCTTCTTAGAGTATATCCAATCAACATTCATGGTAGCAGCTTGCTGTAAATGTCTCATACCTGAGGACTTTGCTACGTTAACTTGGGTTCGTAATAACACAAATATTTTTGATGGAACGGTTGATAATCCTTCTATTTTTCTGGTTTTGGGATTACAAAGTTGTTGAATAACATATACGTACTGAACGAATTCAACCAATCGAAATGCTCTTAAAACTTTGGAGGTTGGGAGAATGTTGTACCTGATAATATGACGTACTATGAATCCATCGTCTTGAGAGATCTTTTGTATTTATTAACAAACTGTTAGATCCCTCACTAATAGATTTCTTTAATCAAAATTGCAATAACAGTCATTTACTATTCGTTTGATACTAAGGTGGTGGATTATCGGTGGTCTGTTTTTGTTCTGAAGGTGCTTTTGTCATGTCTGAATTTGGAAGTTCGTGTACGCTGGTGATTGCTTAAAAATTCCTTGGTTTTGACTTATTTTGTTTTTGACTGCCTTATTGTTCTTGTGTACATTTATTTCAATAAAATGAAAAAGGTTTTATCTCTTTAAAAGGATTCCAGTATAGTTCGGGCTTTGTCAACTGTATACGAACAAATATCTAATCTAGCCAATTTTAATCTCGTAGCTACCCTATTATCACGAAAATCAGTAGAGCTAGCCTTAAAGTTAATACAGAAGAAACTTAAGTAATCTGTTATAAAAAGTATTTCATTTTTAATAACTGAATCATTAACATTTTATAGAAATAAGTAGCCATACACGTCAAAATTGAATACACAGTATGAGTTTTAAATGTCTCCCCTTTCCCCTACTTTACCTTTTGAAAAGGAAATGTTTTAAAACCCTTTAGGGATGTTTTTATTTGACTCTGTAGTTTGTTTTTACGTATTTTGCGTCACCCATCCCCACCCAAAATCTGGGGGAAGGCACCTCCATTTTTTAGAAGACAAACCTCATCTTGTGGCACCTCAAAAGAAAGGGGGTTTTTCACTCAAATAAAAATGTTTATCTCGAATCGTTTTTTGCTATACATTTAAAATTATTTATCAAATTTAAAACTGACTCTGTATACTTTCAGAATCATTTAAAACCAGACCAACTGAAAATATTTATCAGATAAAAGTAGTAAAATTGTAGATATTGAAGTGGTAAATTTCACTTTGCACTTTCTGAATTAGTTTTAAAACGTATAAAATAATTCAGGTAGTTGCGTTAGGTTTATTGGAATCCAGATGATGCAATTAAGGACAAATCGTAAACCTCAGCAGTTTCCTGGAACTTCTCTTGAGGTTCGCTGAAGACGCTGACCTTAAACCTTTACAATAAATCAGCAATAAACTCTTTTTAGGTTAACTAATTTAAGTTCTGCACTTAAAAATACGTTAAACGTATCAAAGTTGTTGAGTCTTTTTATTGAGTTTTAATTAATTACAAATCATTTGGTTACCCTTTCTGTTCATTTACTTTGCGGAGAAACCGCATCTAATTTGTATTGATAGGCTTATATGAAGATGTCCTTTTTGAAGAATTTTAATTTATTATAGTTTATAGTATTTTTTAGCCGTAATGTTTTATTGTCAACAAATAAAGATTTTTTAATCGTGAAACACGTAGTGCTATGTTTAAAAATTAAATTTCCAAACTCCTATTAAATATTTTAGTTTGTATTGTTAAATATTTTGATCGTTGTAAGCAGTAAAACGTTTTCTCCTTCAACTAGTAAACAAAACCTGTTTGGAAAGGTCCACAGTGTCAAGTGTAATTCTTTGATTAAAGTTAGATATTAACGATGGTAGAATTTATGAGGTTAAAATATTATTATAGACGTTTAATATAGTTTTAGTTAACAAGAAGAACACGGCATTTCAGAATTTGGAATATGATCCCGTCATCAGGTAAAAGTTACTTCAAAACGTTGTGTTCTTCTTGTCCACTGAAAAACTATGGAAAACGTCCGTAATAACATTTCAAGATCAGACTGCCAAGTGTATATATACAGTATATATAGCTTGCACAAAGTAAAGTATTTTGTTGTGACGACGACGTGTGTTGGCAGTACTGGATGCTGAGCAAGGCGGGAGAGATCAGAAGGGATGAAGCATGTCTGGACTACGCTGGACAGGAGGTGATCCTCTACCCTTGCCACGGCTCCAAGGGCAATCAGTTCTGGCAGTACAAGCCTCAGGTAATGCTACTTTAGTTGTTATGGATCATAAGTTTGTTTATAATCACATTTAAAAGGAGTTTTTAAGGAAAGGCCCACTAACCATTAATGGGCGACGACGTTCACTTTCTGCCCTAGGGGGAGTCATCTTGAGGCTTTTTGGTCCCACGGGGGTGCCTCTCGCAGGCTAAGATAACCTGGGTAGTTTATTAAACTTTTTGACGTAGAACTGGTATATTACCAGCCCTTTTATAACCCCTAGTTACCAGATAGCTGGTAACTACTGTAGATAGGAACATTGTTCCCAAAAGCCTTACAACTATTAAAAGTTTATGTTTTCGTCAACTTCAAAAATATTAACTACCCACTTAAGACACACTTGATGACATGTTAAATAACTTAAATCTTCAAATTGGCTTCAACGAGTTTATCACGAAGAAGTAGTTTCAATTATCAAACACTGTGTAATTAGGATCTACATTTTATAACAAATTATCAAGAAAGGGTGGTATTTTAACTCCTCAAACTCCGAAGTGTTTACCGCATGGTTCAAGCCTGACCAAGCTTTGGTTTGAAAATAAACTTACCTAGTTATACAGGGTGATTCAAAAATAGGGCGCCAAATTTCAGGGGTGGGTTCCTTATGCAAAACAATGAAAAAAGTTCCTATAAACATGGGTCCTAAAATTCTTCGTTACCCTGGTAGCCGCCATTTTGTATTTTTTACTTAAAATTTATATTTTCTGAACGCTTTTACCGATTGCATTCAAGCTTGGTAGGGTGTTTATGTATTATAAGGTGAGTTAGGAAAGATTATTTCATAAAACCCCCAGAAACAAAATGGCGGCTATTTAAATTTTTTCAAATTGAAATACCATGAAAATGGTGCATAATACAAAAGTTTTACAAGAGTAAAAAGTTGTATTTTATAATTTTACATATAGATACAAACTCATCTTTCCAAATTTTACATTAATATTTTCATATTTTACGTCCTTTTACAACTGGTACAGTTACATAAACCATCCTGGGGGTTTAAGTTTGATACATTACAACTTTACATCAGTCAAAACTGTACCATTCTTCTATGAAAGCCCTGTTAATTAATCGATTGTTTCTATGGATAGAACTCCCAATTTCCTGAATGGCTTAAGAACTGAAACCAAATTGGTTTACATTATAATCTAGTTCTTCCGGTTCAAACCGCGTCCAAACTTCATAATTAGATTTAGATATTTTGGCCTCGCTGTTCGGTACCATCTTCAGTCATTGAAAGTATCAGCCAATCAGTGACTGAAGACGGTACTCCACAGCGAGACCGAATTATCTCAACCAAGTTATGAAGTTTGGACGAGGTGTGAACCGGAAGATCTAGATTATAGTTGTGACACCGGCCGCGAAAGCCTACGAGTTGGGTTACATTACATCCAACCTCTTTTTTTTAATTTTTCCTTCTAAATTTCAGACGAAGCTGATCCAGCACGGCAGCAGCAAGAAGTGTCTTGCGATATCGGACAATAAGCAGAAACTGCTGATGGAAGAGTGCAATGCCAACTCGCCTCAGCAGACGTGGCACTTTGACAACTACGACTCGAGCAAACTGTAACAGCTGACAATATAAACACTACCTCCACCAGTCAGCTGTTTGCTGATAACACAACCGTTGTTGTCGAGTGACAATGTTAAGTTTTCCAACTGTTGTACATTTTGTTACACATTTTATTTATATGTAGAGTTCGATCGAAAATTTTGAGCCAATGGTTTGCTTGCCTGGAGCTTTCAGTGATTTTACCAGAGTATTGTGATGAACAAGGGAGGAATTTCTCTGTTTAGATGATACGGTATCGTTTTGTCCTACGTGTTCTGTGCTGAGTTACTTATCCTTCTACCACGTTTGTGGTATTTCAACTCAAGTTTGAGTCATGTAAAGATAAAGAAATACCTGAAGACACAAACTGGACATAATGCATATAGTGCCATTCGTGTCTAAAAGTATAAACTTGTGTCCAAATATTTGCACTCAAGGTAACTTTCTCTTTAGGGACGTAAACTTATTTGTGTTCAATCCAAATGGGCACTTCGGCTCAAAGACATTGATTAGTGTAAATTGTTATTGTTTGCTAGCAAATTTTAAAAGACTGTATATACATCTAAAGACAATGTTGTTGATAAGTTGTAAATATAATAGTTGTTAATAAAATTATACATTTTTAACTTAACTTTGTTTTAAAGATATCTGTCTTTCATTGCTTAGAAACGTTTGACTGCATATCATCAGAAAGTATAGGAAATGTCAAAACACATTAATATTGTTGTTGTATGTTTTATGTGTATCGAAATTAATGTTTTCAACTGATTCATTTTATATCGTATTAGGCTATATACTTTTTTAATTAGATACCGACAAGATTTATAGCTAACCAGTTGTATAACGAAATGCTAGAATCCCAAATTGGGGTTGGCATAAAATAATAAAATTTTAATTTTTTTCGGTTTTAAACTTATTTTGTCTTAAAATGTATTAAATATTTTAAGTCAAGTGTAAATTATTAAAGTTATATGTGTACATATCACATACGGTACCAGTGCAATATTGTTGGTACAGTTTGTATTTTAACTCCAGGGTATTTATTGTACTTACTTTCATATTTATGAAACATATCTTACGTTTAGGTTTTAGATCAAACATTCCAAGTATTAAAATATGATGAAGTTTATAATTTTATTAATCCTTTTCACTTTAATGTTGCTCTTTTAAATGACAATCCTAATCACAATCCTACAAATTTCAATTTTCAATAAAAAATAAAATGTTATATTTGCTTAAATTTGTTGCTACTGTGTGTACATTTCTTTTTAATACATGCAGGTGAAGTATAAAATTATTTCGGTCTATAAAATAATTTCGAGTGGAAAGGGTTGAAGCGTAAAGTGATACTGTCATATCAGTTAGACATAATAAAATATACCCAGTCCTGAGATTTAAAAAACAACAGCTTAAAGGATTTCACATAAAGTAACTGCAAGTTGTTTTATTATTCCTGAACTATTCAGTATCTAACGAAAATAAGCATTTATACTAAACACAGTCTAATGAAGCGATATTTACAGGAGTAAAACTATATTGTAAGTACATTATGGAGTATTGTTACAATGTTGTTGTAATGTTTGTACACATTCTCTAGTGTTTCCATCGCTCTTGTGTTGAATGTTCCATGTACGTATATTGATAAGTAACGGTGCCTTATGTAGATGTTGATTCATATGTAATATAACAAGTCATGTTGTGCTGGGATGTACATACAGTATATTCATCTTGGTGTTTTCTCTTGGTTTTAACCCCTCATCTTCCTCCGATAAGTCAGCTGTGTTTGTTGGCATAACTATTCTCAACACTCAGCCAATCAACCAGCTACTGAGGATGACTCTCCACAGCGAGGTCGAAACGTTTAGCAGTATTTGTATTTCAACTGTGACGCGGTGTAAACCGGAAGCCTTAGATAATAATGATGACACCGGCTGCGAAAGCTTAAGAATTAAGATAAACATAAAAAGTTGACTACATTGCGAAAAATGCCAGTACCTTAAATCAAAATTATAGTCCGTCTTACTTTGACATTAAATCTCTTTTAAAACAAAAGGCTAACAAACATTGGCAAGACTCATAGACTCTTACATCTAACTCCAAAGGTTCTAAATTATTTTTATTGAAAAAATTGCATTTACCACTCTTTGGTTCAAAAATATTGCCATAAGAAGAAATGTAATTACACTTTTATGTCGTTTAAGAATTGGCCATAATATTTCCAATCAACATTTGTATAAAATCAAAATTTTACCAAGTCTAAATTGTGAATGTGCTGAAGAAGAATTTGCATCTCCCGATCATTTAATATTTGTCTGCAAATTGTATGAAAAATCGAAATTCTCTCTACAACACACTAACAAATCTCCATATTCAACTACCAACACAAATTTCAACCTTACTACATAATCAAGACCATAAAGTTTGGAAGGCAGTTGGAAACTTTGTCATTAGAGAAAATATAAAATTATAAGTGATATAAGAATAATTATTTGATGTATCTAAATTTTTTAAGCTGGCTTGTCTTGATGTTGTATCTAAAGCCCAAATAAAGAATTAAAAACACACATAAACTGGTTGATTACAGGTTTTCAAAAAATCATCAGACCGTAGTAGATTTATTTTAATAAATGTTTTACAATGCAATTACACTGCTGGACAACATTAACTCATCCCTAGTAAAATGTAAAAAAACAATTCATTAGTACCATCCATTCTCTCATAGTATACCATATTGCATATTTATTTGTTCCCGTTTAATTAAATAAATATTTACTTGCATTTTGCTTGAAATTTAAAACTTGGAAGTAAAGGATGAATAAAATATAAAATTATTATAAAAGGTGGTATATTAGTTTTGTCTAAGAGTGTAGCTTAAAATTTGAACTTCTTTTGCGACCTTTTAACTCAAATTTTAGAACCCCGTTTAAGCTATTTACCCCGTGGTTCGGAAGTCACATTAAACGTTGGTCAATTCCATTGGTCGTTGGGCTATTAATTAATGACCCAATCTGAGGAACAGTAGTTTGTAACAAGACTACATCTCATCATCCATCAAAACTCTCATCACATTTATCATCATCCTAAGTTCACCTTAAAATGCCCTCTTAGAGTGGCTCTTTAGTTGCCCTCTTCGAGGTTGAGTGGTAGAGAGGATTTTGTAGTCCTAAATTTGCCTTGTTTTAACAGACAATATTTACATTTTTACCTTTAGAGTAGTCGGTGTCACATTGCAAAGTATCAAACAAGTATAAAAGTATCATATTTCCACATCCACTAAATTCGGCGCTTTGAATAGGAATGGCAAAAAGGTCAACATAATTATAATTCAAAAGAAAAGTATTTAGCAAGGTTATGTTATTTACTCAGAATGGCAGTAATAATCTAACACCGCAACTTAAAAACATGATTTAAAACATAGCACTGCATAGCCACAATCGCCCAGCAAATTCCCTGGGATGGAGGGATAATTCAAACCGGAAGAGACTATTTGGACAGGGGGAGGTGTTTCCCCATAAAAGTATCTTGTAAGCAATAAACCTTCATTTAAGATATGGTTTTAATGAAGCTCGGTAAAAACATGTTGGTCAACGTATCCAACATGTGTATTAAACATCAACGGACAGAGATCGTGGTCTAGCTGGACAAATTTTGCTTTTCAGTGAATTCCTTCCCTCTTGCAAATAATAAATATGCATTTAGAGGCTGAAAAATAGAAGAAGTTAAAACCAGTAAAAGGGGTTAATTATATCGAAGTTCAGAGACTAATTTATTTGTAGGAACGAAACGAAAGGTCCCAAACGTGATACACCATCCGATACTGGCTTCACTTTTAATTAACATAATGTTTCATAGGCCTAACTCACCTGTTTATATATTTTGTTTTATATTTTTATTATTTTATTATTCTTTATGTTATATTGTTTTACATTTAATATTTTTTACATTATGTTTTATTTTATTATTGTTATATTTTATATATTGTTTACCATGTTTTATTTTATTATTTTTACTGTGTCATTTTGGCAAAGTTTATTTAAATGAATCCAGTTTTGAAAATTAAAAAATACAGAATAGGACGTGCTAAAGCAATGCAAGAGCACTTTCACAACTTGTTGACTAAAACATAGTAACAAAATGAGACATTAATTTGTTCCACATAACGCAATAGTATGAATCCATTATTTCTCTGGAGAAATAGTTAGGAATAGATAGGATATTCCAGTTCCTTCATTTGTAAAACATGCCAGGAGCTACAGAAGTGTGGTCTGTGACCACGGAAACTGCTTCCGATTTAACTCAACAGTAAATCAACTGCAACTTGATGGTTGTTTATCTGAGATATTTACCTTTTCAACAAGTAAACGTTGATTAAGACAGGTACCAGTACATTTTCAATGTGTTGAAAAACTAATTCGGTAACACCCTATGTGTACACTGTGTGATATTTTTGAACATGAGATTAATCAAGTTTGAATTAAAAAAGCTACAGTGAATTAAGTTCTGACAATATCGCCTCATCTGTTTTTTGTTGCTGATGAGTTTAAATATAATGCTGCTACGGGTTCCTTCAATTACAAGTTAGGGTTTTTTAAGACGTATATTCTAATTACTACAGCTAAAGTTTTTAAAGACAAGTAAAAAGTCTCAAAGTAATATAAAGGTAAATCTTTAGAAGTAGAACGATAAAGTTTTTAACGAAATAATCCTACTAATAATATAGCACGTTTAGTAGCATATTCCTGTAAATAATTTTTCTGCGTATAAAAGCTAGAGTTCCAATTTGTTATTGAAAGAATTCATTAGTAAATATGGTTTATTTCTGCTTAAAATATCTTGAAGTTTGAATATATTCTACGGTACAATCAATACAAAAAGTGTATTCCTCCAGCTTAATCGTAAAATATTATTTTGAGAGTGTTAATGTGATTAGAAATTCGTTTAAGAGAGCCTGTTTTTCTAAACGCTGTTGTTGCCAAGTTGCTGTGCATTTTTCTTACATCGAGTTCAGTTCTATGACAGTAATCAACCATATTTTAAATCAAAACTTATTGAGTAAAGTTAATATTTGTGCGAATGCAGGAAAGTGAGTTAGTATCGCCTGTTGTATACACTGCGGTAAATGGGTGGTTAAAGAGGGTTTAAGCTTTAGCAATATTGCTCTCAATTAGCAATATCACTCCTGCCCATAACAATATAATCATCACGAAAATACCGATGTAAAAGCACATGTTTTAGGGAATAACCTTAGGTATTTATTTCCAACCGTCTAACCCACAAATCACCACTAAGCCCTATTCAATTTAGGTAGTACTATCTATTGTGGATGTGTATCAATACAGCAGTCTACTAGATTAGGTTGGTTAGGTTTGTGGTACAGGTAGGCTAACCTACCTGTATTCTGCATGAGACAGTGTGGTGAATGGGTTCAGATTGATTGGTTGCTATACCAATCTAACTAATCACTAGTTTGTGACATCCTTAATTGGGTTAACATTACAGCCTGACTTACTTGTTGAGGACGATACAATAATAAAGTTTAAAACCCAATATGCTTTTAACGGGATAATTAGTTGAGCTAAGTCACTACAAAAGTATATTATTGGTGGTATTCGGTCTCAAGTCTATTCAATCTAAAATTGACTTATAAATAGTGTATTTTATAATTCAATTTTTATGAAATGCACATACCTAATAATGACCCATAACAGTAAAAAAATGTCGTTTGTCTTGTTTAACGAGGCAAAGCTAGGACTACAAAGACCTCTCTACCACTCATCACCTTTACCTAGCGTCACCATATTAGTAACATTACAAATTGTAAGTGGTGACTGCGGAGATCGAGCCCGCGCCACCGGAGTGATGAGCTCCGGAGTGGTGCGCGATACTAATCCGCCACGGATCCACTAGAGTAACAAATATATGGACTAATAATGTGTTTACCTTTTGCGCTTATCCTACCAAAGTAGTCGCCCTAAACAATTTAATATCATTATTGAGCAATGTATAACGTAGCACCTTAAACAAATTATAGCTTTCTCACTGTCCCTTGTACATCTTGTATTTTATGAATATTATTTTTTTAAACAGTCAAATAAGTTTAAAGTTGTTCTCATAAGACAACGACCTATCTAACCCGATACGTGTTACGTTACCTCTCAGAATAGTTGGTTTGCATGTAATTTTAAGTGATAGAAAATAAGAGAGGTGAAAGACAATTGTTGGAGATTTCTCCAATAAACTCAAACTCAGAATCGGCTCGACAAATACAGCCTCTTATTGAAACAGTCGTAGAATCTACAAATCAAGAGCACTTTCCATTCAAGAAAATCCATCTTCTTTTCTTTACTTTTGGGTTTGTGCAGTAGTTTGAGTTGCATCAATATGTTATGTTACTTGTACGATCGTTTCATAATGTATGTGCACAGTTTTTATATATTTTAGATTGTTAGTGGGCGTTTGTCGTACAATCCAATGGTTAATAAGCCTGCTTACCAGACGAAACTAGTGTTTCGTGTTATTTTGGGAAAGCCTAGTTGACTTAACCTTGCCATGTTGACCTTTTACGTGACAAAAAGAGTTCTCATGATATATTTGGTATATAGCACGATTTAAATCAAACAAAAGTATATACTCAAACTAACTTTTGAAAGACAAAACGAACGTGTTAGGAAGAGTTTAACACATTTTACATTGTGGTATTTCTGGTTACAAGATGGTGGAAAACCCCTTGCAATTAACCAAAGACAACGTTATGGTAGGTAGATAGCGCAGGATGGATGAGGCTGAGGCAGAAAATTCAACATAGTTGAGGCAGCTTAAATGTTTAATATATTTCTATTTCTACTCTATACTTACACCCTTCTCTATACAACGTCACTTTTTCCGCCTGTACTGCCCTAATATTGTTACCCGACCAATTAAAAAAGAATATATTCATATACAGTATCTAAGATGCTGTATTGAAATGCATAGTTACCGGCTTGCCTCGGTCGACAATAAGTTCCATCTTATTATATCCCGTATCTGGCGCGACTCCGGATTTCCGTCTTCCTTCCCCAAACCTCCCCTAACAACATGTACCACATCTTATGCTGTTTATTATAGTGTTAACTTACACAAATACTCAAATAACTCAAATCAATTCTTTTTGATGCAGGCTATGCGTTTAACTTTACTGGAGGGCGTATTTAATTTATTTTGTAGTGGTTGAAATATATTTAAAAGTTGTAAACTTTGTTTGTTTGTTTTTGATACTTATTTACTGTTGTAGGTATTTAATTATGTTCGTTGAATCAACCACTACAACAAAATACCTTGGCATCACAATTAACTCGAAACTGTCCTGGATCCCGCACATACAACATCTGTGCAAAAGACTATCATCAAGCATCCATGTCATCCGGAGAATCAACCACATAAGTGGTCTGGACACAGCCAAAACTGCTATTTTGCACTGTTTGAGTCCCACCTCAGGTATGGCATAGCCACCTGGGGAGAGGCAGCAGAGACCAACTTAAGAAAAGTCCTCATCCAACAGAAGAGAGCCATTCGATGCCTAGCAAATATACCACGCCTTAACAGCTGTCAAGAGCACTTCAAAATTCTCACAGTTATCTCACTGTATGTCGTGAAACCATCATGCATGCAGTCAGCACCCAGCAACCAAGACACCACAATCAACACCAACACAACACTAGACACGCTAAAGACTTCTCTTTGCCACCTCATCACCTGAGCCTCTTCAAAATGAAGCCATCTTACAAAGGAGCTCTCTTCTTCAACCACCTTCTTGAATACTTGAAAGCCCAAGACCCACAACATCTCAAGAGACAGCTGACTTTGTGGCTCCAGGAGAGACCCTTCTACTCAGAGAAAGACTTCCTGACCAACAGAACTCTACCACTCCAGAACACATGACGAATACATATACTGCATTGTATAACATATTTTGTTCTTAAAACCATTTTGACGCATGTACTGTTCTCCATAAATATGTGAATAAAGAATATTGTCTATCGTATATTGAACAGTTCTCTTACATAATCTTAATTATACTGCCTTATCGTAATAGTACATTATCATAATCCTATCCATGTATGGGTTACCCGAAATTCGTATACCTATGTAACATTTACCTATAGTAACGTTCAGCTCAAGCCTATAATCAGTTTTCGTGATTCACCGTGCTGGGAACTTTCCAAAGTCGTGTCAGTCATTTAACACCATTTTTTGAAAACCCTGATTAATTGTTAAAAACTGTAAAGAATTTTCGCTCGATCGGCTGGAATTTGTGTGATATCTGTTAAAGTTGGTCCGTCGGGTTCACGTCTGTGATTGGTCGTTCGCTGCTCGCAGTGAGCCAGTTGGCAGCTGTCATTGGCTGTAGACGAGCTTGATTTCTCTAGTAGTTTTGAATTCCTCAAAGTATTTGTTTTTTAGGCTAGTTGTTATAATATGAAATAAATTTAAGAGAAAACTTACAAAAACCAATCAATAAGAAAAACTTATGTAATTTGGTGGTGGGTGACTGATCAGCTTGCGCCGATTACTTTCAGGCGGAATAGAAAACGGCAGTAACAATATTTCAAGCTCGGATTTATCTACAGCAAACTAATTATGAAACAGCTGTAAGTACTAATTATGAACCTACACATGTAGTTAAACTGACTGAGAGCAGCAGTGGATTGGTGCTACAAAGAGTGATCTAATGTGTACATTGTGGTGCGTGGTTTCTGCGGGCTTTACGCCCCTCCCCCCTCTACAACTAACATCCCCCCCGCACTACATCACTACCACCACACAGAGTAGCGTCAGCTGGGACCGTTCACAATTAGGCGCAAAGCATTTCATTATTATACAACTATTTTAACAACCTTATTACAGCCTATTTCAAACTCAAAGCATTATCGCAATAATTTACAGTATATAAAAATAACAACATCGTTCACCAAAAGCAAAATAGTAAAAATGTTTGGAAACTTTTGACTTTTAGCCATGTTTCTTTGGGAGATCAAATGGATTTTTAAGGGTGCGCAGTAGTGGTAGTGCTCTTAAGCATGCATTTTCTTGGGATTTGCATCTCATGCCAACAAGAAAATGTTTTCATCGAGTTGTTATGGAATATACTTGGTTTTAAAGTGTATAGTGACTCGACTGAGCTGAGTCAAATTTCCATTTTCTCACAAACAAAACCTGATATAAGTCCAAAGCTTAAAGAAATTTATTAATTTTACTTGTTCTTTTATTAGTTTTCAGAAATACGTAGTCAGTGGAGTCACTGCGGCATAATGTATTCTTTACAATAATACCTATTTCAGGAATATCTTACAAGAATTGTAGGCGAGTGGATTGTAGTTTATTTTTGATTATTCTTATCGGACAAAAACAAAATGGCAGACTGGCACTCTTAATAAATAACCCCAGTTTCTCTTATTGTAACACGATGTAAGCATTAATTCAGTTTTGGAAAAATACTAAAATTAGTCATAATAGTGTTTATGTTTGTTTTGTTATACTAAATATCAGGACAGTTGTTGGCCTACGATTTTACCATCCCGGATTGTACGTACGCTGTTTTAATAATATTAAAAGATTGTATGAAACCTTAAGGTTGAATCAAGTATATTCTCTTCGCTGTCCATAATAATGGGATTTTGGAAAACGAGTATTTAAATCAGTGCTTGCCGTATACAACATGTTTAGGTCACTAGACCCATGGCAACCTGAGTATTCTATAGTATCTTTTAACACATACCTTTTACACATCATTTAAAGCATTGCATATAATGAAGTTGTCGTCAAAATTATAATCTTGTTGAAAGAACACGAACTTCTTAATTTGGGCTTTTAGTTAAACTCAACTGTAACTACTAAAGGTCATTGTTTCCGGTTTTCACAACTAATGAATACTTTCCTCACAATCGCTTTACATTAGGTGATGAAAAGTAATTTTAACTTATCGATATTTGTGTACAACAGAAAACTCAGAGAGATAACAGAGTCAAAGTGGACTCGTTCATCATTTCCGCAGTTTACACAGTTTTATAACAGCTGACTTTGATTTATTGTTACTGTATATCGATCCCGTTCAATATTAACTGGAAATATATTGAAACATTAGGCCAGCCAGTATTTCGTTCACTAAATGTTTTACCTTCAGAATAAATTGTGCTTTGTGGCTTTTAAGTAGTCTAGTTGTTTAACAACGTTCTTTAAAATTAATAAACACGTAAACCTTTAGGAATTAGTTGGAAGCTTGTGATGGTGCATTTTTAATTCATCTAAAGGCTACTTCGTGTTCCAAATAACTGTAAACTGTAACTGTGTACGGTAGCTAAACAAATTATTTATCAGTCACTTCTTACTAAGAACATACGCTCAAAGTTACGAACGAAAGAAGATGGCTCATAAAAAATAATATAAACTTGAAACTTTAAGTAAACTTGATCATGATTAAAATTATTCCTAACTTCATTTTATGCGCTAAAAAATTATTTAATCATCCAAAGATCATATAAAACAATTAAAATAATTAAAACTATAATAACTTCAACAAAAAAGACAGCATTAAACTTTTCAGAAGCTGGCAACCAATTCTAAGGAAGTCCTTTCGACTTAAATTATTCCTAACTTTATCCTATGCACTGAAAATTTATTTAATCATCCAAAAGTCATCTAATAAACTATTGAAATAATTAAAATCGATAATAACTTCAACAAAGAAGATATCATCTAAACTTTCCAGTTGCTGGTACTCCAGTTCTGAAGAAGTCTTTTCGATAGTGTCACAGCCAATGAGAACATCAACCATCCTGCTCCACTGGTCGTTTGGCAGCCCTGTCACCAATAGGATAGCAGACAGCAAGTAGCTCAGCTTTAGCAACTGACTGAATATGGTATTCCACAGCCAAACCCGAATATCTCAAGCTAACTATTATGATGTTTTGACTTGGTGTGAACCGGAAGAAGAAGATTATATTTACGAGAACTGCCATGAAAGCCTAATAGTTAAAATAATATCCTATTTAATTAAATACTTTATTTGTATACAATTACAGCTCTACCACAGCTCGTGTTGACTAATGGACTTCAGGAGGGACAAGGACATTACAGATTACAGATGTCACCAGATGAGTGACACTTCTGGCTTGCTGGACTCTGGCCTTGTAATTAATTATACCGGACCTCTGTAATAAATCACCAATCATAACGTTAATTTTGCCACTTGTTGTTTCCGTATTTATAAATAATTTGCACCATCATCTGTGGTTTAACATTTTAAAACAAGATTGATGCTCTTTTTCTGCTATGAGCGTTGATCAGAATTGACGAACTTGTACGTTTCCGATTGTAAGTAGTTATCTATTAGGGTGCCATTGATAATTGATGTTGGACATCACATTATAAATCCTGAAATTTTAGAATAATTTAACTGTTTGTGAAAGTATGAAATAAGGATTTGTCTCCTTGTCTTTTAATACGAAGCTTAAAGACCAGGATAATGACGTTGTTTTTACAAAACTATAATAAGTGTCAATTGCGTTCATGTATGAAGAACAATCGCAAAAGTAAATATTTTGTTATTTTTCCTTCGTACAAGAGTCATATTAACCCTGTTGTTTCAAAAACCACGTAATGATTCTTAAACTATTCTTCTTACACGAGTTTTCGAAACAAGAATTTTAGCTAGGAAACCGTTAAAGGTACGTATAACGGCTGGGAAAAGAAATATGGTGAAATCTGACCGACCAACGTATTCCAACGTAACAAGATTACATGTGTTCAACCCATTACAAATATAAATATCATCTAAATATCAATGACCATAAAAACGTTGACTCTTCCAAATATCACTCTTAATATACACTAACTATGTGCTTTACAGGTTATTGACAAAGAAAAGCCTGCGAGAATGTTTAAGTGCAAAGTGCCGGCTTAAGTGTATATTTTACGTCTGAGATTTGATGACACTTTATATGGCAGTTTGAGACATAAGTGTCCATATGTCGCCACATTTATGTAGCTTTTAGCCTCGGGTTGTGCACACATTATGGCTTTCGTGCGGAGGAAACGTCTTCAGGCTATTATTTGACCTTATTTGTGTTTGTATTATTCAACAGAACACTTAGTTTTAATAACTTGATAAGTTGTGTTTTACTTTAAGATAATGGAAACTTATACACTAACGAAATGTCAAAAAGTGTACACTCTTAATATGAAAGCGTGAAAACCTCTCCCAAAGAGGAAAATCGAGTCACTCTTTAATGAAAGTGGCATTGACATCCAAGTGTTATGGACATTCAAAGTGTTTCAACACCCAAAAGAGCGAAATTTCACTCTTTCTGAATGGTCTTCACTCCTTTATTATGTAATTGTAATTAAAACATCAGCATTAAATTATAATCAAAACTGGGCATACGTATGTAAAAGAATTTTCCAACATGTTCATTGAACACTAATAAAAGATATCATATTTTAATTCCCTAGCTCAAAAGAAATATGGGACACTTTGTTGCAGATTTTGTAAAGTAATTTGTTTTCCTTTCATGAAAGCTTTGACATCAACAATGGATGACAAATACCCAATCAAAGTGTCAATTCATCACTCAAAACTCCGGCAGCGTCGTATCGTGCATGACAGCATTTATATACTTCAGATTATACAGGGTGGTTATAAACTGTTGGAGACATATTAGGATTTAGTGAGTGGCCAATCGACTTATGACGTGGAAGTTGTTTTATTGGATATAAAATTTAAAAATGTAGTTTAACTAACAAATGAAAAACCTACCGACACTCATTATTTTACAATTTATGTTACAACTCATTATTGTACTATTTATTTTGCATGTGCTATCCGTGGTTTACTCGCAAAGTTTGTCGTCTACATTTAACCTCACATCATGTTGTTCTGAGCATTGCTGGAGTTATGCAACCATTTGCTCCATTGAGTTTTCTTTATGAACGCTATGTCCTTGACACCTCCACACCCCACCACCATCAACCACCACCAAAAAAAAATCTAACGGTGTAATGTCTGGGAACGCAAAGGTGAAGGAATTAGTATTTTTTAGGTTGTGTCAAGGATAGAGTATTCACAAATAAAGTTCAAGACATTAAGAAACTTAAAAGTTTGAGAGTTATTGGAAACTCCGGCAGTAATCATAAACACCTGGAGATAGGTTAAATTTAGACTACTAACCTTGCGTGCAAACCACGGAAAGTGCGTGGATATGGTTTACTTTCCTTGTAACATAAGTTTTAAAATCACGAATACCAGTAATGTTTTGTTCTTTGTTAGTAATAAAACTGTTTTAAATTTGCTACCTAATAAAACAACTCACACGTTTGTAGTTAATATATCACTCAATTCCAAAATTTGTCTCAAGATACGTAACCATTCAGTATTTACTTTATTTATTTATCTAGGTATTATATTTATATGATAGCTACAGGAGAAAAACTAAAACGTTTATATTTTGTGGGTAAACCCATATTTGCGATGATAATGCTGCGTTACTACCATTTATACGCGAGGAATAAGTTCTGCGTTCAGAGAATGGTTTGTGGTGAAATATTTCTAAATCCTGGACTAAATGGTCTGTAAGGAAACGACAGCTGCCAAACTCAGACCTCTTTTCACATTCCGACTGATTGAATGGCTGATTTTGCTTGTTATTAATTTATTCTTTTAACAAAATACCACGATCTGATAATCTGTTACGTGTGTAAACCACTTTAGTACCAAGAAAATTTCGGGAAGATTAATTTAAGTCAAGTGCGCTTCTTTGGGTTTATCATTTATTTTAGTATTTAGAAATAAGGCAGAAGTTTAAAGAGGCAAAGTTAGGACTACAAATTCCTGTCTACCACTCAACCTCGACATTTACCTAGCGTCACCGTATAGTCACATTACAAATTGTAAGTGGTGACTGCGGGGATCGAACCCGCGCCACCGGAGTGATGAGCTCCGGAGTCGCGCGCAATACCAATCCGCCACGGATCCGCTCCGGGGCAACTCTGCCATATTTGTTTTATTCAAGGTAGACCAAGTATTTATCGTTAAGCTCAGGGTTCAGTGTAATTTTCTGCTTCAGTGACAGTTATGAAAGCAATTTCTCACCTTCAGCAACCCCTTCCTCTAAAGGCAAGAATAACGTTGGTCATAAGACAACCGGCTTTGTTTAATATCCTCTACAAGTCCGGTGTGGGAATAACATTGCAAGTTTGTGAGTCGGACACAATAAATCCAACAGAACACAGTTGTGTTGTGACATAAGTGCTAACAGTGTATTTATTTATTGCTTCCAGTCAATATAGTAGGGTTTGGCAGTTAGTGGAATTCATATATGTTGATTTATATGTATTTTAGAAAATATAAATACATGTTGAACTGCTTAACTGTTTCCTAGGAATGAGATTACTACATATAGGAAATGAAGGGTATCGGTGTTAAAAATTACGATATAGTCTGACCGATTAATGTTGTCTTCGGGCGAATAATGCTGGAAACTATAAAATCTCTTGTCAACTTTCAACAAGCATCTTTTAATGGTTTTACGTTTTGCAAACCAAACGCTGTTCTCATTCCACTTTTAGTAGGGTCATCAAATTTTAAAACATTATTTCTGTTTTATTTCTTTGCTTGGTGTCATGTTGCTTTTCCTTATTTAAAACTCTAAACCTTTTCAATTAACTTCATTTTTTACAGCCCACTTTTAGATTGGGTAGGTTTTATCACAATAAATGGTTTGGTACACACATTAAGTGCACAGTTAGTTATAAGTTATGGTGGTTCTGCGTTAGTCACCACCTTAAGATTTGTACTGGAAATCTTTTAAATCGTTTAAATAAAATTCGGTAGGAGTTTATGTTTGTGGTTCAAACAATCGTGTCAACAATTATCACCTAAACAGTATGTTAAGCAAAGTCAAAATGGTGGCCTAAAAGGTGAACATTATCTAAAACCAACCGAAGCACTTAAGGCAAAGTGTTGGCTAATTTTAATATACTCTAATGCCAAAGACATGCCAAAGAAAGTGCCAAGAAATGGTTTTGCGAGACTTTTGAAATGAAATTTGATCTTTGTTACACCAAAAATGAAAATTATCATTTTTCATCAACATAATTTAAAAGCTTCAATATACCATCAGTGATTTAATTTTAAATTCTTATTTTATCTCTAATGTATAAAAGCTTACGCCTTACAGTAATATTTTATTCGATTGACTTGGAATCTTCGTGACGCTTTCAACGTAATTGACTAAAAGAGTCAAGAGAGTGGCTGAATAAAGTGTGTCGATTGAATCAAGCAGAGGCTTTTATATAAAATTATAAGAGCCATTTCAAGTGTGGGTAAAATAGAACAAAAGCCAGACAGTTTTAATTTATTGACAGAACTGAACATCAGACTTCGTATGGTTTCAGTGTTATCCATACTAGCCATCAATTGATTTATTTAACAACGTAATATGCGTGGGAAAATAACAAATATTGAATAATAGTTCTTTACTGTTTAAAAATTATTAAAGCTGTTGTATTGCATAAGGCTTAAAATAAAAGACCAGAAGGAGCCATCAAAACAATGTGTATACAACCTTAGATGCCCGTTTCCCAGGAAGATGGATAGGTAAAGGTGGCCCAATCGCATGGCATCCAAGAAGCCCCGACATAACACCATTAGATTTTTTGCTGTGGGGTTATAATCAATAACTTTGTTGTGTATTCAGAGAAGATACGTAACATTGACCATCTTCTTCAGAGAATCTTAGCAGCTGTAGCATCGGTCATACAGAGAGATTGAATATCGCTAGAATATCTGCTGGGCTACAAATAGTTCGCATATCGAGGTGTACTAGTGTTAAAAAATTGTATTTTCAGTTATATTCATTTAATGTATTAGTCATTGTTGTTTATGTAATGTACATTCAATTAAAAATCAAAACTAGGGAGTTCTTTTTCGAACACCCGGTATTTTATTACAATATGTTTTGACTATATGTAAAATGCCTTACAGTATCTAGCAGTAGAGAAAACTTAGAAATGAAAAGGAAACCCAATTTATTTTCCTTATCGTGACGAAATATGCTTTAGGTTAACCCATCCTCCATATATCTACGATACCCATGGCTCTCGCAATGGACCCGTGGCGGGTTGGAATCTTGCGCGACTCCGGAGCTCATCACTCCACTGGGGCGAATTCGATCCCCGCAGTCACTACTTACATGTTTAAAGTGACTTTGTGGTAACGCTAGGTAAAGGTTGAAGTCAAGTGGTAGAAAAGACTTTGTAATCCTAACTTCGCCTTGTTAAACAAAACAAATTTCACCTTTTTTATACTCGTACATACAGTAAATAGTGTTAAAGCATTCTAGAGCAATATTTTACGACGAATACTGAATAGTATTATACTTGAAGTAGCAGAACAATGTATTGCAGAAACAGCTGGCAAACAAACACAAGTAAAGTAACAGCTGACTTTGACTTGAGACTTCTTCAAGTGTAAGAGAGTAAATATTCACTGGTTCGAATAAAAATTAGTAATGTGTGAGAAACGGCAAAATAATTATATTTGAAATTATTTATACTACCCTCGTTTTTTGTGCAAATTTATTTTCAAAACAATGGTACGAAGAAATCAGTAAAAATCTTACAGCGATAAATAGTTCATAAGAGTATATTTATTAATAATGGTCAAAACTTGATTAAAAGTTCTACTAGAAATGCTAAAGGCATAGAAAGGTATGTATGCCACGTCCATTACATTTTGAACGTTATTTAAATTTAAGGAATATTCATAATAACTCACAATATTTTGTAAACTATATAAAAGGACTAGATAGTAATAAATAAAAATAGTTAAACATCATAGGCCTAAGGTTTAGCAGTAAATACCTTAAATTTTAATTTTAGTGTAGATAATTCAAGTAATATTTTAGTTTTGACAATGTAAGGTTAACACATGTTTAAAAGGGTTGAATAAATTGTATTATTGAGTTTAAATGTCATACAATTTCAAGTAAATACGACAGTCTCTCTGCAAATAACTGAGATTTTCGTGTATTTCACCATAAATAACTGGAAAACTATGGCTATAGGTGCACCGTTTGCTTATTTATTCACACCAACTGACCGACAGAGTGTATAAGAATCATACTTAAGCTTTTCTTCTATAAACTACAAACTCGATGATGTTTACATTCATTATTCTTTAGTGTTGGGTGAAGTAATGAAACTTATTACATCGCAGTGAAGGGGAGAGATTGGGCAAACCCATCACAGAGCCAATTACCTTTTTACAGCAGACCTGGGTTGTACATCGGTGGAGGGGGCTGGAGGGGGGTCATCTGAGGGGCAACATATAGAACAAGTGCTGTAATCCTGACGTTGACAATGTTGTTGTTGTTGGTCAAGAACCTTGCTGGTCTGTTGTTGTTCGCTAGCCAATGATGAGTAGTTTTGACTCCGCTGGAGAGTAAGAAAGGAAAGAAGATAAAGCCACAATCTTGCTTTTCTGTATGGAAGAGTGTAGTTTCTAGACACTTTTGCTAATGGAAGATGCAGGTACTTGCAAGAGTGTGAAGCTTTTGTCTCGTGCATCTCAAATAAAAGTGTTGTCTTCAAGAAAAGGAAATGACAACGTGAAAAGTGTAAAGTTGTCTCAGTGTTCTGCTTAAGTAGCCGTTTAAAGAGTTCGCACTTATAAACTCACTGTTTTCTCAGATTGTAAAAATATTGCTTTCAGACCACTTAAATTTAAAAACTACAATGAAAACTGAAGTAAAGATAGACGTAAATAGAACTTTATACGTATCTTCAATTTAAACTTACTATTTTTAGGTGTACTGCACATAACGTGCCAAACAGCACGCATGGAGAAATGCATTGACACAAGGTCTAAATATTCCTAATGTTTTTCAATGCTCTAGACAGTATTTTTTATTACATTTCGAATTTACCTTAACCCTAAAATCAAACACAAGCCATGCTTATCTTCTGAAAGACAAGGTTGATTTACATTAGATTTTAGACGATTAGTATAAGAAGTATCAAACACTGGGGTAAAAACTGTTATAGCTTCTAATATTATTTCAAGCTGAGATAGAGTTTAACTGAATCGACATTCGATGGCCAAGAAACGAAAATTAACGACCGAAATCTAAATTCGATGACGTGGAATCGAGAATCATTAAAACCAACTACACCCAAGTGTACTCTAGGAATTGGTATCGGAATTAAGAATTGGAATTAAGAGTGGACCAATCTTAAATCTAGGATCTTTTGTTAAAAACGAAAGTTATAAAGCAGGGACTAGACAAGTCTCAAACAAAGGAACAGAGCAAGACAGCAGTAAGGGATGGACGGAATGGCTCCTTCGACCCTTGAGTGGTTAGTTCTGCTGTCCGTACATTCTTGCAAGCAACCAACCGAGTGGAGGACAAAGCTAGGCCATTCCAAGGCACTTTCTGGCAGACTCTTGAAAGAAGCCTTTTGTTTTGTTGAAATTTGAGCCCGTAAAGGCCCGTAAACTTTGTGATATCCAAATAAATTGAACTTATGACATTAAAGAAAGTTACTCAAAGTACGAGTAGTTTGGAGTTATTTTGGTACTTTTTTAATCTGGAATGAGCACATGAATAATCTTGTCTTGAAACTAACTTCTTCACTTAATATTTTCAAACTACCATTACAAAATTTGGATGGATACAGATTTCTTGTCAACGCTGCTACATTTACTTTGAATTCACATATGGGTTACTCAAACATGCCGGCGGGATTTTCGCCAGCTAAAACTGACTCATAATTTTCTATGTACAAAAAAAAGGACCATCTAGAGACATTTTCAAATAAAACAAAGTTTCCACAATACTAAGATTATATATTTATAAAATTGTTCTCTATGTTTACAGCCCAAATTTATTAATTATAATGACTTCTCATCACGACTATTATAAACAGTTAATTTAACCCCATGCAAGTAAACAACACAGTTTAAAGTATTTTGAAATGAAAATACGCCCGTATTTTAAAGGAGAACCCTGTTCAACAAGCTACTAAAAGAAATTCAAGATTTGGAAATATTAAGATAACACTTATTTCAAACCCAAATTAAATAAGAACTAATGATATTGTTCCTGCAACGATTTTTATCCACAAAATGTTTCAATGACTAAGATAGTTTTAAAAGTTTACCATAGCCTATATATATTCTTAAACATTTTATACATTAGAATTTTAACCAAACAAATAAACATAGGCCTATTTGTAAAGCATGACTTGCGCTAAAGAATAAAGTACCAACACGAGAAATATGTTTTCTCAACTGAAGAAGTGTGAAACGTTTTCACTGATAACTTCTTGAGTTCTGGTTTAAGATACTTCATAGACAAGTCTGAATGAAGTATCTGAAGGGTCTCAGTTCTTGTATAAGTGATCAAAGCTACCCTGGGGATGCCAGACTCCTTTGATAGTAGAGTCACAAAAGCACTTGAAAGCCGCTTTCCTCATAATATATAAAGCAGCATGATTTCCTGAACAGTTTAGTACTTGTACAGTTTTCAAGCAATAAATAAATTAATAATAATAAAATATCTTTGTTCCCGATTAATTGCCTACTCCAGTACCGGAGATTTTATCATTTCTAAACTATCTGTAAACTTAATGTAAGCTTAATTTCAACACAAGTAAATTGTACAATGAGAATATACGTTATGTTATGTTATATTTTTAGATTTTTTTAGAATTTTATAGGCTAGATGTTAAATGCACTTGGAAGAATATTTTCTTTCAAGTTGAACTATGTTACTTCAAGTTAACTTAGTACTGTATTTTGATCCAAGGCAAAGGACGCTACTATTTTTCTCCTATTGTGTATATTTTTGAAGCAACGATTTTTCTCTCTACTCGCCAGACGGAAAAAAACATCAGGAGGGAGAGAGAGAGAAAGGGATGTAAGTTGCCACTCAGAATTGTCTCGCACAAATCAAACTCAAATTGGCGTGACAGGTCTCTCCAGTATTTTCTTTCGTTGACATACAGCTAAAACCGTGTGAGTAACTTTGTCTGGTATTTCGCTATTTTTGTAAACTTTATGACATTTTAGTAGTAGCAATTTGATTAAACGTATAAAATCTAAAACGAAAAGGAAAAGTTATAAAACCCACTGTTACAATTACATTTACATAATGCATCACCTGTTTTCTTGAAACACAAAAATATAATAGCAAAATATGATGTTATTCTCAAGAAGTAATAACAGGATAAACTAAAATTTATAAATCTAAGTATAATATTGTTAACATTTTGTAGCTTGTACAGTTAAATTTGAAAGAACGAATCATGAACCTAACTGTCCTAGGATCTCTGTAATGGTTGTTTAGTCAAATTCATCCAAGGGTTGTTTTTAATTTGTTAAAGTCTTTGGTTCTTGCATACATGTAATCCTTATTAGGCACGAAAAGCCCATCTATTTACATGTACATTTATCAAAATTAATCTTGTCAGCACGAACGTATGAGTATTGTGTTCTATCGATAGGTTACACCACTACGACCCATAAGGAGTATTTGGCCAATTTTTACGTTTTCTAACGATTTAATTACATTCTGGGCTGAATTTGACCAGGTATGTTTTTATGTTTCTGGGTAGTAAAAGTTTCTGGGTATTTTTTGAAACTTTTTAGCAATAGTGTGCCTGGGCCAAAACCAACTCATGTAGTTATTTTGAAGTTTCAACGTAATTTCGACATCATGAAATATTTTACCATTCGTATTCTTATGGCCAGTGATAAAATAGCCATTATGTAGAGCTGTTAAATATAGCAACAAACGGTAAATAATAAAGATAAAGACTATAAAGTTTAAAGAAAAGAGCTCAGTTAGACTTTTGTCCTTAAGTTTGGGAACAGAAGTGTGGTAGGTATAGCAACACTTAATGTTTGAGTACTTCCATGACTGAATAGTTATCTTCAACAACCACACGTTTAATAATAATCTAAAATTGTATACTTCCATTTACCTTGGTTCACTAAAATACATTAGACGTTAGCTAGATGAAAGTATTTACCGTAATGTATATGTACAAAGTGTTAGTATACCAAGGAAATACACAGTGTCGTCAACCGCTAATGTTATTTTGATGCCGGAATAGAGCTGTCAAAGATATTACGTGTATTTATTGTTATACAACCTTTATATCAAAGTAAGATTCTCTTATCTGTAAAAATACTGTATCGAATTTAGTATTGAAGTTTAGCATTGAATTTAGACTGAGTAACAATGTTGGTGATTATGAAGTAAAGTTTTTTGGGTGTGTTGTTGTAATCAAATATCAAATGGGATCTCATATTGTAAATGTATGTAAGAAGATTTCTAAAAGCACCTTTATGATCAGGAGACTGTCATTATCTGTAAGTCTAGATATATTAATGTCAGTTTATTATGCTTATATACAAAGCCATTTATCTTATGGAATAATTGTCTGGGCTGTGATACTAATGTAAAAAGCTTTTAATTTTACAAAGAGAGAGTGTTAAGAAGTATGTGTAATGTTAGAAGTAGAGCTCATTGTAAACCGTTATTTAAATGTCTTCGTGTCCTTACTGTTCCTTCATTGTACTTACTACAGTTGTTAATGTATATTAGAACAAACTTAAATGTAATTCCCCAAACAGCTCAGTTCATGATTATTTAACCAGACAAAATCCTTTCTTAGAATTGGACAATGTAATTATCAAACAACCATTAAATCTACTTTTGAATTGTAAACAAATTTATAACAAGATGCCTGAAGAAATTAAATGTCTAGATAATAATAAATTTAAAAATTGCTAAAGTCATTGTTAATAGAACTAGTATATTAAGTAATATGTATATGAAGATAGTTAATATGTTATATAAAGAATGATCTTATTAAGGAGTTCATTGCATACTGTAACCATCATCAAAGTTTTTATGTAGCCTATGTTACACTTTTGTTATAATTATTCATAAACTTGACGATGCCATGCATGTATAACTACTGTGTCTTACGGCACAAAGAATTTGATTTTGATTTGATTTACATTAACCTAATATGGAAGTATTTAGTTGTTCTAGTATTGAAAATTAGTCTCGTATAAGTAGACTGTATGTATAAGTAGAATTGTATGTATACATATATAGAACTTACCAGCACGCCTGCTGCTGCCAATAATGCATGTCATGTCATCTGAAACACACATCCTATTTCAATAATGTTTAAGTTGTATTCATTACGCAATAGTATCCTGTGAAAAGCTCTTCCATGGAGAACCTACAAGAAGTTTTGTTCTTGCAAAAACATGTAAGAACCGTACATTCGAGACGGTTGCAAAAGTTCTTTCAAATTTTTAAAGTACTAACAGTTACATATCCTACATTATGGAAGCAATAATGCTGTACAACAGAGCCTAAGCACTTTTGAATAACTCCTAGAACCGTTTGAAATCGTTTTAATTTTGCAATTTACACATTTTTAAGTAGATGCAAGTTTGAAAATGATATCGAGGTGAGAGTGAAAGCTAAATGTTTACTTTAATAACGACGACTGATATGCTATTAACATAACTCTTAGGCTGATTGGCTGAAACTCAATCTGCCAATCAGTGATTTAAGATGGTACTCCACAGCGAGGCCGAAATATCTCAACCTAATTATGAGGTTTGGACGCGGTGTTAACCAGAAGAACTATATTATAGATGCTATTAACATGTTTGCGCAATGACGGATTTATATATTCAAAGGCAAGGTAATGACGTTGTTTTTTGAAGAAGAGTTTTACTGAAAATCCGTGGTATTTTCAGTAAATCGTGTTTTGTTTATCCCAAGACAAACACGGAATCCGACTTGAGGAGGATTTTAAGTGACGAATTGGCTTGTCTTGAGAGATTCACATTCTTCACTTCTACAGTTGCTTCGTCGTTCTTGTGAAATGTTACCAGCACAGAATTGTTCCATAAAATGTGTTATTATATGGGTTAAATACCGTATACTTTCAACGGTCTTATTATAGGCTCAACTGTTTAATGAATGAAAGAAATGTATTGGAGAGTTTTCTCATCAAGGCACTGACAACAATCTTTAAATAACGAAAAATAAGAATCATAAGTGTGGAACTAAATATTAATTCCGCAACGGAAACACAGTTTAATTAAACCAGGGGAAATTAGTTATACATTAACAATATCAATATGAAAACAATAGTCGACCGGACATGGTAATTTTAATCAGCTCATTGACATTTACACATCTTTTAACCAACAAAACCTACATTTAAAAATAAGTTTAATATGTTAGGTAAAGTGCGATGTGAAACCTTAAATATTATGAAATAGTTTGTTAAAGCAAACAATACCATCAAGTTTCATTGATCCAGGTTCGATATGTTCGAAATAAGCCTGTCTAATGGGTTTCCAAATACAAGGATTACTGATTCTGATAATTGAACACGCTATCAGTTATCACTGAGCATACAATTACAAGTAGTCATTTGCACACTACCTTCTAGTGAAATTCCACGGTGTCTGGTTTAATTCATAATTTTAACATTTGCAGTTGATTGTATCTGTTTACGCCAAGGCCTCTCAGCAAACATTTACAAAAAATACCATTGTTAGCAAATTTCTTTAAATAGAGCTATTTATTTCTCTCGCCAAATATAACGAAACGTTGTAGAAATTTTGCAGTTGTTTGCTTTCTAACACCTCCTGAGTCAAATGGCAAAACTGTATATGTATACGAGCTGACAGTACCCGTGCTACGCTACGGGATTTAAAAAAGTACTTTCGTGATTAAACTTACCAATATATTTTTAAACAAATTCAATGTTATTTTGTTTGGTAAATAACACTGTTTGCCTATCAATTCACAGTTTTACGGTTTTAGTACGTACAATTTGGTTATCTCTTCTCGCCAAGGGAGGCTGGCTAAAGTAATGACCATGTAGTTTATTTACACACTAACTAATTGCGTACAGTAGTACTGCACTTTTATTTAACCAAAACCTGATATATATACAATACAGTATAATAATTAAGTATCATGTAGCTCAGCTGAACATAAGCTGACAATTTCTTTAATACCTAAGTAATTTCTTAGAAAGAGAAACGGAAATCAATTTTGTGGACACAGAATGTATACAATTTTTCTTATGTCAAAACAAATACAACTATTAACAGTTGTTTGTTTTCTATAAGCCATAGTAAATAAGGCAAGTATTAAAAGAAATTGTTGAAAGAGTTTCGGCGAATTCTGTTTGCAGCACTAATCCTCTGATTTCCATACAAAGCACTCCCTAGTGTAGTTTTAATGTGGGAAGCTTAATCCAATCCAATACCATTATAATATGGTAAATTAAACATTTTAACTGTAAATTTTGTATTTGATGTCAACGACACAGGTAAAGTTCTAAATTATGCAAAGAGGTGTTTCTACATATTAACAATTGGTCTTCAGAATTGTATGTCAAACCAAAACTGTATGTTTGTTTAGAAATACTCACTGAAATTTCACAGCGGTATTAAAGTCAAAGGTTTTCTTTTAATTTTTAGGTTCGATTTTGAATGTTTATAGTCATTTTGATTGCTTTTGTGAAAACAATGTAAATCCTTAGTAAGTAAAACGTATTTTCCAAACCAACGTAAAACGTCTTAATGATAACTCTTAGCTTTGTAACTAACTTCCAGGAAAATTTGGAAAGATACAATTTCAAAAACGTTGTACGGTTATTTAACAAACTATTGCAAGGTTAACATAAATAAATAATTATATTTTAAACTAATATCTTGTGCATGAATTTCGGAATTCTACCAATGACCAAAGAAACTTACAAATTTACAAATTCTTCAAAATGTTTAAAATCTGTAGTCTACTGTACCATGATTATTTTTCGAAATATATAACATCGTGGTCTTCATAAAACTATGTGTGTCGGTTTGTAGTGCACAAAATTATTTACGAAATGTTGTCTGTTTGCAGTGAAAGTAATACATAATGTACTTTTAGAGACAAAATGCCAACGGGTTACTTAGATGTACTGAAACTACATGAGATATACTGAACTTTGTAATTCCTTGTTCAAGTAATTGAAATAAATATGTCTTCTTTGATATTTTAAAAGCTAAGATTGTTATGTGTCCGCTGCAAAGTATGAGTTTGGTTGACAAACGCACCACAGCTGCCTGGAATGGTTTGCATTTCTCCGCCTAAGTAGCGTTGTTTGTATTCTGAAATATCAAAGTGTAAAAATACGAGGAAATACCTACACAGCTATTTTGTTTTTTCCATCCCTAGAAATCACTTACACCGACTGAGTACTGAGCCTAAGATAATCATAGATGCTTGACTACGTATTATTTAAGGAACTTCAGAATACGACAACAGATTGATTGTCAACATTTTCTAGTCAGCGTTCCACATTATTAAACCAGTAAGGAGTTTATTAATTACGAAACAAGGGTTCGACATAGAGAGCAATTTATTAATATTACGAAAAATAAACATTTAGGGTATGCTCGGATGAGTATATTTATTAGTTTTATCACTAAATCTGTTTTCTAAAATCTGATAGATTTTTCAATCTGAAAAAGAAAAGATCAGCAGGAGAGTTCACTTTCCAAGGACTCTGAGGGAATTCGTTAATGAGGCAAAGCCCACCAAGGAATCTTAGAACCCTCGTTGAAAGTAAGCTTTATCTTTTCGATGAGATCCCAGCTTTGTTTGAGAGTTTCACAAGAATTCAATAGAATCAGTTGCGTTAAAAGATATTTAAAATCCCTTAATGAACAATAGTTAAAGAGTACTTTATACCAGTTGTAGGATAACGACTTTCGTACTCGGAAAAATTCAACAGATTTCAGAGCAATCATTATTAAATAACATATACTAAAATGGGGTATAGAAACGGTCTTGCTTATATCTATACGCTAAAGGTATTGTGAGTTGTAAATAACGTAACTTTTTGTAAAAAAAACGGATGTTTTCCTGCCACTGAGGAAAACTACTCAAACGTTTCGGTTAGTTAAAAACTCCAACCGTCTTCAGAGGACTACGCTAATCTAGGAACTACATTTAATTATTTAAAGCTACATTTAAGAAAAGGTCCGTTTCTTTCTTTTTACTACATTGCTCTCCGCCACTATGAACTTTTAAACTATCAACATAACTCTATTTAACTTTTAGTTCTTAACTATATTTTTTTAATGTACGATGTGTTGTTTAGACTTTGTTTAGCACTAGCAGAACAATGAGATTAGAAAAAGGTACGTGAATAGTAAGATAAAAAGTTAAACTAAAATCTAACTTTCTATTGTTTGGTTTTTCACAGCCAAAAACACATTATCACATTACCTATAAACCTTGTATGTGACGTTATTCATATTAATCATGTTTCATTATTACATCACAGCAAACCTTAAGTTGGCTTTATAATGAGTTTACCCAAAAACCTGTATTTCCTTATATCTTCCTCATATTATGTTGTAATATTATTTAACGCATTATCTTAAAACTCACTGAGTTATCTATTCACTTTTACTTTATAACTGTACTCACATAAGATAATGAAAGGATGTTCTGAGCATCGATTGAACAGAACTGAACTGAAGCTGTAATAACATAGCAATGTAAAGCTCTGTATTTACGTTGAACTAAACGTTACTTGTAGTTCAACCTACTCCATTCATCATTCAATAGAATGCCTAGCACCAGTTAAGTACTGGCTGAATGGCAGTTTAGGCTTGGTTAAAACCAAAGTCAATGTAATGGTAGGTGTCAGATGATGTCACACGGCTGAGGCAGGACTCAACATAGTTGAGGCAGCCCAAGCATAGAATGCGCTCCGAGGGAATTCTTTTAAGAGTCTCAATTAGAGCCACTGACGCACGCGAAAGTTCGGTCGTTTTCGGAAATCGTACGCTTTGGTCTCGTTTAAGTCATTGGCATCGGATAAACTCTAGCATTTTGAGCCAAGGGGGAGAGAGACGACGAGAGACAGCAATGCTCTGTGCGTGGCTTCCTGAACTGTGTTGAATTTCCTGCCTCAGTCATCTGCCATCTATACGCTATCTACCTACCATAACATTGTTTTCAGTTCAAACAAATGTACGTAGTCGCTTCACACATAATGCTAGCAAGACTGCAGACAATCTCTTGATTAAAAATAACAATAAAACATCTAACCCACTAGTGTGGCCCATTAAAAGACAGTCAGTATATAAAACCCTTGTTTTTTGACTAGTAACTGTGAAACAACAATCAGAACTGTGAGCACAACAGCAGCTGTCTGAGCATTGTTCGCAACAAGTGTTGAGTAAACTTAGTTCTCGCAGTGTTGTTCTTGATTTATACTCTTTATTAGACAGTCTCACTGGTTGTATGGAGAGGTTGCTTAGTTGTTACAGATGATTTAAATCTTTGTCTAATTTGGAGTTGTTAAATAAAAGGCCACACACTTTTAGTGGTAGGTTATTTTAGCATGTCTTTCGAATACAACAATGTTACTTACAGATTGTTAAATACTCAGTAGCAATAAAGCTATGGTTTCCTAGAAAAGCGGTGAGTGTTTTTACGGCCACAACATGACGGTTAACTTTGTGTTGAATGCAAATCTATAGAATGGCCAACGCTCTCCAGGAAAACACTCCCGTATTCGTTACATGGAAAACAAAATTCACCGTCATTTAATGGACTAATATATGGATATATGGTTTTTATTATGGACTTAATATATTGTTCGCTGCATCCAAGGAAACCATAGCTTAAACACTGTAATTTTTGTATCCTAGACAACCTAGAGTGCCACACTGTAACAGCTGATTTAAGTCAAACTTTGTATATGACGATTCCTCCAAAACCAATTACCAAATGTCTATTTGATATTATTTAATCCCAGAAGTACAACAAACTTTCAGGATGATTAAAGCCTGAAACTAGGGTGCTAAATAACATAAATATTTAACCAAAATGAAAGGATAATTTACTTATCAATTGGTTAATAAATCCACCGCTATAATTTAGTATTTTTATCTTGCAGGGCTTTCAAAGATAAATTCTGTGCTTGATCAAATCGTCACGTTTTATTCACTCAATCTCACTGACTCTTTCAATCAATTACGTTGAAAGTGTCTGGAAGGTTTTTATTTAATACTTTATTGATACTTTACTATAAAACTGATTGACTATGAAAGAGTTAAAAGAAAAGGTACAATGACTGTGGAACTCTATATATCAACTATTTTGAACATAAGAAGTGACTTAAAAGTCAAAGTTTTCCTTAAAAAATCTATTACACAGACAAACCACAATGTTTACAAAGTTATTCCCGCATAATTTATGAAACAAAAGCTTGTTTGAGCTGTAATTTAAGAATAACTTACTCAGTCTTAGAGCCTAAACTAATATTTCCTACAGGACAAACACCTAGCCGAATCACAAGTACATCTTCGTAGATTTAAGCTCAAAATAGTTAACAAATTTCCCTGTCATTTAAATAATTATGTTTCAGAAATAAACTAAATGGTTTATTACGATCTTCAGCGTACACGGTATGTTAAATGTAATTGAGTCCTCTCAATATATTTTAAAAGTTATCGTGAATCAAAGCAATTGTTAATAATATTGGGGTGGAGGTTAAGAGTTGGTTGACAGGGGTTGTAGGGCTGATAGGTGGCGCTTTGGTGGCTCGCGTAATTTGTCAAATGTGTGAAAGTAGAGAATGTGAGAGTTTAAAGTTTATTCTTATTTTAATTGTTATATATGCGCACATTAGGTTTTGTTATATTTCAACAATGCTTTTATTTTAAAGTTGTATACATTTTTTATTTTCTTTCTTAGTTTTAAGTCAATTAAATATGTTGCATTTTATTGCCAAATATTGTAATTGGTGCTTAAGTGAAAGAGAAGACTTTATATAACTTCGCCACAGAAATTAAATACTAATTTCATTTCGTCGTAATAGTTCAAAATAAAATATAGAGAGTTATTCAACTATCTGCATCTAGAAATACAAACTGTCTAATTAATACTAATTTTAAATGAAATCTTCAAAGTTGCAAACAAACTTGTGCATTAACCACTTAATTAAGAATAATAAGACAGTTATACTACTACTACTCTTATACTACTACTACTACTCTACGACAGTACTACTCTTATTGTCTGCGGCATTTCAAATACAGTGGTATTTACCTTCAGAAACTCTCAGCAACTGATGGGGAAAAAGTAACAGTAACATAAATATATGTTTCAACGAACTACGAATATTAAGGATAGAAAGAAAAACAATAGTTACAATATGTTGTATCGTAAAATACGCGTCTAGTACTTTTGAAGCTAGCTTTAAGTTGCCGGCTAATACATTTTCAGGGTAATAAAACATATAGGACTAAATTTAAATATATGTTCCAGAAACAAAATTATTTATAATAGCTTTTATTTTTCTTCATGTACAATGATGTTTCTAAAAACTGTGTTTTCTTACTGATTACAGTAAATTGGACTTTTTTAAATATCCTAATTCCTAGAGTGTTTTGTTATGAAAGATTTATCTTAAAATTTGTATGTATGATTTCCAACCTTACTTTAATAATTTTTGGGTTTTCGACATGTTGACAGTTGCATTTACTATATTACAAAACACTTCATATGTTTCTAAATCTTTCTTAATTTTTAATTTTGGCTTTCGGATTGCCGAGTATAAATTTTAACTCAGTTTCAATAGGAAATGGTAGATTTATGTTAGAATGTTTTACGAAACTCTTTTTTACATCCTTGAATAAAGGACCATATTACTATCATCTAGTGTAAACAGTTTATTACAACTACGTGTCAAGTCATGATTACAGCACTATAAAATAAAACTCATAAAGTATGATTTATGACAAGCAAACTCCAAATATAAATCATTCAATCAGCTGGAATGTGAACAGAGGTCTGAGTTTGGCAGCTGTCGTTTCTTTACAGACCATTTAGTCCAGAAATCACAAATGCTTCACAACAAATCATTCTCTCAGCCTACCTTTACTTCCTGGAAAACCCGTCAACCATCAACTGTGTGTTGTCAAAACCACTTCAACATTTGAAATTATTTTGAACAAAAATAATATAAATATATAACAGAAGACATTTTTGGAATAATTTTGTGTATGGGTATCTTTCACCAAGGGTGTTTTCTGTTATATGTTGTACTTTAATCTAAAAACATCCTTTAATTTTTTTATTATTTTTTTGAACAGTGTGTACAGTTGAAAAGTAAACTATGAATCATTAACTGTATTCAGTAATATTTTTTATTGTGCAGTTGTAATTTTACAAAATCCAAAATATTCATTTCACATAGTCTGAAAGCTAAGAAAGAATTAAATTTAGTGTCAAATAAATATACCAAATTCACACTAATGAGTAACCGATCTCAGACAATAAATATTTCGGCTTACTAAATAATATTTCGGGCGTTGAGTACAATAATAGGCCATAATGTCTTCACCAATACAACTTGAGACCATTTACTGGACTATGGCATATAACCAAGTGCAACTAATTTAAAACTAGATCTATGCTTAAATATTATGTATTTTTACGAAAATATTCAAGACCATTTTTATTCTAAAAACTTGTTGCCTAGATGTCCATTCTTCGGTGGTCTGAGTACCTAAAGAACCTGTACGTAAAGAACGAATTTAACTGGCATTACTGAGCATATTATCATCTTAAGTTTTATTACAGTTATCTAATAAAAACTACTTAATTGTCTTAATTAGTTTCAAGTGTATTCCTGGGGTGTGAACTGACCTTTTTTTGCTGAGTGCAGAGAGTAGATTTCAACTTAAGTTGTTGAGAGTTGAACAAATGCTGATAAAACCTAACAATAAACAACGATAAACTTGTGTTATAAAACTGCAAAACTGAGGACATGATGAATGAGCATACACTTTGATATCTGTTTTTTACTTTCAAAACCTGAAACAGCGATAAATTAACACTATTTCCTACACGTAATTTTTTGTTCAGCAAAGTTACTTAACCTTTTATATAGTTTTCAATCAGCTGGAATGTGAACAGAGGTCTGAGTTTGGCAGCTGTCGTTTCTTTACAGACCATTTAGTCCAGAAATCACAAATGCTTCACAACAAATCATTCTCTCAGCCTACCTTTACTTCCTGGAAAACCCGTCAACCATCAACTGTGTGTTGTCAAACCACTTCAACATTTGAAATTATTTTGAACAAAAATAATATAAATATATACAGAAGACATTTTTGGAAAAATATTTTGTGTATGGAAGTATCTTTCACCAAGGGTGTTTTCTGTTATACTGTACTATTCTAAAACATCCTTTTAATTTTTGTATTATTTTGAAGTACAGTTGAAAAGTAAACTATGAATCATTAACTGTATTCAGTAATATTTTTTTATTGTGCAGTTGTAATTTTACAACATCCAAAATATGCATTTCACATAGTCTGAAAGCTGAAAAAGAGTTAAATTTAGTGTCAAATAAATATACCAAATTCACACTAATGAGTAACCGAATCTCAGACAATAAATATTTCGGCTTACTAAATAATATTTCGGGGCGTTGAGTACAATAATAGGCCATAATGTCTTCACCAATACAACTTGAGACCATTTACTGGACTATGGCATATAACCAAGTGCAACTAATTTAAAACTAGATCTATGCTTAAATATTATGTATTTTTACGAAAATATTCAAGACCATTTTTATTCTAAAACTTGTTGCCTAGATGTCCATTCTTCGGTGGTCTGAGTACCTAAAGAACCTGTACGTAAAGAACGAACTTAACTGGCATTACTGAGCATATTATCATCTTAAGTTTTATTACAGTTATCTAATAAAAACTACTTAATTGTCTTAATTAGTTTCAAGTGTATTCCTGGGGTGTGAACTGACTTCTTTTTGCTGAGTGCAGAGAGTAGATTTCAACTTAAGTTGTTGAGAGTTGAACAAATGCTGATAAAACCTAACAATAAACAACGATAAACTTGTGTTATAAAACTGCAAAACTGAGGACATGATGAATGAGTGCACACACTTTGATATCTGTTTGTTTACTTTCAAAACCTGAAACACAGCGATAAATTAACACTATTTCCTACACGTAATTTTTTGTTCAGCAAAAGTTACTTAACCTTTTTTATAGTTTTTAACCAACTGGAAGCTAACAGCAGATGTCAAAGTACACTTAAACCACGCCTACTGGGGTTTAAAGTATTGAAAGGAATATACATAGATAAGTACTTACTTATCTACTTTTAATACTTTAAATTAAAAGGTAAATAGAAGATTCCAATATTTAAAAGTTAATATCACATATGTAAACGACAATGCTTTTACCTGATGATGTCTAGTCACGGATATTATAGCCTATTCTAAAACTGATGTTGATACTGGCTTGTCTTAATAAAAGATTTAATATTGATTTTTTAGATTGTAAAATTATGATTGATACATAGTGGGTAAGTTTTAAATATCCCCAATTTTAAATTTTGAAAAAGAAAATATTGTTAAAACCCCTAAAAGGAAATGTTTTTATTTAACTCTAAAATTTCTTTTGGTGAACTTTGCCTCCCCACGCCCACCCAAAATAACCGGGGGAGGGCACCCAAATTGTTTAAATACAAACTCCCTTCTTGTAGCACCTCAAAAGAAAGGGAATTTTAATACAAATTCAACGAGGCAAAGAAAAGTTTTTTATCTCGACTCTTTTTTTGTAACACCTATTTAAATGTTACAAAACCCAGGTTTAAAACGCTACGTTTCACATACAATTTTTGTAATGAGAATTTTTCTTCAAAATACATTTTGGGATTATGTTATAGGGTTGTAATGTTTCCCTCAGAGGATTTTCAAGAAACATTTGTCTTAAAAAGAAAATTGTATCTGAAATGTGGCAATTTCAACCTGATTTCTTGCAATCTTTAAATAAGTATTTCAAAAACAGGTCAAGATAAAACACCGGTCTTTGGTGTTTTTATCAAAATTCACTTTCTTTTGAAGTGCCGCAAGGGGGTGGTTCGTATTTTAAAACAGGGCCCTCCCCCCAGTTTTGGGTTGGGGGTGGTGAACGTCAAAAGAAACTTTAGAATTATATTAAACATTCCCTAACGGATTTTTAAATATATTGCTTTTCAAGAGTTAAGCTGGGGGCCATTTTAAACTCACCCTTTTATCATTCCATTTAACTCAATCACTCCATAACTCAAACTCCATGGTACAATTCCAAACTTGAATCGCCTCAACACAGAACTCGCAATCTACTTTACCTCATGTTTTCTTAAAGAACGGCGTTTATTTTGTCGCTTAAGAAGACATTACTTAGTACAAGTGTAGTGAGCTGGCAATGCTTTCAAACAATTGAAGGTGTACAAGCAGTCCGATTCCCCGGAGATATGAAAGCTTTTAAACACTACAAGATGCTGCAAACATTCCCATCTCCCTTGTTGCTACTGGAGAGACAATCTTGCAGGCGATTTATTTTTTATGAAAGATTGGAAATTTATTTTTAGTAATAATAAATTAGTATTACATAGTCAAAGTTCAGCCACAAACGCTACTTTCAATCCTGGAAAACTGACGAGATTTTTTAAGTATCTTTTAGGGTTGTGGGTTTTGCGCTTTTAAACTACTTTAATATCGTTTAGAAAGACTTAAAACGCATTTCGTTCATTTTAAATGTCTTAACAGATGATATACAATTCTCTCTCTCTATGTTCTTAAAACAAAGACTTTAATAACGGGCATTTTGAAATGTGAATTTAAAAGGTATATTTTTGTTAATTATCTGCACTTGTGACATATTTTTGAAAGTTTGAACTGAAGAAACTGTTTTCATTCCAAGAATCCCAGTGATTCATCACAATACTAAATACCATTTAAAAGACAACAGTTCCCCTTAAAAGTCAGTTTTGGATGCAATGACCAGTAACAGCTTTGAGAGTCAGACTCTCAAAGCAGCTGGCATAGACCTGAGACAACTGTTTCTACCACGGTCAACTCTATGTTGCATGCTCAAGAGTGAGCAGCCCTGAGAGCTTAGTGGTTCTTGGCGCCTGACAACCAAACCAACATTATAGTTAACAGGAAAGTTTTAAAGTATGAGTATCACCGTGTAGAACAAGGGTTGTAGTAGTATTCTTCGTGTTACATTTTAGTATTAAACTAGGTAGTTTGTAGTTGTAGTTATAAACTAGGTCGAATAAATTGTATCGTTAGGGAAATGTACTTTTGTATTGTTTTAGTGGGTTTAACATATAAGGTTAGCTTAAGTAGTTTAACCTACATGATGCTAAATTATCATGTTAATTCTATTATAAATAGATTGGGGTTTTGTAAAATAAAAGTGTTGTACTACTGTATATTAATAATTAGAGACCATGTCTCTACGTTCGCCGGCCTCCTCGTGGCGAGACTGGATAACCGTTTTTACGTACTAAAACCATAAAATGATAAATTAACAGGTAAAAATTATAGTTATAGTTTACCAAACAACACGTACATTGAATTTGTTTGAAAATGTTTAGGTATATATAATTAAAATTTCAATTTTTAAATCTCATAGCGTACCACTGTGAGCTAGTACTTCAGCTAGGACTTATAATGTATAGACTACAGTCACAATGGCAGAGTCTATTGTTGTAATCTGTCTTTTACACTACAAAGATCAATCTACGTCGATATATCTTTATTTACATTCAAAGTATTTGATAAATATAGAAGAGAATCCCTCTCTTGAAATATGGTTTCCTTGATATGAGGGAGGTTTATCTAAACCTCTTAAACTGCTGTGAATGGCTCCATAAATCAAGTGTGATGGCTTCTTCCTTGAACCTTAGAGAGGAAGGAAATATTTTCTATAGAAGTGGAAGAAACAACCTGCTTTATTGAAGAATTTGGTGGAAATAATATTGCTTTAACTTTGTGATTGGTCACTTTGGACGTATGAATCTAAATCTAAATATTATTGCTAAATATTATAAATGCTTATAGTATTTATATTGACACGTCAACATAAGTACTTTTATATTTTACAGAAATGTTTAAATTTTTTGTTCTTTTTGGATAGTACGGACAAAGCTTCAAAATTAGTACAACATTCAATCAGAAGAGTCTTTTCGATATTGTCACAGCCAATGAGAACAGCGACAGTTGGTATACCTGCTCCAATGGCAGCACTGTGACCAATAGGATAGCAGACAGCAACCAGCAAATAGCTCAGATTCAGCGAATCAGTGACAGAAGATAGTACAGCGAGACCGAAATATTTCAAGCAAAATATAATGATGTTTTAACCCGGTGTGAACCGGAAAAACTAGATTATAGTTGCAACCTTTAAATATACAAGTTGTTGAAAGTCAGTCTGGATGGCAACTTATGTCTACTTGTCTAGCCTTTTCAGATGGGAGTCTTAGAGTTTTACCCATACATTGTTGAAACATGGGAACAATGTTTTGAAAGTTTGGTTAACAGACAAGGCTGTTTCAGCACTCCTTGCCATTATTTGTAGGAACTATTCCTAAATATATTAGTGAATTAATTATAATGAGACCGTCCAAATCCCCTTGGTTCTTCGGGTATTCACCGTTTTGTTTTATTTGATCGTTGATTACGAGTATAACAAACCGACTTTACAAAACGAGATGATAATTCTGTATTGATGAAAAAACTGTTTTGAAAAAAAACTGTGTTGATTTATATTTTTGTTTGCTATTTAAAATAAAGTACAATTTAAAAAACACACACACACGCAATATTTATGTCACTGATTTCCACTTTTATGTTTCAATTTTATTACAATAATTTTAATAAAACCTCAACGAACATTAAATTTGACAGCCTACTTTAAACATACAAAATAGCATATCTAATAATACAACAGCTGCTGTAAATGCTCGAACCAACCTTAAATGTTCCATAAAAACGACACAATATGAGGACTTACATTTCACATTGTCTTACAAAGAATATCCACAGACATAAATGTACACTTAAGCATCTCCTTACTTTTGAGTGTTCATAAATGCTTTTGCTTTGACATAAAGTTCCAAATTACCTGCTTGTAAGGCGGAAGTAAATTTTGCCATAAACACGTAAGCTAACAACTACAATTTTCGGTTGCTTTGCTTCAAGACTCGTCTTAAACGTGTTATCGCTAACCCTCAGAGTTACAGTACAAACTTCATTTACAATTTGTATGATGAATTCTTTCGTTCTGACCAAAGATTGCAAGATTGGGTGGCCCCATAAACTCTTAAGTTAGGCTCAAATCCCAACTTACTGTTTGGTAGCAAAATACTAACATGATCTAACAAAAAAAGTTAGGGCTCTAAGGTTATTGATAATTATCACAATACTGAAAATTAATTATTTAAACTATAAATTAGTTAAACTATAATATTAACACAATATTCGAGATGAGCTGTTAAATATTGTGTACATTACAACAGAACTGAATGGCATACTGACATTTGTGGCTGACAGTTGAAATAAATAAATAAAAACGCAATAAAACATAATTTGTAAATATTGGTTTCATGTTTAAAATTATGTTTTATTACTCTTTTCAATATTGAGCACATTCTACCTTCAAAATAGAAATGCCTTTATTTCGAGCGTTTCTCATTTACAATGCTTTTCAGAACAACTCATGTCACATAAAATGAATCCCTTAATTTAATATTGAAACTAATTGTTATTTTCTAATAATATGGACTTTAACTTAAATTTAAACCTACTAATACTGAACACCTTTAAGGTATCGGGAAGCCCGTTGTACAAAGTTGGTCCGAAGTATGAAAAACTTCTTCTCCCAAACTCAAGATTGACTTTGGGAAAAAGAAGCCTTCCACCATGACGTGTACTCCTATGAGCTACCTCGTTCCGACTAAAGAGTCTCTGACAAAGATACTCGGGCTCTTGGAGCGTCAGAGTCCTGTGAATCATGCAGCACGTTAACATACGGCACACAGCTTCCATGGGCAACAATTTGGCTGCTTCACGGAAAGGAGAGATATGTTCAGATCTTTTAATGCAAAAAACAAAGTGAATGGCTGAGTTTTGAAGCCTCTGGATCCGACTCATGTTATCTCTAGAAATGCTGTTGCCGTATGCAGGGAAGCAGTAGTGAAATAGGTACTGATAGTATCAGTGCTTGCACAAGTTGAAGTTTGATAATTATCACAATACTGCAAATTAATTATTTAAAAATAGTTAAACTATACAATATTCGAGATGAGCTGTTAAATACTGTGTACATTACAATAGAACTGAATGACATACTGACAGTTGAAATGATACTGTTATCAGTGTCTCTGCTGTCAGCTGGGAGATACTCTACTGACAATAGATACATCTCAGTCAGCTGATGAGTAATGAGTGCTGACATCTTTATAATCAGTGGTACAAAACAAAAGTAATAGTGAAAGGTAAATGAACTTTTAAACTCCGATGGATGGATATACATTACGTTCACGGTAATAGTAATAAAGTCACGCTAAGCCGTTAGTCTATTCCATTGGTCGTTGGGCTATTAAGTAATGCCCCAATCTGAGGAACAGTCGGCCCTAGTTTGTAACAAGACTACACCTCATCATAAATCACAACACTCATCACATTCACCATCATTCCATATTCACCTTAAAATATCCTCTAAGAGTGGTCGGTGCCTCAGAGCAAAGTGTCTCAAAGTTCTTGGGTAATTTCTGCTTGGTTGCAAAATAGAAGCGTACAAACCACCTTATTTTTTATAAATTTCCTTTGCGCACAACTAGATTTATCAACATTTGTACATAGATTGTGTAGGGTAAGATAAACAATCAATCTTGTCACAGAAAAATCAAATTACCGGCGTAATTTCAACTTGTAATAACGATGCATATAACTTGAATACTATGTTCAAAGTTAGTTAATACTCAAGCAAGCTGTAACTCAAGCAATAGTCACGGCATAAACCGTAATATTCTGTGAAATGATCGTTAAGGACCAATAATAGCGTCGTTACAGACAAGTTTGAGTCCCCGTAATGTTCATTTCCACACCTCGACTCAACAGACGATCAGATCAAACTGGTTTCACTGCTCAGTAAATTAATTTTAAAGTCTTGGTTTCAGTACATTTATAAGTGACGAGAAAGTGTTTACCAGGTCAGCTTGTTTTCAGCATTTAAGAGCATTTTGTTTCATTTCATGAAAAAAAGAAGTTTTGATCCATAAAATGAAGGTCGTTTGGTGCATAAAATAAAGGGTTGTGCTTCCAGCGATATCTACAGCTCCTTAATTGTTTATGTGAAGTTAATTTTAATTCAATGCAAAGGTAGTCTTTATACGTATACATATTTTTTTAAGACTAACTGGAAATGTAAAATCAGTTAACCAGAGTTAAAATGGTGCAGGTGTGTTCCATTAAAGTCTGAGTATATGTCGATGTTTCTCAACAAGGTATGAATATTATTATTACAAACCATTGGTTAAAATGATCAACAAACCTTGTTATGCTCTAGCCTTAAACAAACACGTATCTTTAAAAAATACAAAACAAAAAACTTTTGTTTATATATTTAATAATTATAATAAGTATTACTTTTGATCCTCCATATCAACTATGAAAAACAAAACCCGCTCAGAATAATATTTAGTGGCCCAGATATCCAACTAAATAATAGTGTTCAAGCGTTACATGCAACACCAAAGTTACACTCCCCACTGACAAGGTGTTAATACTAACCACATAATGTGTAACTGGACAGCTTAATACACAGGCTATTGATTGTCCCTAACTTGTCATTGGCAAGCAAATAGCCTGATTATTGACAGTTAGAAACGCACAAGGCTATTCATCAACACTGGCTACGTTACAATATTGTGAATAGCTGATATCAGTGTTTCTTCTTAGCGATCTCTCTCTACGAACAACAAATTTCTTATCCGTGACTTTAGCAACAAACATTACCGTTAGATCAGTGAATTCTCAGTGGTCGAACTCTTAGAGATGTAATTTATCTAAACAATAAACTTGAATGACCCTTTTTGAGTTTGAAATAATATAAGGAATGTTTTTAATCGTTTTTGAATGCACAAAATATCAGAACGTTCGGGACCTAGAAACTCCCGCCTTCAGGTGAAAAGTTGTCTAAAGCCTAACTGAAAACATTATAAAATAAGTTGATCTAAGAGTTATCAGCGCAAACTGACCAAACACACTACCAAATGACATTGTTTTCCCCTTTAAAAGCATTTGATTTAATAACAACTAGCCTAGACAACAATACTACATGCACAAAACTTTTTTTTTTTTCAAATTAAAAGACAAGTAGACAAATTAAACACATCTACGGCCAGTAGCAGCTGCCCACTGACTAATTGCCTGGCCAGCTGTCAGACAGCTGTACTGGCTGGCTGGGAGAAGAGGACGACCAATCACAGCCTTAAATCATACTGACAAACTGTAACAAAGATCAAAAAATACCAACGTACACAGTTAGGGGAAATTTTTAGAGTTTTGATTCATGAATCAACTTTGTAGAATTTACCTTACACGGTGAATCATATGTATTTACGCAAAGCCCTGGAGAGGGAATTCCTTTGAGTTTTGACGAATGAATCAGGTTTTCCTAACAAAAGACTAAATCACAGAAACTGATTATAGGTCTAAGCTGAACGTTAGGTTTACACATTTTGGGCAACTCATACATGTGTAGGATTAAATAATAGAGCGTCTTACGTTATTTAAGTTCTTACATACGTAATAATATATCAACCTCAGAAATTGTATTATCGTCAACAACATATTTGAAACAAAGACTAACCTTTTGTACCAAAGTAACAAAACAAATGCTCAAATGTATAGCTTTTATTATTTATTACTAAAGAAATTCAAAGACAAAACGGGTCTTTTATTATTTTATTATTATAGTAAAAGAATACTTGGTATACAAAACTTATTTAAGTTTATTTGTCTTGTTGTCACAGTCCTGTGGGGAGGTTGTTATTACTTTCATTATGATCTGCCCGACACAGCTGTTACCCTTTACTTAAGAAAAGCAATATTAACTAATTGCACCATAAAATATTGTTTCTTTCAATTTGACGGTTACTTATGAAACATCTGCTGTTAACGACAGCAAAACGTAAGCTAATTAAAGGTATCTTGTATGGTGAAATGGGACGAGTATAAAGGGTATTTAAAATTCATTTCTCCCACCATTCCACTTGAAAAATGTACAGATATTTGTAAACTCATTACAATAAAAGAAGTATTTCACTGGAAATCCGTGGCATTTCAGGAAATCGTGTTTTGTTTATCCCAAGACAAACACGGAATCCGACTTGAGGAGGATTTTAAGTGACGAATTGGCTTGTCTTGAGGAGATTCACATTCTTCACTTCTACAGTTGCTTCGTCGTTCTTGTGAAATGTTACCAGCACAGAATTGTTCCACAATTTCTTTCTTCTTAACGGACTAAAGAAATGTAAGAAATTGAAGGGCCTTCCCCCCGGTTTTGGTTAGGGGGTGTGTGACGTAAGGTTCGTCAAAATAAACTTCAGGAATCTAAAAAATACATCGCCTGACCTTACTTACATCAAATATGTTACGACTTAGTAAAGACTCAGCTCTAATTGTATTAACTAAAAGTACAAGAATAGAGATAACCCTTTGCAACAAGCTAAGCGAAACAGATGATCAACAATCGTGTGACTTTCATATAGTGCATCAGGCTACAAAATGTAGACGTTGTGTAAACACAAAACTTATTAAAAAAAGGTCAGTTGTTTTGTTGTAACAGTGCAGGGGGGAAAATTATTATTGTTTTCTTTATAAACTGACAGACACAGCTGTTACCTTTCACTTAAGGAAAGCAATATTAACTGATTGCGTCATATAAGTGGCTTCTAATGTTGTATCTTTCCATTCGGCAATTACTAACGGAACTAAGTATCTATCAACTAAGTAACAAAACCTAAACTAAGGTAACAAAACGTGGGAATTAGTGCGCATAATGGTTCGGAGACTTCATACTATTAATCTTATGAAAAGGTTTATGGGCAGGTATAACAAGTTTTCAGAGCAGAGCCACCAGAAAACCCACTCACTATTAAGAGACAATTTTGCATTTAATATTTAATATTAAATGCAAAATTGTCTCTCAACAAATGAAACCTCCTCGTGCATAAACCTAGTGTAAACCTAGTGCATAGGTGAACTCATATTTCGGTTCTTATACTCGTATGATACTACTATCGGATTCAAAAAGCAATACATTCGAGTTTGAGCGGGTCCTGTATGCAATTTAGTGAACATAAAATTATGGCAACCACATCAAAATTTTCTCCGTTTAATTCTACGTAAGGACATATAAGTCATTAGTTTTAAAGCAAAAAATATATTTGTCCAGGAATGAAGAGTCTAAAAAACACATTTTGGCGGCGTATTCGGACTAAGGATGAACTTTGAAAATTTTTACAGCCTGTAATTTTCGTTGTAGCGCAATGACATTTTTATCCAATGTAGGTTATATAGTTATGTAACCAATTACTAGATTTTAAAGTGTTAACATTTTTTTAAGTTTTTGTACATTTTATGAACCAGTGCAATCTTGCAAACGAATGGTCGTAGAATCCTGCGCCGTGGCTTAAACTAACCGCAATTAAAAGTTTAGTTTGAATCGTTCATAAGAATTCAACCTATATCTGTATGTGATTTTATAATGTGATATAAACAAATGTACGTGCAAGCGCGCCTCAGTAGGAGATGTAGGAGATGGAGCACTAGATATTAGAAACGAGTTTGCAGGAACAAGTTATGGTTTCATTAGTTGCTGACTTGAACAGCGCAGTACTGCATTGTAGTTCAGTGCACAGCTGGCATGAGGCATAAACCTAGTGCATAGGTGAACTCATATTTCAGGACAATCTACATACACTCTTTGTACAGTTTCCTTTTCAATTTCATTAATAGTGTTCACGTTTTCAAATGAACTATTTCCAAACAGTTATGATAAATACACTTTTTAGTTGTCACATATTTCAGTTAGTGATCAGATTTTACCCACACTTGTTAGACAGTTCTCAAATCAAAGTTGCAACTCAAAACTTTTATTTTTATGTTGTATATATTATTGTTACTTCAAAACTATGAGGTAGAAATCGTTAGCTTCTTCATAGTATACTTGTTTTACTCACATATATTGGTATTATTGGACAGGGACTATCATTTGGAAAGCTATAACTATCCAAATATATCATGCATTAGACGTATCGTTTCCTTTGTTTTAAGTAAACCTTTTTTATTGTACTTTTAAAATAAACAACATGTATGGTTTAAGAGCGATTTAGGCTGTAGAGAGCTTTCAATAGTACAGCTTTAAAACTATAGAACACAATTTTGCACAATACGCGTTAATTTTCTTTTGGTAAAACAAGAAAATAGGAATGCGTACTAACACAAATTAAATGGTTATGTCAGATAGATAACGTACAAACAAAGTTTTCCAGTAAAAATCGGTAATAATCGTTACTTATTTGTTCACAGGAACAAACAAACATCGGATGATCCACGAACAAACATCGACTGCATCTACAAAACAGAACAAATTATACTACAAGAGTGCAGAATCCACAGTGACACTCTTTGCTTAGCTCTCAGCCAACGTAACACTTTAACAGCCAAGATAAATAAAGCATTGGTTTGTATCACATCTATGGAGGAAAAGATTATCAAAACTAACCTTTATTTCACAAGGAAAAAATGCAAGTTTGTTGTATAACCTAAACTTTGACATAAATTATTCCATATAAAATTTCTTAACTTAAAAACAACGTGTCTAAAAACTTCTAAAACACATCTTTAGAATAGGAAATTACGTGTATTGGTATAATATTCTTAAATGTAAAATAGTGTAATACAATGTCGTTAAGAATGAAAGTTATAACAAATTGTTCTTATTGCTTTTGTTGCATGTATATAGTTAATTGTATCGTTATAATCACTAATAATAAAATGTATAGTACCTGATTTAATTTATTTCTAACTTTATCATGGCTGGTTTCGATTATCAGACCATGTACGTGTGAATATTGTTTATATTAAGCAATATTGAACTAGCATGTGGGTCGGTCAGTGGTGTAGTGATCCAAACCGGTTCAGAATTAAATGTACACTTTTATATGAAACTATGAATATTTGTCTTATTCATTATCACTACGAAAGTAGCTGGATCTTTGTGAATCTTGTTCACGTAATTAATTGTATCGATTAAGCACTAAACACTTAGAGCGATGGTTCCATGTTACCTTTTAAAGCTAATCAATTCAACACTGTCCTAAAGTTATGTTGTTTATTTACTTATAATTGATGTTCAACTATTATCAATTGAGAGGGTGATTATATATTACTGTACAGTGGGACGGACAATAGTTCTCAATCCCGCAGGACCAAGTCCTTAGAGATTAGTACAAGGATCTGCAATCAACGTCTAGTACACTCCTGGAGTACCTCAAGGTACAGTGATTAGACCTAAACCACAATAGCAATCAATATGCATGGCAATAGCCTCTGGATTACTTTGTCAGAAATTATAGGGAACAATACAATTACCGTAATAATACAATGAGAGTATACGTTCATCGGATGTAGTTAAATTTTATGTTGAATTTTAAATGAACAAATCAGTGATTTTGTATATGCTTGTCTTTATCTAGGGGTGCTAAATAACAAGTTGAGTTTTTAAACTAGTAGACGATTCGTAAATAATATCTACAATCCATTTTTTAAAGTCGTTTTAAATTAATCAACAGCAAGCGCAAAATGGTACATAATTAGGACCTACTCTTGGCGGTTCTGTAGGAATCAGCTTCATTAGTTCCTTCTACTTAGAGGATCCGTGGCGGATTGGTATCGCACGCGACTTCGGAGCTCGTCACTCCGGTGGCGCGGGTTCGATCCCCACAGTCGCCACTAACGATTTGTTAACTGACTTCGCGGTAACCTCTAGGTAAAGATCGAGGTTGAGTGGTAGAGAGGTCTTGATAGTTATAACATCGCCTCGTTAAACAAGACAAACTTTACCTTTTTTGAAGGGACAAATAGATAGCTACGAAACATTACAAAACTACAATTTTAACCGACAAATTGTATTTCTTGTTAGTTACAAAACAAATTCTACGAGTTTGTCAACTCCACATTTGTTAAGCATATAAGTTTACATGGATGATGCGTTGTCAATCCCTTACAAATCACTGAATCTGTGTTGGTTTACTCTGGGCTCTATATTCTTGTCACGTTTTGATCACATCTCCTAAATCATGAGACCGTGGTTCTAAATCAATGACGTAACATTAAAATGAATTGGTTTGAAGGTCGTAAAACATTAGAAATCTTATGAAATAAATATATGTATTTATGTATCAACAGTGTAGAGGTAAAAGTGTAATCATTTACCTTATGATATATCATATATCAATTATCATAAACCTGGCATTAATGACATATTGCTGACTATCCATAAATGTACAGGGTCTTCCTGTAAACTTTGACGTTTTTTTAAACCATAGCTTGGCTATTTTTAGGGTTGTTTTGGACTTAGGACAAAAAGGGGGATCATTACTTAATAACCATGTATTGAAAATAACATCATGCACATGACGTACATTTGATTCAATGCATGTTTCTACTCTTTAAGTAGAAAGAGCAGTCATCTTGCGCTGTTCTACATTCCTTGATGAATGCGGTTGATTTCTGTAATGATTGTCAGTTTCAATTAGCTTAGGTAACGTGGTTTTCCTTGTACACTCTTTTTTCTTAACACTCCCATAAGAAAATGGCGATAACTCATGGGACTTTGGAGGCCAGGGTATATCACCATGAGCAGGAATCACAAAATCAGACATTCACAAATCTGGAAAATATTCTCAGGGGAAGTGTTTTGTGCCATTGGAAGTATGAACCTTTGCTAAATCATACTGAATCTTACTAAATCTTACTGATTTTTGCAGTAAGTAATATAGCTTATTGCAGAAATCAGATGTTTTTCAACCAAACAATCTTTTGTAGTAGTGAAAAAAAGGAAATAATTATATTAGATAAAATGTATGATTTCAAAAAGTAAATCCCCAAGTTGTGAATATATCGCGAACTTCTCTTTACTGTAATTCAAAAATAAATTAGTACTAAACAATTAAAAAATATCAAGTTTCACTGGATGCCCTGTATTTTTAACCATAATGGCTGCTGAGATCAAGTGTTGATCAGCTTAAAACCTACTTCGTTTCTAATAACTATCCGTTGAACTGGTAACTTATAACACGACCAAGCTTTTACACATACGATTTACAGGAAAGTGAGAGCTTATCGCCTTAACGTTATGATTGTTAAGCAAAGGATTCCAAGAAAGTGTTACAAATATCTCTTTGAGTAAGTTTCCCTGCAACGTGTCTAAGATTGTTAATGTTATTGTTGCTTCAGTTGAACTTCTCAGTTAAGAGGCTTACAGTGTCTCCTACATTAGGTTCTGCTGCTTGACTGCTACAATGTGCAAACTTACTGACTTAGAACTTAGCTCTTCGAACATATCTTGTAAATGTGATTTTTGTTGACTTAAGTATTCAATCTTTTAAAAAAGTCCGTGATGGAGGTAAAATAATGGAGTGTAAAGCATTGGACTTCCTTTAGGAAATATATGTCACATATAAGTCGGAGTGAGTGTGTATTCCTCATTAGAACTGGGGAGCAATTGTTAATGTAGTTACTCCGATATGTGGATCTCCGTTGTAAACTACGATCAATAGTATTCTTTGACAAATGTATTACTCCAGTTTAAATACTAGTGGTTTTCTGTTACCACAACCACATGTTCCGTTGGATGAAGCTATCTAGTTACGCTGGATGACCGAACAACCGTAATAAAGCGACAAAGTCGACCTTAAGGGCCATCAAGGCTGTTAGCTAGTGTCCCTTTTAACAGCCATATTATCTCGCCTCTTGTAGCCCATAAAGTACTAGATTAGCCTTTTATCATTGCAAACGTTTTAAAGCGTGTACCCATTATCCAGAAACCACGCACATAGAAACAACAGAATTTGGATTTACTTAAACAAAATTTATTTCGACCATAACGGATTAGGGAATTATTTCAAACTCTTAAGATATTTATCATATAAGGCATTATTTGTTTTCTTTATTATTATTTGTTTTCTTTCTTTTTACAATACGCTGTTGACATAACTCTGAGATTTAATGGTAATGTAGCTATACTGAGCTTATAGAGCCTGCTATTGAAAAACCGGCAGTTTGTAGAATATTTTAGGCAACTTGATTTAAGTACAAATTTGTCCAAAACATGCTTTATTAACTGCGGGTTTAATACTGGCAGACACGTGAAAGACGATAGTGTCCTTTTATCTAACAATTAATGTCACTTCTCTTCATGAGACTGACTCTTTTAAGTTCTTAGGCCTTTTCATAAATACTGTAAAAACTATTTTGGGATCACCATATTGACTTTGTCTGTAGCAAATTATCCAAAGGGCTATTTTAACTCAGAAAATTGTAATTGTCCATTGCTGCCAATACGTTTTAAAATTTGCCTATTACGGATTCGTTCATCTCCATTTAGCTTACTGAGGTAATTATGCTTATGAGGGCTCTGAAACAAAGATTCGCAAGATTTTTGTTCTCCAAAAAAGAGCAATTATAATTATTGGTAGGCTAAAGTGTAAAGAGTCCTGCAGGAACAATTTTAAATCCTTATCCATACTGCCTTTTGCTCTCAGTACATTTTAGAAACGTTGTTGTTCTTTAGGGCTAAGTGTTCTATTGATATGAATAATTATCAAAATAATCGGAACAACAGACAAAAACAAAATTATATTCCACCAAACTACCATGGACTTCAGTTATGTAATAAACTTCCAGTTGAAGCCGGTAGAATATTATTCAACAAACCCTTTCAACGATAAAAATTATTTTTCAAACCAATTCAAAACTAACTTAATAAATTTTCTTTTCCAAAATTCGTTTCATACAATTAGAGAGTTTATAGGTAGGTAAAGTTATATAACCCAATTGTTTCATTATACTAAGTTTTAGTTGTAGTATTAAGGATATTGTTAAAAAAGCCTTTATTGTAAAATTTGACACTAAAGGAACTGTTATTGTTATTGCGTTAATATTAAGTTGAGACATTGATAAATTAACTTAATGGTTTAAAGTGTCATATACTCGTATATGAGGCTATTTTTTAAGTTTGTCTAACAACCTTTAGTAAACCACTGAGTTTGAGGTGAACCTCTCAGCTTTATTCTGGTCACGTTTTGATTGGGAAGGTGATTGAATTTTACCCTAAAACAATCGCCTCTCTTCAATTTTAAGGCAGTGCCAGGAAAAATTCTAGTGTTTTCCTTGTTTAAAATTATGGGCATGTTTTAATATTTTCTAGGCTAAATGTTTTATTGAAATAAATTCTTTCACCTTTGGAGGCATTATCAAATCATATGTTTCAGTTCTAGTTTATGAACATATAATATACATAGAAGTTGTTTCAATTTTATGATGCCAAAATAAGTAAAAAATCTATATAATTATACAACCGTTGAAATAAAAACAGGTACTTTAGCACTTAACTATTTTTAACGGTTATTAACTGGAGAAATTAAGATGTTGACACCATTCTAAAACGAAGGTTAAGTTTTATTCTTTACTTGAACATTCGATTAGACCATCCAAAAACTTTGGTTTTGTGATTACCTATCGTCGTAAAAACATCTTCTCCTTAAGCCAATTGATTATATTCCACTATTTATAGTAAAGTGGAGCGATTGATTTAGGAGCATTAGTAATCGGACCTTTAATTACTATTATGGAAAAGTTTAGAAAATTTAGCAGAATTTATTCAAAAACACAAATGCGGAGTGTGTAGTAGGGTGTAAACCTAATCAAACGATATTTGTGCCAGGCAAGTGCTTAAAAATAATCGACTGAAAAAGAATCATTAAGTATACAGTATACGTATATTTATTATTTTTAGAATTATTATATTAGTATTATTAAAGCTTATGCCATTGTTGAAATGAGCTCCTGTATTAAATTACTATGGTTGTTTCTTTCCATATAATCTATGGTTTGGCGACCTGGGGATTTCATGGTTCCAAAACAAGAAGGCAATTAGAATATTGTTTAGTCTCAGAAGGTCTTGAAGAGGTGTCTTCAAAGAGAACAAGATATTGAAAATTCCAAGCATTTATATTCTTGAGTGTGAAATGTGTGAAGAACCCTACACCTTTTTTCAAACCGGACAAACCCAAACTATACCTTCTAAGAAGTCCTGATTTCCTAGCACTCCCTAATCACAAGAACTGATTTTACCAGAAACAGTCCCTGTAATACTGTATTAAATTATGTAGGTAATAAGCTGCCAACCTTTTCAAGCACTTGAATTGCATAAGTAAATCAAAACACAGTGTAAGGGTATTTCTTTTCGACAAAAAGTATTATAATTTACATGCACTCTTCAATGATGAACTTTAAATATACATATTTCTTGTGACGATTGTCGATGTACTTGTGAGTATAAATGATTTGATATTGTGCTTTGAGCTTTTCGAGTTAAAACAAAACTAAGCCGCTCATTGAAATATTTTCCAAATTAATTAGTTTTTCATACTGATGTGGTGGATATCCTCTTAAGTTTCTTACAAAGTTCATGCTTGCACTAACACGCTTGACTATCAATATCTCTTATAAGAATGGCCTTGACAATAATCCAAAATCTTAGTGATATAAAACTTCCTCGACACAGTCGCAATAACTTTTGTTTCATTGTGCGTAATTAGTGGAACAACGCATAGTATGCCTATGTTCTTTCTACTTCATATTCTGTAACAAAGTTAACTTTATTACACGTGGTGGGTTTTCAAAGCATGAAATACAGGGTTTCACAAAATGTGTAGCGCGCTATGCAGAACCAGATTCTACATACAAAAGTAAGTCGAAAATTCCTTGTAACATTTTTTATTGCTGCTTAGATTAGCCGTAATTTGCCATTTTGTAAATTTTGAAAAATAACTAATAATTTAAAAACCTTTTGAGATATTTTGTGAAACTTGGTACAAACCTTAATTGTTTTCCTAATAACGTTTTCTAAAACATTTGTTATCTAACTTATCAAATTTTAAAGTGGCGGTATTTAAAAATGTCAAAGTCAAATGGAATCAAATTGAATTTGACTTTGAAATTTTAAATGGCCACCATTTTGAAATTTGATAAGTTAGAATAAAATACTTTTAGAAATGTTATTAGGAAAACGATTAGGTTTATACCAAGTTTCACAAAAATAAAGGGTTTTAAGATATTACTAGTCATTTTCAAATATTTACAAAATGGCTAAACTAAGCCGAAATCAAAAGGTTTTACTGAAAATTTTCTACTTAGTTTGTAAAATCCGGTTCTGCATAGCTCGCTATACATTTTGTGACACCCTGTATAATGATGACATCTTAATACTGTACTACACGCTGTTTCAAATGAGAACTTGTTGGTTACAGTCCCCACGAATTATTCTCCTTTGTTTAACGTTTGTTGTTGACAATGCTAGAATTTCTATGGTTGAAATATTATTACGGACGTTTTCCATAGCTTTTAGTGAACAAGAAAACACGACGTTTCGGGATCTGGAATCTCATTCTGTCCTCAGGTGAATGTAACCTAAAGCATAACTCAAAACATCAGCGCAAGCTGAGCAGTCACCTACAACCGTTTATTTTATTTTTGTACATAATTTTAACGTGTTATAATACTTTGATGAAACAAAATGGTTTGATTCTTAAAAGCATCTAACCCCTGTAATGTTTGCGAGTTAAGTGAGTTATGTTGACTTTGGGTCTCCAAGGGATTTACTTGATGAAGAGCAACTCGGTTTCCGTCCATTCTCCGGAGACCATTTACGCAGCTCAAGGGATCAGAGCACTTCGACAAGTTAAGGCTTATTTGCAATAAGGTCCAGAATCTTACTCTTGGTTTTGCAAATCTTTATATCATGTAAAGTATTTTCTAGTGTTAAATATACTTTGTTTTTCTTGCAACGTCACAGAAAGAGGAACAAAATAACAAATTCAAAAGTGCGTGTTTTTGCTCTACTAGTATAGGGTGTTTTAAAATCTCTTTCTTTTACTTTACCTTTGAATGGATCACTTTTCGAAATGCACTACGGTTACTGGGTAAACGTCCAGAATTTCTCACAAGAAGCCCTACCATGTGACTATTACTTTTTAAATTCCAAAACATAAATAACGAGTAACGATCTCAAAAATTTGTTTAAAATTCAAATCAGTGGACAACTTTTAATACACCTGGTTTAATAACTGATGTTTCTAGTCAACTTTAAAAAAACTCACAGTTTTCACATTTGAAAGTATGTATGTACTTGTACACATTGTATACTGTCTTTTACTGAGCCAGATCTCATCTATTTGACTTTTATTAATAAATAAAGCTATTCAAACCAATTTTCATCGTTATAAGCTATACGTAACTTGTGTATGAAACTATACGATCTTCCAAATAATACAGGGTTGTTACAAATGATGTTCACGATTTCTAGTGTATAAAAAATGTAGTTTTATATGTTATACAAAGACACAAAATAATTACATTTGAAGACAAACTCAAAGGTTTCATCACAACTATTCTTAACTATAAATGTTTGATATTGGTACCCCTTGTGCTACAACAGATTTCAATCCTGTAATCAAGCTCTGGCCATAAGTTGATAAGAGTATCTTGATCCATTGTTCGATGGCACTGGTAATCCTTTGCTGGATCTCAGGTTTGCTAATGGTAATATTGGGGTGTACACGTTATTTCTGATGTATCCCTACAAGAAAAAATAACGGGGAGTGTTATCCGAAGATATTAGTTGCCAGTTCAAGAGTACGTCATCATTCGGACCTCCGCGTCATCATTTGGTTACTAGGAGGATCTTCATTAAACCTAGTTCTAAAATTTGGTAGCACACTAATAAAAAATTAGTTAATGTGATAATCCATCACAAACAAGCATTATTGCTTCAAATTCTACCATTACACAACACGTGCAACAATTGACTTAAGAAACAGCAGACACGCACCCAAACCATTATAAATAAAATTTGATGAGTTTTTCTTTCCAATGGAACCGTCAAAAAGCAAATTTACCCAGTAATATTTATAATCAAAATCAGAACGTCATTTTTAATAACCCTGTATTTTACTAATGCTCAATGTTACATGCAACTGCAATACTAAACATTCTTCTGTTCCATGGATATGCTTAACTTTAAAATAAGGTGTCGTCACTGATTTGTACAAGGAGACACGACATCAGACAGACAGTGCAAACAGACAGCCTCCCAGTACAAACATCGACTGGCCTACATACTACATAGCATAACAAACACTTGCAGTATCTACGGTAGGTGTGTTCTCCGCTCAGCTCTTAGATGACATGAGTGCAACTTTCGACCTTCAGGACTGTTAAAAAAGTATTATTTCATTTATTGTAAATTGTGATCGGAAGAGATCAAAAGATTTGTAACATTATACTTATCGTTGTACCGTGTACATATCAATGCGGTCCAATCAGAAGTCATCTAACTCCTTTATCGTTTGCGAATTAAGTGAGGGTGTTGTTTGCACATACAGTCTACCATGTACATCACACTGATACTGTCCAAGATAAAGATCGTCCTCTGGATGACGAGAGAGCCACGGGAGCGCCAATTCCACTACGTAACACGCTATAATATATGAAAGAGTGAAAACCATTCAGAAAATTGAAATTCGCTCTTTTAGGTGTTGAAACAAGCCGCTCTCATCAAAGAGGTTCTCAATTTTCACTCTTTTGGATTGGTTTGCACTCTTTCATAATTACTGAACAATAAGTTTGTGTTCTACGTATGTCAAGTTGCTATAAGACTAGTGCGTTATACATTTTACATACATGGGGGTTTCCGCGTATAAAACACTTTTTTAAATGGAAACAAGACTGACCATTTTGTATATGAAAACTAACTAATAGTTAGTTGCAACAATAAAATCATACCAGTTTAATTGTTATTATAGTTTTAATACGTTTCTGATATAGTTTGTTATACTCCGTATATGAGCCTAAGCGTGGTGAGGAGAGGTAGGTCCACAGTTCCGTTTAAAGTTGTCAGTATTTAAGCCACCTAGAGTTTAATTACCGACAAAAAGTCATAGGTTAAATATTTATCAGTACTGTAAATGCAAATAGTTTGGTCGATTAGTCATTAATCTAATACATTATAAAGTTATATTCTAATAGTGAAAGTATAATTACATAGTCTATGAATAGTTTTATTACTGTAATCCTACTTTTTCCACACCTGTATTATACCATTGCCAAATATAGTTGTGCTACCTAAAATATACTACATTTTTACTAGATTTCAGTTATCAAAAAACGAATATGTAAATAATGTTCCGTCTTAATAAATTCCCATGAACGAGTACTGTTGTAGCTTTGTGTTGTTCAGTTGTGAGAGTGGGACGGACAATAGCTTTCAGTCCCGCAGGACCAAGTCCTTAGAGATTAGTACAAGGATATGCAATCAACGTCTAGTACACTCCTGGAGTACCTCAAGGTACAGTGATTAGACCTAAAGCACAATTACAGCGATACTATTTATATGCAGAGAACACGTATTCAATTGATAATGAAGTCAAAGTTGTTAGTTGTCATGTTGGTGTCAACATACACACAGCCTCACTTCGGCCTCAAATTTACGTCCTCTTTTACAACAAATTTTATTAACAATGAAGTTCACGCTGTTCATGATAAAAAGGACTATTGGTTTCAAATGTCATGAAAATTTGACAGCTCATTCCGTTTGATAATAAAACCTCTTTTCGGTCATCATTATAGAACGGATTAACTAAGTTTATGAACTTTGTGCATGTTGAGGGGTAAACGCACACTTTATTCAAAATATGATGAAAATGACCATGTTTAGATAATTAAAACCGTACTTTACAATCCGCGAAGAGCCTTTCCTTTTGGTATTCCGGTTCAGAATAATTTCACAAAGTTAATTCAAGAAATAAATTTAATTTCATAAACAATTAGATAAAGTACCAATATCATATGCACTGTACACTACCAAATTATGGTAAAATTTTCAGCAAGAAGCAATGCTAAAAGGACTGTAGCCTATAATAAAGTGACGGCGTTGACCATAAGGGTCATCAAAAGCGTTAGGTGCTGTCCATTTAAGGACCGTATTATCTTTATTTGCTTTCGTTTTACAGCCAAAACCTGCGTTCATCAAGTTATACAATATTTAGCTGAAATCGTCAGACATTTTCTTCTCAATACGTTTATTTTTATTTAAAAGTATTTATTTAAAAACGTAACTTCAATTCGTCAAAGTTATGCATTTTTAATCATTGTTATTGTGATCAGCGCAAAACTTTGTTGCCTCCTTACTCTGTTGCGGAATTTACTGAAGGGGTTTAAATTTCATTTATAAGCTATATACATTTTTTTGTTACTTTTTAAAAATACTGGAACCCTCACTTCCTTATTGGTTAATAACCATAGCAAATTATCACAGTCCTGTAATTCATTCATTCAATTTCACCACTTTTTGTAATAATCTTCCCTTGTTAAACAATGAATTTATTGTTAATTGACAATAAATTAAAATTATGATGTGGAACCAATGAAATGTAAAATTTGTCTTGTTTAACGAGACGAAGTAGTATAACGATCTAATCTAATCTAGTACTACGAAGTCCTCCCTACTACTCAACCTCGACCTTTACCTAGCGTGACCGCATGGACAAATCAAAATTGTTAGTGGTGACAGTATGTTAAGTGACTCTGTGGTAACGAGGAACAACAATAATTATTATTGCAGAAGTACAATAAGCTCGAGAATCAACATCTAGGTAAAGGTCGAAATTTAAAGTTAAAATACAAAAAAACAGGATTTTTTTAAATGTCGAAGTTTATAAAGTAAACGTAAACTTGTTTACATGAAAATGTTTTGTCTAAGTTATCGTTTTATTATTCTACTATCTTAAAGCTTGAACAAATTATCCAATTTTAGAGCTCAACTGTCAATATAATTGGATGATATAAACTGAAAACTATGTACTCGTAGGAGATCTAAAACTACATAGTTTTATTTCTCCTTTGGCTTTTTCATTATGTACCAAAGATGCTCTTGGCTCCTTATGTACTTATATAGTATATTATTACCTTTAGTAATATTCTCCCACGTGTAATATGTGCGTCCTTGGGTCAAAGCTGATCTCAAATATGACGTTTCAAAACTGCTTCCGGTGATCAATTTGAAATAATTTCAGTATTTTTTGAACCTAAGAGAAAATTCAACCTAAACATTGGACACTTCAACAAAACAAACAAAGCTGAGCTTTTTTAGTACGACTAAATAGTAATACGTATATTGTTTGGTGCTAACTATTTTATTCTAAAATAGAACAATCTTTAAAACCCAATAAAATTGAGATTTCAGGAGAAAATTCCTTTTAAAATAAAAGAAAACGTCTCTATTCTACTTAGCTACGGCGTGTTTTGGTTTGTGAGTAGTTTTGGGAAGCTGTTTTCAAAATCAGTTAGCTGTTGGCTTTTGCACCCAGGTACCACTAGGTAGTTTCGTGTAATGACATGTTTTAATATTGTACTTTGAGTCTTATGAAACCTGAAAATTGGTAGATGAAGAACAGAGTTTTAGAACTTATATAAAAAGCATAAACTTTCATAGTTTCATTACCAGAAGAAAGGTTTATCTCAACCATAAAGCGTTTTACTACTTGGGTGTTGGCCTCGGTGGTTGTTAAGTTACACTTGTTATAAGTATTGAGCTTTTTTACACAACTTGTGTTTTATACACAAGAAAATTTTCATAGTAAATAAACAACAAAATATTAGGGATTTTAAAATGCAAACTATATAATACATTTACTTATCGACAAATACACAATATTTGTATTTTAATATAAAATTGATCAAATTATGGTAACTTACAAAAGGGTATGGTGAGCAATAGGCCTACAAACATCAATTAGTTGAGTTTATTCCAAATTAATACCTCAAAATTTAGGAAAAGGTGTTTAAGTTGTATTCAAAGGTGTTTCGGGACTAGATATTAAAATGTCATATGTCAAAAATTAAACTGTGAAAGGCAAATCATAAAAGTACAAATGATAATATCAATCACAAATAGAGATGACCTATTTAAAGGCAACTAAAGGTTGTAGTACAACGTTTCAGTGTGTATTCCATGACAAAACGTAAAATCTATGAGTCTGAAGACGTTGCTAGAAAAAGTTGTCGTGAAAGCCTCTCATAAGTCAGCCAGTTCCTTGACAAAGCCACCATCTTTCTTGCTTTGTATTTGACAAACCTCACAACGCGTGAGTTGTTTTGTGAATGCAATCAAGGCCAACAATTAATAATAGCTGAGTACTATAAACTTTGGTGAAAGTTCTTAATCTTATGATGGACTTTTGTCGTTTTATGACGATGAACTACTGCAGCCAAAGAGACATCGTTAATTTTTAATTTGTTGATGGGGAATCTTTTAGTTTGAATAGATAATCGGATATTTGAAGTTTCTGGAGGATAACATATACCAACTTCTATCGCTATCTTGCGATAAGATTGGCACAAATTGCTTACTAGAAAATAAAACTCCAGGTTATCAAGTGGGTCTTTTGAATTGATTAGTGACCGTTGTTAAGAGGGATTTTCAATAGGAATAGCCATTCTATAAAAAACTTTGAAATTCATCTGTGAGATCTTTTTTAGAACTTTTGCTTTATATTCTCACCGAAAAATCATTCTACATACAATAGAGTGTCATCTTTACAACCTTAGAACGTTTTCAAACTAATCATCTACTGCTAACTTATGCAGAGTTTGAAATATTATTTCGAATGTTTTCCATCGTTAGTAAACAAAAAGAACACGACGTTTCAGAATTTACAATCCGATTCTGTCTTCAGGTGAAAATTAACCTAAATATAATAGACAACATTAGAAAATGAGGGGATCTAAAATAATCAGCGTAAGCTGACCATTCAAACACAAGCAAAATACATGTGTGTGTGATTGTTTTGTTTATTTTATATTGCAAATCCTTAAACTTTGTTTTTCACCAAAGATTTAATAATGAATCACGTTCACAATAATATTTACAGAGTAAAATAATATACTAAACTTATTACTTTTGTGGGGAAAGAAATTTTTAAAGAGTCTTGCACACTCTATCGCACGTTTAAGTATCTTTGCGTGAATAAGAGATCAAAGTTTTAACTTTTCTCCTTTAGAGGTTCTATTTTTAATTTTTGGTCGAGGTTTCTAGAAATAAATACAATAATGCGGCGAGGGTTAAGTAGGGTTATGCTTTGTGGAAAACACGTGCGCGCGAAGTGAGATCCCATCGTTGAAAATAGGAATCAAGGCAGAGCTTAAGACGCTGAAGTTTGAGGATACAAGTGATACAAGTTAATATTTTAAACTTTAAAATATGTGAATTCTACCTAAATAGTACCGTTACATCAAGTGAACGAAAGATGAAAAATTAAGTCTTCGCGATTGGTTATCCAAGGCTTCCATAGGGAATCTACAAAATTCTCCCCATGATAACGAGAAAAAAGAATGTTGGTTCCCAGCTTAAGAAAGGATTTTGTGAAGTTTGAAATGATGAAGTGTTAAGCTGTTTGCAGATATCACAGAAGGACAAACAAGAAGTTGTTTTAAGTTTCAAGCAGTCGAGTTCAGAGCAACGAAGTGAACAAACGTAGCTTAATGTGAGTGAACTTCTTGCTTACAGTGAGTCTGTTAAATCACTTGCCTGTTTCTTCTCTATCTCAAGTGAGACAATTATGTTGTTAATTTAATTATAAGATAATGCTTTTTGTGTTTTTCTAAAATAAAATTTACGTATTAAAATATTAAATTTGAGATGCTTTTTACGTTGTAAACGAAAGCTATTAGAATTATTTCAAAAACAAGTTCAGGGAATCGTGACGAGACATAGTTAAAGAATAGGTTTGTTTACACTTTCCTGTGCCTATACTTTAGAAATGAATCCATATTCTCAAAATTAATAAAACGTTTGTTTAATCTCGAATCGCCTATGATTAAAACACTAGAGAAGAAACCCACTTGCAGAATTTTCAAAACAGAACATCAAAATTTCAGCATTTACTCATAAAAGGTCAAGTTTGTCTTGTTTAACGAGACGAAGTTAGGGCTACAAAGCCCTCTCTAACACTCGACCTTTACCTAGCGTCACCATATAGTCACATTACAAATTGTAAGTGGCGACTGCGGGGATCGAGGCCGCGCCACCGTAGTGATGAGCTCCGGAGTCGCGCGCGATACCAATCTGCCACGGATTCGTTCATACAAGTAGGTATAAAACTCTTTAACCACTTCCTTGAAAATGAAAATGCCAGAGTTAAAATATTGAACGAAAGGTTGCTATCAAGCGAAGCTTATTACTTGGCGGATAAGTTTATAGATGGTTTTACTGATAACAAATTTCCTGAAGTCGTATTTTTATTCAGTTGCCTCCTCCCCACACACACCTCCAAGCATTAAGTAAAGAGTGAATGGGTAATAACTGTGAAATACCTACTCTAAATATGAGTGTGTGTGAATGTTTCATTTCATGTTATTGCAATTGTTCTTCTACACAACATGTGTATTGTATAAGCCACATACGAGTTACTGTTGTTGTTTCTTTGGTACGTTAACGAACAATTGACTGCTCCCTTCAAGTTAAATTAGCTTTTAAATGTGTATCCGTTAGCTTTGAAATACATCAAACCTTTAAATGTTTATAGATAAAATACTAAAAACACTATTGTCAATACCATTGCCTGCATCAAAGGGGGACTATGGTGGAATAGGTGAGGTGGGAGGGGGGTTGGTAATATCCAGGTGTCCCTCAGGCGTCAGTATCAGCCTCCCTTGAGAACTGATAACAATGATTGCAATCAGTAACCACAGCAAACTAATTACTGATAACATTACCCCATTTAACTATAAGTAATTAGTTGTTGTAGCGTAGCAGGCTAAAATGTTACTAAAATATCAATAATTTAAATTTTGTTAATAGTTGGTAATTTTGTTCTTTACGTTCAAAATAACTTTGGAAGCATAAACTGTTCTGTAAAATCACGTAAACTATTGAATGTAAACAAAACAAATCAAATCCATGGATAGTAAACGTATTGAACGTATTGAGTTTTAGCACAGTTGAATATATACTTGGTAGAAAATTGTCAACTAAAATGAACCTTGTTTATGGCGTTTCGCCCATACACTGTTGTATCATGGTTAGAAGTTGTGAAATATTTAACAAATAATGAACATCATTGTAACAACCAGGAGCCTGTTTCACAATAAACCACATTACCACAAAGTAATATTATCAGCCTTGTAATTTGTCAAAAGGCTGCCGCGCTTGAAGTTACTTGATGAAGTAAGTACCTGACATCTCTGTCCAGACCTAAATAAACCACATGCAAGCACGAGTTCATGGTAGCACATTACTTTCAAAAGCCATATTATTAAAGCCAAGTAGAGTTATATTATCAAATTATCATTAAGTTTATGAATCACTGACCAAAAATTATGTAACATGATGGAAAAGCAATGTGTTTCAAACTCTGAAGTCTCCAGATTGTCTTTATGGAAGTAATTTGTTCGCCAATTTTTAGAAGTGGCTTGAATTATTTCGTCTGTTTAAATGGGAAGGTTATTTCATTTACTAACGTCCGCGCATTCCACGTAAAATACCACATTCCAAATGTTACCAAACCACATTTGGTAGGGCACGATATTGCTAACATTACCGGGTGCGGAGGTTTACTCCTAATGTAAAGTAGATAATGAAGTAATATCCACAGCAAAGTTATATTAGTTCACCTATAATAGTAACAAGCGACTGTGTTTGCTAAAGCGGAGCCGAATCTCTACAAACTCAAGCAAGAACTTGAGTCTTGAACTCCTTAACCACAAAGTTATGTTTGTTATCTTTGACTCCTGCTATCCTCTTTAGACTGTCTAAACGGTCTACTTCTCATCCAACGTTTAACCTTTATTTAGTACAATCTTAACCCAAGTTTAAAGGGGTTACAAACTATTATATTATAGTATTTATCAATCACTCTAGACTTAACACGTACTTTATACTATACTAAAGTATTATGCACTAAACTGATTGGCCTCTTTGGCTCTAGGCTAGATGTTATAAAATCCAACGAGTTTAAGGGGGAATATCATTTGATGGTGGGTGACTGCATGGTCAGCTTGCGCTGACTACTTTTAGGCTCGCTCATTTCCTAGTGTTTTGGGTTACATTTCAACTGCAACGTCGTGTTCTTTTCACTCAAAAACGGTGGTAAACTTCCGTAACAATCACATAGTTTTTAACATCCTCTTAACTTCACCACCGCTGGTAAGAGAGGACTTTAAAATACAATGAAGTTCACCATAAAAATAAATAGTTATTTCTTTTCATGTAACTGTATCAACTCTAACCACGCATTAATGTGATAGTATGAAGTCTTTTTTAATATTTAAAAATATTCAATTGTCTTTATATTTTCTGTCATACAACAAGGAGGTCATTCTATAATATGTAAAGTAATGATTGCTTACACTAAATCCCATTCAGTGTCTATTCCACTACGAAACAAAATATTCCTTCTGCAGTAGTGTAATGATTTGCGTTTCGGTTTTGGCTCTAGACAGCTGTTATAGGCTTGCAAACGATCACACGGGGCAACGCCAAGCTGGGGATATTTGGCCCAAGCCCAGTTCACACGATGCAGTACTTTGTCAACCAAACACCAGTGTATGAACAGGCCTTAGTATGCCTTGGATTCACTCCAGTAAGACAACGGCTTTATACTGGGAAATATTGCAGGGCGCTTTAATACAAAACAACTTAGTGTTTGGGACTGAACAATATTTTGATTCCCTGAATTGTTTTAAATCCGAATTAAAAGTGACGCCTACGATGGTTACTCTTGGAAAATAGCGTTAAGCTAACTTTTATAAGCCGAGATTCATAGTTAATAGAATAACAAAAACTAATATGAGTAAACATTATTTGAAACTGGCATACTTATACTACAATTTCTCATGCTAAAACGTATGAATCCTAGAAATCTATCTTTAAAAAAGAGTTTCTGCACAGCAGGGAAAAAACATCACCTTTTGACCCGAAGATATTAAAGTGCAACTTCAACAAGCCATGACATGATGTCAAACATCTGTTTAAGAGCAAAACGACAGTAACTTCTTTGTTTGAAGTTTGTTGTTGACGATGGGAGGATTTCAGAAGTTGAACTATTATTGCGGACATTTTCCATCGTTAGTTTTTGTTCACTAACGATGGAAAATGTCCGCAATAATAGTTCAACTTCTGACGACATTAACCATGCATGAATCCTGCATAGCAGTAGTGAGCTTTTAAAAATCCACCAACCAAAATAAGGACTTGGGGTAAATTCTCGTGTATATTCACAGCGAGAGAGTACGAGTACAAACAACTCTACTTAGGTGGAGAAATGTCAACCATTCCAGGCAGCTGTGGTGCGTTTGTCAAACACCAGCCATTTTCAAGGCATTTTCCATCTTAAAGAAACATTATGTACAGTTTTAAAATGAACAGAATAATGGTAGGCCGTAACCAACATGAATACCAATCAAGTGTAATTACTGAACGAGTTCGATGAACATAAAACATGGTGACAAATTACTTAATTGTGTAAATTACTTGGGATTAAAAACGGAAATCAGAGAAACATAGAAAATTCCAAGAAATAGTTTTTGACTGTCAACAAAATCTATTTAGCTAGGCCAAGATGACGGTAGAAAAGGTTTTTACCACCATCTTCGTATGGCTAATTGGATATTGTTAATTTATAGTACTCATGTCAGGTGCTGTTTCATAAAATATGTTTTTGTCATTCAGCTCCGAAAACAGCTGCTTTAGACACATGCATTGACAGTGCTAAAGTGTCACTTTTTAACCCAGGTAAATAAAGGATTGTTTTGATGATCTTATTTCCCTAGGGAGAAAAGGATCATTCAATGATCTTTTCGTGGCATGGACATCAGCTGGTCCAATGGTTTTGTTGAAATTGAATGATTTGTTCGATTAATTGTGTTTATAGTCAGAAACAACGGCTACGCCTCAGGCAGATCATAAATACAGTTGTTACAGCATAAACCCCTAAACTCGGGGAAGCATACCCCTCCCCACCAAAATGAAACATCCAGTGTAATCTATACCCCGTTATAGGACATTTTCTAGGGTTCACTACCTTGTTAATAAGATTCGGTGTTTGTTTAAATAACTGTCTTGGCAAATTCTATTATAAATTTTAATGTTTTAAAGGTGGTTTAGAAAAATGTTATTTCAAGTGAAACGCAAAATCAAGTGTATAAAGTGTCTCACTCATGAACGGTTTGATGGCAATGAAAAAGAGAGCATCCGGTGGAAAACACAGCTGAGGGTCCGACAGAGTGAGAGTTAATCAACTGATGTTTGTGTCACGTGACTGCTCTCAAACACCGCCTCAACAGCTGTTTATTCCACATGTTTACTTTATTAGTAACCCAGGCTGACACGCAGTTGAGCGGTAAAGTGGCGCTCCAAAAGGGGTCTTCCGGTAGTCCGATTTTTCGCAAACTTGACCGATATATTTTCAAATGAACATTAGCACCAAATTTTATAAAAATCAGACGAAAAATACTAGTTGAAGACAGTACACATAAATATATACTGTATAGTTATGAAAAAAAATCCTTAAATCGTGTTACAGGGGTCGGTAGGATCGGTAGGGTCATATCATGGTTCCGGGTCTGGGTCTCACCATGTTGACGGCATCTATCTTTAAAAAAGAGTCGTTTCTGCACAGCAGGGAGGAAAACATCAACACTTTTAACCAAGATATTAAAGTGCAACTTCAAACCATGACATGATGTCAAACATCTGTTTAAGAGCAAAACGACAGTAACTTCTTTGTTTGAAGTTTGTTGTTGACGATGGGAGGATTTCAAGTTGAACTATTATTGCGGACATTTTCCATCGTTAGTTTTGTTCACTAACGATGGAAAATGTCCGCAATAATTTCAACTTCTGACGACAGTAACATGCATGAATCCTGCATAGCAGTAGTGAGCTTTTAAAAATCCACCAACCAAAATAAGGACTTGGGTAAATTCTCGTGTATATTCACAGCGAGAGAGTACGAGTACAAACAACTCTACTTAGGTGGAGAAATGTCAACCATTCCAGGCAGCTGTGGTGCGTTTGTCAAACACCAGCCATTTTCAAGGCATTTTCCATCTTAAAGAAACATTATGTACAGTTTTAAAATGAACAGAATAATGGTAGGCCGTAACCAACATGAATACCAATCAAGTGTAATTACTGAACGAGTTCGATGAACATAAAACATGGTGACAAATTACTTAATTGTGTAAATTACTTGGGATTAAAAACGGAAATCAGAGAAACATAGAAAATTCCATAAATAGTTTTTGGATGTCAACAAAATCTATTTAGCTAGGCCAAGATGACGGTAGAAAAGGTTTTTTCACCACCATCTTCGTATGGCTCATTGGATATTGTTAATAGTAGGCTATTCATGTCAGGTGCTTTTCATAAAATATGTTTTTCATTCAGCTCCGAAAACAGCTGCTTTAGACACATGCATTGACAGTGCTAAAGTGTCACTTTTAACAGGTAAATAAAGGATTGTTTTGATGATCTTTTTTTTTCTAGGGAGAAAAGATCATTTAATGATCTTTTCGTAGCATGGACATCAGCTGGTCAATGGTTTTGTTGAAATTGAATGATTTGTTCGATTATTGTTTATAGTCGATACAACGGCTACGCCTCGGACATTAAACTTGAGCTCATATCAAAAGTACGAGCTCATATCTAAAGTAGGTCACTTTAGGACCTAGTGATGAAATATATTGTTACAAGTTTATTCGAAACCAGATCATAAATACAGTTGTTACAGCATAAACCCCTAAACTCGGGGGGAAGCATACCTCCCCACCAAATGAAACATCCAGTGTAATCTATACCCCGTTATAGGACATTTTCTAGGGTTCACTACCTTGTTAATAAGATTCGGTGTTTGATTAAATAACTGTCTTGGCAAATTATATTATAAATTTTAATGTTTTAAAGGTGGTTTAGAAAAATGTTATTTCAAGTGAAACGCAAAATCAAGTGTATAAAGTGTCTCACTCATGAACGGTTTGATGGCAATGAAAAGAGCATCCGGTGGAAAACACAGCTGAGGGTCCGACAGAGTGAGTTAATCAACTGATGTTTGTGTCACGTGACTGCTCTCAAACACCGCCTCAACAGCTGTTTATTCCACATGTTTACTTTATTAGTAACCCAGGCTGACACGCAGTTGAGCGGTAAAGTGGCGCTCCAAAAGGGGTCTTCCGGTAGTCCGATTTTTTTCGCAAACTTGACCGATATATTTTCAAATGAACATTAGCACCAAATTTTATAAAAGTCAGACGAAAAATACTAGTTGAAGACAGTACACACATAAATATATACTGTATAGTTATGAAAAAATCCTTAAATCGTGTTACAGGGGTCGGTAGGATCAGTAGGGTCATATCATGGTTCCGGGTCTGGGTCTCACCATGTTGACGGCATACATACATAAAAAAAAGGTAAGGTTTGTCTTGTTTAACTAGGTGAAGATAGGACTACAAAGTCCTATCTATTGAGCTGAAGATAAAAGTTTCTATTGAAATACATTTTGCTTGTCAACATATTTAATATTTTTTATCGTTTAACAATATTCTACATCTTTATCACAATTACCATCCCCGGAGTTGAATCAAACCTTTTTTCTTATCCATGACAAATACCTAAAAAATACTTATGTACCTTAAAAAATTTTCCTTTCAAGTTCAACTTTTGAAAACGTGCATAACTGCATATTTTCCTAAACATCCCGGTGTTCAACTATTAACAATAAATTTTGTCAACGACTTTAAGCACCTTAACACTAATAACAATGCAATACAGTGTCTACGCACTCCTAAACATGCTGTTACTATGCATTGTCACAAAACAGAATCAAGAGAGGACCTTGTTAGCTAATGCAGTCGCAGCCTTTGATGTGGGACAGTGTGTACAGTGCATTAGCTCTCACGTACTCACAGCATTGTGTCCGCCACAGCACGTTAACATGATTGGAAATGTACAGGGTGGAGCAAAAAAGAATCTAGGAAAGAGCTTTTTTCGCGGAGATATGACACAAATTCCTAAATAAATTATATTCGTAAATAATATTCTGCTAATGGAATGTAAAAAGACGTCGTAAAACTTAGGATCAAATTATTTGGTATGACGCCAATATTTTTAAATGCAAACCCTACCAAACAATAGGGGATATTTTAATTTAGCCTATAACAAAAGAAGACTAGTTGCAAAATTAATGTATCTACGACAACCAAGTAAATTATGTCGGCCAAAGAAAGTTGGGAGTGCATCTCCTATGTTTTAACTTTGAATGACCGCCTTTTTTACAACGACGTCGAAAAGAGTTAAAAACTATACTATTTCTTTTACTTTTCTACACTCTCAAAACTGATTTTTGTTCGGTTGAGTGGAAACAAATCTCTTTTCAACAAAGTCAGGTGACCAACAAACCCAATTATAACTCCTACATCAAGTTATCTTTAACTTATGTGACTGATTTCGAACCTTGTCAACTGGTTCAAATTCCATTAAAACACATATATGTTTGGGATTACGCTTTTTATCTAAAAAAAAGTCACTAATTAAAAAATATGTACAAGTTTTAAAGTTTTTTCTTCATATAACTTTAGGAATTTCCTAACGTTTTGTTAATCGTTTGAAACTGTCATGTCATCACAAAACCCGAGATATCCGGTTTTTCAGTTTAAAATTATTACTTAAAGTTGTAGGACCTACCTTTACTCGTACTACTCGGCTATAGGCCTCGGACTTGAACCTGAGCTCATATCAAAAAGCTTCACTTTAGAACCTAGTAATAAAATACAAGGTCTGGCTATAAAAATCAGTTTTAAAATTATTAAACAATCGAGTGCTCCCCTTCAAAATACTACCCTCCTCTAGCAACACACTGTTCTGTTAGTTTTTTTATTGGTCATAGCCATGCTGGAAGCCTTCCTTTATAACGGGTTCAAGTAGCTCTGCCGTTTTCGCTTCCCCTCCTCCACTGACTCAAACTGTGTTCCATTAAAGGCAGACTTGATCTTTGAAAACAGGATCAGTCACACGGTGTTAAATCAGGCGAGTACAGAGCATGTTCAAGCACTGGAGTGCCTCTAAAGGCCAAGTAACGCCTCACGGCCAGTGCGTTATGGGTGGTGGCGTTATCCTGGTGCAAGACTCATGACTTTTCAAGTTCGATCATGCAGTGTTGCCAAAACTCGCAAATAATAAAATTGGTGTATCGTTTGACCATCTAGAACCCTATTAGTCATCTCAATGTTAATATCGAAGAACACGATCAGCAGGCTTACCGGCCACTTCTTTAGGCCTACCTGGATGTTGCTTATCTTCGGTGCTCTCTCTGCCTTCAGAACACTCTTCGAAAACACGTTCACAAGATAAGGACTCTTCAAAAAATACTTATTTTAAAACTTATAGCACTCAGCCAGAGCTTTTTTAATTTTACAAGAAATTTCAAATTTGGTTTGTTGCTAGTGTTTTTCATAAGAGATTGTGATAGGCATAACAACAAAACACTTTATTTTCTAACCTTTATAGACAAAAAACGACAGTAGTGGTAAACATGAATCATTCTTCTGAAATAGTCGACACTATCACCTTTCAAACAATACAATTGTTTCCCCCCAGGTGACACTAGGACTTCCTCCAAGTGATCAGTCTCGTTATTTAGTAGCCATACTAATTATCAAAGCTAAAAACTCGCTTTTGCTAAGTTAGTACTTGAGTTAACGAAGACAGGAAGTAAACCATGAGATTTAAGTCAAAACAGAGTAAAGTGGCTTATCCTGTCAACTCTCCTGTAAACTTTGTTTCGTCCTAAGCAAGTTTCAAATCTGTCTAGTCTTATACGGATCAGATTTGAATTTACCTAACTATAACTAATAAACTTAATTATTTAAATATGATTATTTAAAGCTGAACACATCATGTCAAATCTTCTATGATGTTTAGCCGAGTAACTGAGGTCTGGCTCAAGTACGACTACGTCTGTCAAGCAAGGTAAAAAAAGGGATTTTTCAGTGAAACAGGTGATTTGTCTAATGCATTCTCTTGAAGCCAAACCCTGATGTAGAAAAATATAGAAATAATTCTTTACACTATGAAGATATATTTTTTGGTTGTATTTGTTCAATTACTAGTAAATTTTAGAAGTCTAACATACAAAATTGTTTAAGTTGAAAAGAAATTAACGTTTCGTTTTGTCATTTAATCTAAAAAGCAATTTTTGGTACATGTGTTCTAAAAACGCATTTTTATTTCCAAGGAAATAAAGATTTGTTTTGAAAACTATTTACCGCCTTTAAAGAAAAGGATAATTTTGATTATCTTTATTGCAGGAAGTGCAGATTTTTTATTGATTTCATTTGTATCTTGCCAAGGAATAATACAAGTAATGGTGCAGCAGTGTTTCTCCTAAACAATATAAACCAATTACTAAATGTACTAAGTTTTTGGATTGAAATTTCTTTCGCATTAATTTATTATTTGATAACAAAACCATTGTTCATCTCAAAAGTTTGATTTTTATCCTCATTTGAAATCCTCGGGCGTTAAGTCTCGTACGTCAAACTGGAGCTCAGGACTAGACGTGGTGTGAGAGGTACTGTAATTTGAAATACCTATCTAGTAAGAAAGCTTCCAATCATAAACAGCTTGGTGAGCAACTATAATCTAGTTTATCCGGTTCACACCGCGTCAAAACATCTTTCAGCCAATCAGTCACTGAAGATGGTACTCCACAGTGAGACCTAAATATTTCAAGCTAATTATTATGATGTTTGGACGTGGTGTGAACCGAAAGAGTTAGATTATAGTTGTGACACCGGCAGCGAAAACTAAGAGTTGAGCTTGGTAAGCAGTTTTGAACCAGAATACCGATGACAAGGGTAAGTGTTCAGAATGAGTCACATATGACTCAGTGTCACTCACTTATCACAAACGTCCTTATCGCCTGTGATTTCAGCTGATTTAACGAGTCTTGTTGATAACTAGTGAGCACAATGTTTTTATGATGACTATCAACACTTTTATCGCAGACATTCCTGGACAAAGTGATACCAATTTTTGTAGTTTGTTGGTGGGCATGCCTTAAAAATATAGCCACCATACTAGAACTGTCAATCTAAAAAGTTAATTCAAAATTTGGTAACATTCACCTGTAATTCTTGACAGAGCAATCAATAATTGAATGGGGAAAATTGAATCTTCATTCGAAAAGTGCTACCCAATTCTCACATCAAATAGTTTTATTAATAATTCATCAAACAAATAATTTTCGTTTTCTGTTAAAACAACATTATTTTATATTAGCGGTAGGGTTTAAAATCAAATCAAATTGGTTTTAACCGAGATGTATTTTTACTTAATATGGTTTATTTTAACATAATACTTGAAACCTTTATTTCTATAGGTGAGTTCAAGACATTCTGGTTTCCTATATGCTCTTGTATATACATAAGGTGTACAGATAAGATAACAAATAATTGTGCAAATAACAAGTTTAACTCCCATAGAAAAAATAATTATACCATCCTTTAAAAAGAAGTACTTTTTAATAACTATCGTTCAAAAGAACGTGTATGTAAAGCAAAGCACTTGAGACTTGGTCATGAAATGATGCATAAAGCATAAAGGAATTTCCATGGTGGATTCAGGAATGTTTTTCATCGACTCTAACTGCACGATCATGTTAGTACCCGTCAAAATCAACGGTCTGAGTGTTTTGGTGAACTCGTACTCATCTTTCTTAAAGTTGATTTTCAAATGGTAGTTTCCACCGTTCATTCCTTGCATTAAAACCACAAACGTGATCCTGAATTTGTTTTCTTTGGGCAAGTACTCTTCCAGTGTGTTGAGGAAACTACCCTCCAAAAAAATGTTTCTGCATCTTTCGTCGCTTTCCTTCAGATCAAGCTTCCAGAACATCTTCGCCTCCTTGTACCTCACCACTTCTGTCAGCACCCTTGCGTGCTTCTCATCGCAGTGCTGTTTCAGCTTGCAAATATTCACCTTCCTCATGCACACCGGGCAGCAGATAGACCGGAACTGACAGAGGGCTGCGTGCTCGTCGTCCTCACTCTTAGGGAGAAGTATCTTGTCGCACCCTGCGTCCTTGTTGTCGCAGAAGCGAGGCAATGCAAGCAGCATGTTGTTGATGCAGGTGGAGTTACGCACGGTGAAGTGTTGCTTGCACGTAGCGCACAGTTCCAGGCGACGTGCACACTGTTGACACGTAATGTGGCCACTGACGCACTGCTGCACAGGAGCTTGCGGCACCTCCAGGCAGACTACGCACAGCAGGATCTCGTGCAGCGAGAACACGTGCTTCGTCAGCAACTCCAGCGTGTTCGGCTGCGGCTGCAACAAACAGCAGTTGGTCAATGCTCAGGTTACTTGCCTGAAGAAGGGATCAGATTCCAGACGCCGAAACGTCGTGTTTTCTTTATCACCAACAATGGAAAACGTCAGCAATAATATTTCAAACAATTTAAAACGCAATGTTCAAAAACATACAAAAACAACAAACAGCTGATGTAGCCGGGCTTTTCGTGAAAAGTAACGAGAAAAACAACGAAACAGCCGATGATCCCGACACAACAAAACAGACGACAACTAAAAAGTCAAGCCAGTCAGTTTCAACATCTAATTTTATTTAAATAACTTTATTGTGTTGGTTTCCAAGATCGTCGACTGTTACAATAAAGTCAACGGGCAAGTGTCAGTGTTGATATACGTTGACCTGTTGTTTTATCTCACCACTGTATCTGATAACACAATTTTCTTGCCTTTTTAGTAGACGCAATGTAGCCTATATTCAATGTCAGAAGTGAAGATGACACTCCCCGCATAAAGAACGATTTTCCAAGAAGATATAAAATTAACGTCCTGTAAAATATCTCAAAATAAATTTTAAAGTATGTTTTCTTTTTGTTTTCTAATTTTAGATATAGCACACTTTTTTAACAACGCTCACTAAATAAATAAAACTACCACTACATAATCTGGGATTATTTTCAAAACCAGCACGGTAAAATATGATAACTGATATCCAGTAAATACTACAGTTTCTGATAATCGTATCGCAAGATATCGATAGAAGTTGGTCTATCTTATCCAACAGAAACTCCAAATATTCGATAGTCTATCACAGTTTTCAGCTGTCTGACTAATTTTACGTTACAACCCGAGCTACTATATGATGTGTTTTACATTTAAATCTACGTGAATGGTCAATTTTATGTCCAATGTTGTAGTGAAAGTTACTTGTAAATGTCCTGCCCATGAGCTTCGAAGGCAATTAAAACACTGAAGACTTGTCAAAGAGCCATGTAAGAAATCCTCAAAATACGAGTATCTTGTATAGTCTTAACAAACATCGACATTCATGTGTTTAGTTTCTTTGTTTTCTACCATACACACAGAAAAATATCTTTGATCTAATAAATAATACAGGAACACACAGGACTTACACTTTTTTACACGCGAATGAAATTACTTAATCGTTCCAGTGGGTTAGAAGGTTTGTGTTCGTCTGGGTATAAGTAAAAATTTGCTAAAAGATGATCGATTGAAAATTTTATTATTACTTTAAAACTGACTACTTCACGGTTTCCACAAAGTTTGTTTTGTGTTATTATAACAACTTGAGGCTGCACGGTACAAACAGCGTAAGGTGGCAATGCACAGGTTCGAAGTTTTCAAAACAGCTTAGTTCAGTTTCGAAGTTGTATTTTTAACGTGTTTGAAAGTCAATATACAGTATTCCATATACTCGTGATATTTCAAATTATTTTTGTTTTAAATACTACACATATACAAATTTTTAAAATATTTGTTTTTAAACTTGAATAAATACATTTTAAAATACAAATAAAATCAAAACGGTTTTTACATATTTACCTTTTATTTATGATTTTCAAACTTAAAACTGAACGTTTGACAACGACACAATTTTGAAAATTGCAAAATTCTTTTGATAATTACTAAAAGGCGTGCGTTTGAATTTTAATTTCACTACGCCAGTAGACCACAGTCATTAGTAAGATTGCATCGTCATTTTAACCCCCCTTATGCGCCTTATTTTAAGGCACAAAATATGTGCCCTTATGAACCATGTTTTTCAAAGCCATTATACTGGGTGTCGGTGAACTCTCTGGACATACTTTGTAGACATGTTCCTTGGGTCAAAACAATAATATTGTATCATATAAATAGGGGTCTCCGACGCTTCGTTGTTCGTCTGTCTGTGCGGATGTGTTTTTACTAAAATAATTATTACAATAAAACTTATGCACTGATTTCCACCAAAATTTGGACTTAAAATGCCGTTTCCTTATTAGGAGACAAATATTATTTAATTAAACTTTCAAATTTCAAAATGGCGGCCGTTTAAAGTTTTCAAAGTTAAATAACTCAAAAACGAGTACTTTTACAACAAGCTTATAAGAACAATTACCTTTAGTGTATTGTATTTATTTCCCTTTCTAAAAATGTATAAACTTTGAAAACCGAATGAGAAACAACAAAGGTATTGTAATTTCTGTCTACCGGCCCATGTCCGCCATGCGTTCCTCCAGTCAGCTAACGCAACAACAATGGAACTGACTACATTATTTTGATTCAGGAGTTTGTTAAATTCGTTTGGACATCTCTACAATCAATAATTAGTCTTTCCGTTATGATACATTTCGAGGTGTCATTGAACAGCTCTTACACTAACAAATAAATTACGTTTTATGTCCTCTGTTTTGGAAGATTAAATAAAAAGTTTTAAATGTAATGTTTTATTTTAAATTGTTTTATTTATTGGGCATTTCAACAAACTAAATTAAACTAACGCGAATTTATTAAAAAGTTAACTATTTGACTTAGGTAACTAAACAATCTTAGTTAAAACTTAAAAGTTAATTAAGTTAGTTAATGTCAGAGTTCTCCTATGCATATCTCTACTCTTTAAAAAACCAAACCTAACCTAAGCTATGAAAAAATATTTTGAAGCAATAGTTATCTGTAGACACAGTTATTATTATTAGTATGTGATTTTAATAGTTTTGAATTATTAAAACAATATTTACATTTAAAATTGTCCGTTTATCTTCCAGAACAAAGGACATAAAATGTAATTTATTTGCAAGAGCTGTTCAAAATGACGACCTTCGACACGGTAGCATAGCCGGAAAGACTAATTATTGATTGTAGAGATGTCCAAACGAATTTAACAAACTCCTGAATCAAAATAATGTAGTCAGTTCCATTGTTGTTGCGTTAGCTGACTGGAGGAACGCATGGCGGACATAGGCCGGTAAAACAGAAATTACAATTACTTTGTTGTTTCTCATTCGATTTTCAAAGTTTATACAATTTTAGAAATAAAAATAAATACACTAAAGATAATTGTTCTTATAAGTTTGTTGTAAAAGTACTCGTTTTTGAGTTATTTAACTTTGAAAACTTTAAACTGCCGCCATTTTGAAATTTGAAGGTTAAATTAAATAATAATTTTTTCTAATTAGAAAATGGCATTCTAAATTTTTGACCAAAGTTTGGTGGAAATCAGTGCATAGGTTTTATTGTCATAATTATTTTAGTAAAAAACACATCCACACCGACAGACGGACAACGAAGCGCCGGAGACCCCTCTTTTTATGGTAAAATAATCTTGTTTTGACCCAAGGAACATGTCTACAAAGTATGTCCAGAGAGTTCACCGACACCCTGTATAAGAGCATTTATATCTGTTGGCATCTAGAAAGAGAAACTACGTGATGACTTAAGTGAGAAAGTATACAGAAAAATTACCTTTTGTGCAATATAAATACCTGTTTTGTAACATTTTCTGTATTATAATTTTTTGTATTAATATCTTGTTTTGTCATCCAAAATTAATTACATCCTTAACAACCGTAAAAACGTAAACCTTTTTTTAACAAACAATTTCTCAAATAGATTAAATGTACCTATGAAATTAAGTATTTTAGAACAACAATATGCACGTTGCACAACTATTAGCTATTCAAATGTTATACTCAGAATGGAGTAGTGAGGCTCACTTTGTAAAGTCCTAGGTAAAGTACTTTATTTTAAAGGTTTATGTTCTTAAAATTACAAAACATTACATTTCAGAGAATATTTTAAGACACGCTGTAAAGGAATCACATATTTTATTAGTTTCAAAGCATGTATAGTTTGTGTAAAAGCAAATTCTGCAAAATGCAATTGAAAGAAAAAACCCAACACCCACATTAATTATACTTTAAGTTATTTTGTATTTTTGGCATATTTTAATATTAACACTTACATTGGGCTTATCAGCTTCAGCCATGGCTCACACTTCAGATATTGCAACTCAGCCAAGGGAACACAATAAATCAGCCAGCCACTGTGCGAAATCTAGGACAGTGTGACTGGAGCGTAGTGAGTAAACCTATCACTCCAGACGCTAGCGCTAGTGTAGCAAAAGTGACTCATTGCAGGAGTACCAACAAGAAACAAACACTTAATTCGACTAAAACTGAATACTGTATCAGTTGATTTGGCTTGAATATTGATTGCACATAAGTTTAATAACCAACATAAAATTAACGACAACGACACAAATAAGCTAATCTTAAGGCTTTCGTCTTAAATTTACAGAAGGTTGACCCGAAATATTTGTACATCTGTATATTTTCTGCAGTAGCGACATCAAAATACCAGATGACGATCTTAAAGCGCTTCCATTATAAAACTCATGAGAGCTCGTTATAAAACAGGGCGTTGTCCTGATTCAAGTGTTCAAGTGAAGCATGACAATATTCTTTTTAAAATTGGCAACCGTTCTGTTATTTATAAATCATCAACGTTACTAAATGTCTTGGGATTGTTTGTTAAGTAGTGACAGCGGTCGGTGCCTAAAAACATTGATATTGTTAAATCAAGTGGCCTGTTTCTGGTCGCTTCACCAGCCACTAAATTAAAACATGTTCGGCTTTAGTGGCCGCCACTAGCTACTGGCCGAGTTAAACGCCAGTACCACCATTGTGAAATCTAATCACTTTCCCCGACCAATAAAGCCTTTGTACTCCCGCTTTAGGGCATATTTGGCTGGTTTTGGTGGAAAAAAGGTTTAATTCTCTTAAATCTACACAAACCATCTAATAAAGTATCGATACCTTTTCATACTCTTATGCTGAAGCACTTTAAGATCGGTTTATGTATATTTATAACAACGTTAATCTGTACAGTATTTAAGGGAATCATCACCTAACAGTTTCTTGTGTAGTGGTGTAATGCATTGGTTGAAACGGATGTACAGAATAAAAACTATTGAGCGGTAAAATCTCCAATGAAAGCGAGGATAGAAGAAAAACTGTGCACCCTTGAGACCAAAGCTGGACATGTTCATAGCTGTGAACATTACACATTTTGTGACGTATTCATCGAGAGTTAACTGACAGCTGTGATCAGACGATGCTTTGTAGGATACCTAGTGAGTAAGAAGCCACATACATTTAAACATTATTGAAACATGCTTAAAGAGCACAATTATATCATTAGAGGAAGACAAGTGTATTATTTCATGCAGTGTCCCCAATCTTGGGTTATTAACCCGTCTAAATAATTAAACACTTCAAAGATAAAACCTGTATTTTAATTGTACAAGCTTAAACCTCCTCAGCGTAACTTCGTATAGAAACCTTTTATAGAACTTGAAAGCATTTCAAGCGAAAGAAAAATAGAATCAGCTTCAATTCGAACAAACTTTCACTACATGTTGATGAAAATTATTCTTTTTGCTGCACCCTTTAGTTTGATATGCCGCATGACCAGCTTTTCTTCAGTTTTCCTCAACTAAACTTTACAAGACAGATAATAATGTAGGCCTAAGTACATTTATAAAGGTATTTTGACGTACAGGAAAGTATATGGTGCTAAAGCGGTTGAAAAGATTGTGTTCAAAAATAAGGAAATGGCTTCTATTCTAAGAAACATAGTAAATACTCGTAGCTATATCTGAAAGGTTTACCAAATAATCTGAAACAAACATAAAAGGACTTTGCAATAGCAAATCGAAGAAAAGAAAAAAAGTTTTGGGTAGTTAAAGTAATAGTTTATGACCCAAGTAAGTAAATTAGGGGAAAACTAAGCACACAGTGAATTTTTAAAAAGCAACCTGTGTTAGAAGATTTTATTTAATGTCTTAATTAAAAAATATAATTTTTGCATTATGATTCTAAATTGCGAGACTTCCCGCAACATTAATGGTTCAGTGAATATAATTTGAGTTAAATCAGCTCGCTTCAGTGGTTAGGAAATCGACGGGTAAAAGCATTCAAGCTAAGGACTCGATGGTAAAATTATTCACAGTATCAAACTTATTATCTTGAAAGTATATGCGTAAATCAACTAATGTTTTATTCACAGAATAAGGTTTAAAGTGTATGTATTTTATAATATAGTACAGAAAACTGAAAAAACTAACAATTTTAATCCGACTATAATATGTCAGTATTTTAGTACGGCTGAAAATATAATCTTGTTTTCTTTTAAATACAGTGTATTACTAGAATATTGTGGAACTGGACATAAGAGCTGACTTTTAAAGATAATTGATAACAACCCTTCCTAACAGCTCCATCAAAATTGTTTAAAATAAGTAGTTATATTTCAACAAATAAATATGTACCTGTTGTATTCATTTTCCTATCAACTCTGAAGGTTATTGCACTTGCGCAATGACTTAAAACCTGCTCCTATAGTATAATGACCTTCGTTTTTAAGCTTACTCTATTTAGTGTCATCATTTCAACTAGAACAATATATTTTCAATAGTAGAACCACGTTAGTCTTAAAAACGTGATGTTTAATGTTGATGGAACTCCTAGTAATCAATTTCACGCATATTCCGTTACTCATCTTAAGCAACTATCTTTGAAACATAACAAAAAGTATTTTGTTTTAAATCAAATCTTAAGGTTTCCAATTGGTGCAAGAGAGGACAAGGGTCGGAAATTTCGGATTCAAATTCGGGTTGCTTGGCTACCAATACGTGACCAGGAATAAAATGAAGGCTAAACCAGAGATTCGACAAATCTTGTACAGCTGATTACTTATCATGAATCATAATTTATGTACGTCATTGTGAAAGATAAATATCTGTGGTCACTGCGTATGAAGGTAATGTAATCAAGTGACTGTTATCGATGCCCAACTCCGAGTTGTCAAAGTATGTTATAAGTTAAATAAGTTAATAAAATAATGGTAAAGGTAAAGTTGTTCTTTAACGAGGCGAAGTTAGACTGCGAAGTCCTCTCTACCTCTCAACCTCGATCTTTACCTCACGTTACCGTAAAGTCGCTAAACAAACTGTTAGTATGTGATGTGCGGACCTTGTGCCACCAGAGTGATGAGCTCCGGTGTCTGACACCAAATAACTTTAAAAACCTAATAAGATTTAAGTTTTAAAGCCTTGTAAAGATGGGAACTTAATATGTTCTACTTCAAACTATGTGGATTCCACCTGACTTGCACAACCCCACGGGACAAAAGATGGAAATTGAATTAACTTGATTAGATTTTCAATCTTTCATGGTTAGTGCTTAATGCATTCGCCGTACTATCCATCATGAGAACAAATATTAAATTGCACAAACCTTTTAAACTGGGAAGTATGTTGAAAACCATTTACAATCAAAGACAAATAAGGTGTTTATATAAGGTGTTGACGCTAGGGTCGAGGGCTATGCGAGGTGCGAGCCAGAGGCAAGGGTCAAATAAATTAACCTGATGCCAATATCAGCCGCTATCTCATACAAAACCGCGTACCTTACGGTCTCCTGGTATTATTTACTTGCACCAAAGACTTCTTTTATTTTTTATGTATGAGACGGATTTTTGTGAAGTAAAGTATGTATGAGTGTGATCTCGATGTAAGAGCGAAAAGAAACATTTAAACCATCAGTTATTACTTCGGTTGCAATCAATTTTCTGTAAATATTTATGTAATAAAATATTTATAAAATATGAAACTAAGAGTAGTATATACACCCAAGTACATAGCAAATTAGCGGGAACACAACAGTTCTAGGCTATTGAATCTTCAAAAACAGCTATAAGAATAATTTCCAAACTAAAACATAGTTAATCCTGTCGAAATGCTTTAAAACCGACCGGACTTTTAACAACTACATTACTTTATATATTGGAAACCGTATTTTCATATTTCTCAAAATTTCTTGCCAGCACAATACACCCATTTTTATATTACAAATAAGTAAAACCAACAAAACATGCTTGGAATAAAATTAAATATTTGACGGTCACTATCGCCATCTTAGCAAGTATGGTTTTAGGTAAATGACAAGTTAAATTATTTAATTATAACTGTGAGCATATGACTAGTTGGCTGTTGATAATGTACTTAACAAAGCTAAATTCGTAGGCTATTAAAATGGTATTTTTATTGATACCTTCTTCACATTGAATAAAATAGGAAAGAGTATAGAATAATTTCTAAACATTGTTTCCGCTGATACTATCTTAGTTGGTATGCTAATTTACTCGTATACTAACAATATTCCCATTCTATAAAAACAGACAATAATAGGCCTACCACAATACGTAGACAAACGATCATCATACTAAATCCGTAATTTAATGGTGCCCATCAATATCTAAACATAAGACCAGTTCTCAATCATTAAATAGTACATATGTTACAACAGGCCCACTAAGAATAAATAAACAAAATTCCATTAAAAAATCATCACTGTTGACGCATGATAAAATTAAATTAACTGTCGAATGAGGAAACTTTTGAACGAAATTGAAACTGTAAGCAAACGCCAAAACAGTCTACTACATTCCAATCAAAACGCGATGCATTGTCCGCACATTAAATAACAAACAAATTAGCTATATTATTTCAATTACAAATGCATTCCACTTGAATGAGTTAAAACGTGTTGGATGATTGAACACAGTTCCACCGGAACGAAACTCAACATTTAATGAGCAAGTTAATGAAGCAAGTTAATTTTGCTCGATTCACACATTCATCGATTTAAACAGATGATATGCTTGAATATTGTATGTTAATAAAGTCTTGCTTCTCTCAGTAAGTCGAAGTTATTTTCAAAAAACATGTTTGTGTGACATGTTGGTGAAGATGCAATTAATCGACGACCAGGTCGTTAAAAGAGAATTCATATGTAATTGAAATACTACAGATAATTTTTGTTTACAATGGGTAAATTTACGAAAAATGCATATTTTTTGTTTACAATCTAGTATAATTTACAGAAAACGCATCATACATACCCTATGTGTATCGTATATAACATTATCATATTGTATAAATCACTCACAAACTAGTGAAATATACAGACAAGCCACAAACTGCAAATGACTAAATTTGCAGGGTACCTATGCTAGCTAATGGTTAAACAAGCTTCCTTTAAAGTTAAAGCTGCATTTTGTGATTTTTATATTTTCAAAAACTTAAAAACTACTTGCTGTCTATCTATGACGCTGTACCCCATGGCGGCATTTCTTAGAAGAAAGTTTGTATTTAGATCTTGTTAACTTTATAATCAGACTGTAAATGTACCTATCTTTCTTATCATTCGTTTATATTGCCTTGAATTTCGTCTCATAAAGAGTGATGTAAAAACTATCTAACTAAATAACTATCCACTTTCGTCTCACATTGTTAAGTGTATAAGTAGTGCAAAGTTACACAACACTGGGAAAGCATTAGACTTTGCTTGGTTCATAAACTTGGCTAACAGGATTGACCCAGCTTACAGTCTCTAGGACCAAGTAGTTGAAGATTATCCCAACTCAAGCGCTGAACTTTTAGTTGATGACACGTTAAAAGGCTGTGAATTCTGGAGGAAGTTGTTGAAATAAAATCTTTGTGCAGAATAAATTACTTTAACGTGTAACTTTTAAGCTACGACATGTTTCGTTCTTGAGAGAACAGCCTAAATTCAAATACAAACAAAATTGGGAAAAAGAGCTGCAAGATAATTTAAATTATAACTATTTGATACACACTATTTTATGATACAAAAGAAAAGTTGTACTTTAAGAAATCGTAAATTTCACTATGAATTTACTTCATATCCAGCAATTCAACAAATTGAATGGCTCTACAATCAACAATGTAGAGTATGTTTTGATTTTTTACAATTTGTAAATTATGGCTACGAAATATAATCTAAAACGCAAGTTAAGTATTAATTAACAACAAGAAACCGTTACTCCTTGGTGCCCAAGAGTAAGTAATGTCATTGCAACATTAAGACTTTAAAGTTTAAATAATGCTTAGATTGTTTGACCTAATAGTCTTTTCAAGGGTCCCATGAGTCATATGCTTGAATTTTGGTGTGTTTGACAGTAAACCGTCTTATTAAACCTTCAGAGGATTCCAGCGCATAATATACAGGATGTTTACAAAACGGAGTTAGAAACTTCAGGAAATGGTCCGTGGGGTGAAATTAATAGAAACTTGTTGTAAACATTTCTTCATTTACTCACTAGGCGCTATTTTAACAGCTGTTATGTAGCATACACCATTTGTTTTATAATTTGTAATATATTTATCCATTACTGCTCGTCAAAGTTAAAGAAGTCCATATCCATTTAAAGAAGTAATGGAATAGTAATCGAAGAAATGACAGTAGAAGATGGGTTGTAGTTAACCCGAAATCGGTCCTGCCTAACAAAGTTTTACCTGACAACTACACTCCTACAGGCAAGTTCAAAGTACTAATTTAACAATTTAAAACTGGAGTCAAGGCTCCAGTTATTAATACTCACAGTTATTATTACTACAGTTATTAATTATTAATACTCATGTATTAATAAGATTACATTTCGTTTGTTTATTGGACCGGAAGGATCTTGAGGGTACACCGGAAACCACTCAGCTGGCCAGTATCAAGCACATCTGATCGGCTTACACACTGCTTGACTTGCAGGATTTGTATGGAGAGCCGACCAAACACTGTTTGGAACAACACAAGGAGTACATCAGCCAATATAAACAAAGATTTTAACGAAGTGATGGGGTGAAACATGCAGAGGTGAGTTTAAAACTACTATTTTTCTCCCATTTTTTTAATTCGTTTTAAATTTGTTTGTTTTTAATATTTTGTGTGCATGTTGTGTTGTTTTCTATGCAGTTGTTTTAAAACTAAATAAGTGTAGGGAGAAAAAAAAAACGCATGTTGTTTGGTAGTGGGGACTGGTCATCTTAAAAGCTGATTACTTTTAGGCTAGTTCATTTCCTAACGTTTTTTTTTAAGTTACTTTTCACCTGAAGACGGGATCATGAATCAGAAAAATGTCTTGCTCTTCTTGTTCCCTAAGAAACGATGGAAAAGTCCGCAACAATATTTCAACATGGGAAATTCTACCAGCGTCAACAACAAACTGCAAACAAAGAATTAAAATATGGCTAAAAAAGGTTGACAATGTGTAAAAATAAAGTAAGAACATAGCCTATTTCGCTTCCGCGAGAAAGGTTACAAGCTTCGCTCTGTTTAACTGAACTAATTCTGACTGTTGGGTTTAACCGACCATTCAGTTGGTGTCTGAGGTTAAAAAAACGCTGAACAAATAAATTTATCCAATGCAACTTCATGTTTGTTTATTATTATAAAATTAAGGTTAAGATAATTTAGTTCAATAATGTGGCGTTAAGAAAGTGCACACAGTATTCAAAGGAAGAAGAAACAGAAGATTATTTAAATTAATGAATGACCTCACATCTACAGTACGGTTTGAATTGTTATCCATAATATTCGACAGAACATACTTTTATTATTTGATCCCTCCTAAGTTAGAGTCAGTACCTGTAAAAGTTACTTGCTTTTACAATCCTACAGCTCTACAGCGAACGTCATAAGATATTTTTATATGACGAAAGTATACAGTACACATGATTCAGACATCATTCTTCGTAAAATTAAATAGCCCAAAGGTTTTGATAAAACCAACAAAACCATGATTTTCCTTATTTTCTTTCTCGATATTCTTCAATTCATGGCATTAGAGTGTTGTTCATTTCTTTATTAAAGTCAGCAAATAGTTCATTCTTATAGCTAAAATAAGGTCAAAATGGCCCACTGTATGTGCGCACTTCAAGATGCTTCAAGAGTTAAGAAACTTCTTGATATGATTATCTTCAAGCATCATATCACTGTTTAGGTCTACGAACTTGTTAAATGTACAGCAATGAATTCTAACCCCAAGTAAGGTCCAGAACTTAAACCTGAGCTTGCCCAAGTTAAGCCTGACTGATGCCTGGCGGTACCTCCTGGTTGAACCTCTCAGACTTCTAAGCGTCTCGTTTTTTTATCAATTGTTAACTAATATTTAACATTCTACGTCAGTAAAGTCAATATTTGTGTAGACATTCTGCAGTTTTTTTCACACAGCACTAGATAAGACTAATCACCTAATAAAGTTAAACATTAAAAACACAAAACACAGGATGAAACAAGTTTACCGTGTGTGCATCTAAGTTTTGTGTTTTCTGTTTATTATTTTTAAATTTGAAGCAATGAAAAGGAAGTTTACAATATTTTGTGCCAGTGATATCGTTCAAGATGATAAGTGCTACGATACTCTGCATACGATACCCGTCGATGAAGTTGACTCCGAAACGGCCGTAGTACGAAATAACTACATGGATTGAGATAATTACTCAATAAATTGCAAATTTCTAAATAGTAATTTTAATAGGAAATAATAAATAGCAATTTCTATTTGATAAATACAATCCGCCGCATTCATATTAAAATACAACAGGCCTCATTCAGATTTTGGTAGAATCTCTTAGTAGGATCTTGAACGATCAGCTTTTGCGAATTATTATTGCTTTGGCAATTTCAATGCTGAAGCTATTTTTCACTCTCACGCGTCAGAAATATTGACAGAATACGATTAATGGTTGAGTGTGACGGGTTTCCTTGAGAACAGGAGACCAAACTTGTCATTCCAAAATATAAAGAATATTTCTACTCAAAGTTTTGTCAAAATGTTATATATTGTTTTGTCAAGAATATATTGTTTAATACAGTATTATTCCATATTGAATTTTTTTAATCTAGAGCATGTCTTGGACCAGTACAATCATTTAAAGCAAAATAAAAACTGGACGCTTTCTTTAGGTTGATTAAAGCAAACCGTTTTCCAATTCAAAGTGTTATAAGAGATTAGGGGCATAAGCACTAAATTATACTTTGCCACTTTACTAACTAGTTTGAATCTATATTGTGAAATTATAAATAACAAAAGCCATGCAGTTTATCACTTAAAACTATTCAAGTAAATATCAAAATTGTAGATACTATTTTAGATTTGCGAGGTAACATGCTGCTATTTTAGTAATGATTGCTTTACACCAAAAACACCCAAGAACTTTTTTAATATTTACTAAATCCATATTAAGTTTTAGTTGGCTAGAATACTTATGGAATTAATTAAACACATGGTTTTGATCAAGTGTTGTAAAACAACTTTTTAGCGAATTCCAATAGGAAATAGAGCGATTAATTTTTCCTATAGAACGAAACTTTGTACAACAAAATTGTAAGCAGTTTTGATCTTCCCAACACCTCTTGAGTCAAATGGTAAAACTTTGTAATATTTAGAAAAGCCTTTCAATCACAAAGGTTTTCAAGCACTAACCGCCGTTTTCTTGAATACTAAAGAAAATGTTTTAAGTGTATACACATCCTATTAAATGTTTTACGAACCGTTTCGATCAGTTAAAACTGGACACTGTTTATAACATAGGCCTACATGTTTGACTTTGGTTAAAGAAAATAACCTAAATGAGCTACACGGTTGATTTTACAACGTCAAACAATTTAAAACAGTGACTCTTTAACTACGATGAATTCAACCACACTTTAGCACGTCTAAGGGATGACACCTCAACAACTAGATTACGTTATCTAATACGATCTCGAGTGCAGTGAACAGGTTAGCTTAATGCCCCTCAGGGCACCTCACAGGATATAGGGTAGTTACCTCCTCCCTTCCTACCCCTGCCATTCACGACCATCAACCCCCTCCACCAGTCCTATCACCTTAGACTAATCGCCAATTACAGCGGGGATCGGAGATTGATGTCCTAAACCTTCCAGCCAAGTCTTGTATTGTAATTTACACACTCAGTATAGCTGTATGCAAAGTTGTATTGAATAATTTTAAGATATTAACCGTTAAATATTGTAGTATTTCTGCATTACATTGTTCAACCCAGTTACATTTACGTTTGTTACAGAGCGTCTATGTTTTTAACCACCTGTTTTATTTCAAGTCAATAATGTTTGCTCGTCAAGTAACCTAGTAATGTATTATGCTTCCGTAAGCGGACATTTATTAGCGAATTTCCATAGGAATTAAAGTCATTTATTTATATCGCTAGAGAGAACGAATTTTGCTAGTTAACAAACTTAATAAAAATATTTACAAAAGAAACATTTATTAAAATGCGACCTGTAGATTGGTTACAAAAGTCCAAAAAGGGGTCCAAAAGGGCACTTCTGGTGTAATTCTTATTCCACTGTAGAAAATTCGCTACAATTCACGGTAGCACTCGTGGCTACGCATCGGCTGTTTAAAACTAGTGACTGCCATTGCAGCAGTAAAATTATAAACCCATTGCCCAAACCACCCAATTTACCATTACTTCATCAGGTTAACCACTACCATAAATCTAGCCTTCAAAACACAACCATTCCAACATTTTCTCGGGTAACCTAAATTCCAACACTAAAATTTTATCTCAGATAACTTTTTAAACGGTTTGAAATATCGCAGAAATGATTAATATATCCAGCAATGAGGTTTCGTGTAATTAATATACAAGTCCAGCAAGCCAGAACTGTCACTCATCTCTTGACATCTGTAATCCTTAACCCTCCTCACACTCATTAGTCACTAATTAATTAATTACTTTAATCATTTTACGTGTGACGTAAAACATTTCGTTAATGTATTGTGTCATGTGAATTGTAAACTAAACGCATTTGTAGAATTGATTCGATTTGGACATTTGATAGCAGTAAAATTTGCTGTTGCATGGGTATAACTACATTCTTTAACCAAAATAAGTGCACTTTATAACCGCTTATAATTGTTATTTGCAATGCATTACTTCTAGTTTAAAATTACATGAACCCAATGCAGTGGTCCAATTACATTTATTATTAATTAGTAAATAGGCCTACCTAAAGATATGTCCGTAGTCATGGCCTTTTTAAAGGCTTGAGTTTGTTATTTTTCAGCTGAACGAAGGCTGATAAAAGCCAACAATAAATCACTACCAGCTGTTATAAAACTGTGGAAATGATGAATAGGTTCACGCAGATTCTTCTGTTATCTGTTATCACGCTTGCTTTAATTTCAAAACCTTAAATATACAATCCTATATGTATTCATCTTGATGTCTTTCTCCTTATTAAGCAACTATATTCATTATAAACCCGTTTTTATACCATAGATTATATTTAAAGTTAATCTAGGAAACATAATTGTATTTTATAAATAGTCCATATATATAAACAAAATTAAAAACATAAATAGGTGGGCTGGATGATGTAATTGTCAGCGTACTTACCCGGCAAGTGAAAGATCCGAGTTCAGTCCCGGTTCGCTCTACACATTTTGTCTTCAAGTTTCTTTAGTAATAAATCCATGTACGAGTATATCCCGAAATACGTTGCCAATAAAAGACAACTACTTTTAGATTAACTTTAAAACAAGTTTATAATAGGAAGTCCATCTCTAAATATCAAAAACTCAAACACTACAACACATAATCAAAATTTTAGGAAGATTGTTAGGAAAATTAAAACTTTAGGCACTATTAACCCTGAATCCCACACGTTATACACTTCGTAGTAATAAGAAAGTATTGAAATACACTGACATACGTTCAGACACAAAGAAACTAAGATTAAAACTCTACCACCACATAAAGAATGCAACCTTCTAGACTAATAACGCGATTTTTTTAATTTTACAAATTTTACAAAACTCTAAGTAAGGCAAAAGTTAAAACAATTTAGTAGATCGTCGCGGTAAATGTAATAGCGGCAGATACTACAATTACGGACACTTATGGCACACACATTACTTTAAAGTATTATGTTTAAAATTATGTTATTAAATTTCTGTTTCAACTTCAAGTACTAACCTATAGTCACTCAAAGCAATGCACAAATTATTAACAGCTCAAGCTAATCTTCGGATTGCAAAGTAAAATTCACAATACTGAACTCGAACCCTTTTCAAAATATTCCTTCTTTGACTCTACATCCTTTGCTGAGCCTTACATATTCTTCTGAAACATTGCTTATACGACACACATCAAAAAAGCTTCTACCTATGATTACTTTTAATTTTCTTTTTCATTACTTCCATTATATTACGCGAGTTTAATCTGTAAACTCTAAAAGAAATTAAATTTTTAAGATACGAGCTGTGAAACAATAAATTTACCATTTACAAATTTAGCTATTGCTTAATCAAATCGCTCAAAATTAACGTTGCCTAATTTTCAAAAGTATCTTATTCACGTTATCAGCCTATTCATCCGTTACAGCTACACGTGTACCACCTAGAGGGAGGGAGGATGGAACTTGTAATCCTTTACAAGAGACTCTCGGTGTCCATTGTCCTCTGATCATCGAGTGGTTCAGAGATCCCTACAGACTCCTTCTAGAGTTTCGATCCTCTTGAACTGGTTTAGCTCATTGTACGGGTTCAAACCAAGGGGTTGGCAAAAAGGTCTATAGTGGCTTGGAACGCTTTTTGTGGTTCCTCCGTTGAAAAGTATAAGTTGACCGAGCTTAACACATTTTAAAAGGTTCAAGATACTTGTTTTCAAGCTACAAGCTCTGATTTGTTGTCTGGTGCAGCTTTTTAACTAAGAACAGTGTTGGTCACAGTACCGCTGACGTAAGGCAAGCAGTCTGCGATTGACAGAAAATTTTACAGTTGGCTATTTTCATAATTGATGGCCTCAATGTAAAAATACAGTGTTTTCTAGATTGTTTACGTTTATATGGGTCTTAAATATGAAAAGCGATATTAATAAAGAATTAAATAAGTGTTATTTAAATAAGATTTTCAATCGTACAACAGTTTACATAATATAATTATTACATAAGTAACCTAATAATATTATTACATAATACCTTATAATATTATTACATACTAGCTGAGAGTACCCGCGCTTCGCTTCGGGGCTTTGTTAACATAGCTGTGTGTATATTTTAAAAATGCAAATTTAAAATAAACAAAAATTTGTGAGAGTCATAGTAACTCCGCCGTTCCACCCGTTTTAAGAGCCTGCTTTGGTTTTGCAATTTGATTTGAGGATGTTATATGGACATAAAATGTAGCTATAGACATACTGCGTGATTAGCTTAACCCTCAAACAAAGTTTCATTGCCATAGTTTCAGCCGAGTTTGACTTAAGCTATAAGCGGTCCAAAATGCCTAAAAGCATTTTCAGAATCCATTTGGGTCTCTTGTTATTTATTTTGTGGGTGTTGTATGGATATAAAATATAGCTAAAGACACACTGTGTAATGGGCTAAAACCTTAAACGATGTTTCACCGCCATAGCTTCAGCCGATTTTGAGTTATAAGCGGTCCAAGGCGCCTTAAAAACTTTACAAACAGGCAGGTATTTTTGACGCCAGTTTCGGTCTTTGCAAAGTATATAAACTCCAAATAGCCAAAAACCAATGTATTCATTGCAATGTACAGACAAAAGTCTTACTTTATTTATATAGATACTGCATTTCGGCTATCTATTTTTTTACTTGGTAAATATCAGCAAATGCTTTGTCAACAAGTTCAGCATTAAATTGCATTAAGTGTCACTATTTTCATATGTTTTGCACAAACGAGTAACCATACATAGTTTAATATCTGAAGATTTCAAAAATTATCAATATATTCTATACAAATTGTCTGCTAAAATATACACGAAATGAAAATGAACCCCTAGTTGTATGTAGCCAGAGACTGTCGTGAAAGTTCAAGAGATTAGGACCAAGTCCACCCTACATCAGTTAGGCCTAAGTCCAGATGAGCCCAGGTTTAAATCTTGGACCTTCGGTACTTGGAAATAATGTTGTAAGAGTACACTTGTTTATCATCGCTGAAAGTTCACTGGATTTCATTTGATTCTATTACTGAAACCAAGAAACTAATTACTTTGGTAGTAAACACTACACAGCTCAAATATTATAAGTAGCTTGATTTACACACCTTTTGTTTGTTTCAAAAACATCTTGTACTGTGGAAACATTTCATTCAATGTCCAACAAGCAATGTTTGTACATTAATAAGGAGTATTCTATGGTTTATATGAATTTTGTTTCGTTGGAACATGCCTTAATTACTTTAGACTATTAATTCCTGGTTGGTCTTAAAATCAAAACAACTTTCTACTAATAATGTACAGCTACAAACTATTACTTTAAATTAATTTTTGATTTCATATATTTTCCTATGATTGAAAGATTCAAACTGACGGCATGATTTGGTTAAATGTTTACCTCAAGCTCTTTAGTTGCTCAAAACGTTCAGAATTTCGTCCGATCATGCATCCCTTGTGAAATATCTCAACAACTAAACCTGTAACCCTCGATTGTTTTTAAAGAACTAACTTAAACTGTTGAATAATAGCATATCGCTATTTTATTAAATGTTGCATAGAGTAGTTCATTTTTCTAACAAATCAGTAATACTCCTTGTAAGAGGAAATCTATTTCTTGATCGTTTGGACAAAACTGTTAATTAAATGAAAACACTCTACCCTCTCATTTATAACTTACCCTCCACTATCAATATTTTATCCATGCAAGTCAACTATCTATTTTAGTACAGCTGGTTTGCATGGTTTAAGTGGGGAAATTAATGAAATTTACTGATGAACTAGAGAGACCATAAAGGTTGAAATAGTGACAGTACTGATGTTCTTAACTCTTAAGATATAGATTTATTATACATCAGCTGTCATATTGTCCCAGTCTTGGGAAGGGGTTATTGCTTGTTTCATTATGAACTGCCCGAAACAGCTGTTACCTTTCGTAGCAAGAACAACAATATTAACCCATCTCACTTCCAATAACCAAGCAGGCTCGCCAACAATTTATCCAAAAGAAAATCTAATTAGTTTTAATTTAAGTAAACTAAATTATGTAGACGAAATAAGACAAGAGAACACTTAAGTTTAATTCAGCTAGGAATGGACACTCAACGAACCTATCTGCGTAAGTAAACTGATATATTCTGAGATCAACAATAAACTTAGAAAGTAAAATTTTAAATTTATGTTTGACGACCTCTGACTACACACTACTGAATTAAAGTCCTAACAACTAAAGCAGTACATAGTAAGCATGGTAAGTTTCTACCTTACACAGGCTCTTACTGGACATGGTGCTTTTAAAAGTTACCTTTTCAGATTCCACATAGCTGAGAACAGCAGATGCGAAGGTTGCGGAGCGGAAGAAGATGATGCCAACCATACGCTCTTTAGGTGCAAGATGACGGAAGGAAAGAAATAAGAGCTCGTCCAACATCTCTGAGTAGACGTAACAGCAGAGAACCTAGTTGGCCAGATGCTGGAAGGAGAAGAAACGTGGAGACGCATCAAGACCTACATAGTTCAAGTAATGAAGATCAAACAAGCACAGCTGAAGGATATATGAAGAGGATAAGAGCAGCATGCTTATGAACGGAAGGTGAAGATCGAGCCTTGACAGGCCAGGAAGTAATACTGTTAGGTGATTCCCTGGTCTGTCCATTAATGAAAAAGTGCCCCCAGAAAGAGGTGTGGTTTTGAGTGGTTGGGCCACAGGGGCATACCCACATATCCTGTAGTGCGGACCCTGCAGTTGAACGTGAAGCGCACGTTTTTCACATCTCACGTAACAAAAGTACATAGGACATTAACATTTTTATATTCAAAATCTATCATCTGGATATTATTACCACCCTTTAACTTCTCCTTCAAGTTTTAACACACTAATTTAAATTCAAACAATAAATAGGTTAATGGCCAATTTCTTGCTTAAGGCTCAGCAATCCCGCGGCATGAAAATCATTTGTATACGGAAGCAGAAGTGCTCAAGAAAAAAAATAAGTAAGTCCGAATAAAATTACTATTTAATATTGGTTATTTTATATTTTAAACTATTTTGTGTGTGCTTGTTCATATATTTCATGTTTTATATTATAGTTGTGTTCAAGCCATAATTTAATAAGCGTTTGGTCACGTAAACCGATCCTATTTTAATTATTTGCAACTAATCCATTTGGTTATATTTGCAAGACAAGTTGACTTGAAAACTAACTTTATAAGAATCCATTCAACGTGAACTTGTTAAACAATACATTCTAAACAGTTAGCACATAATTCTCTTCTGTTCGGAGCGTCGACCTCCATCCGGGACTTACAACCCTTCCTGGGGTCAAGGATATTATGTGTCCTTGACATCCTGTTGTGTAAATTCGGAAAGCACAGGTTGCAGGATGAAACACAAATCACTTACGTCATTTTCATATTTGGTGTTTCCTTCTACATTTCCTTCTATTGGTATATTGTCTTCATCCCTACCGGAACATGGTTTAGAAATGAATTATGTCGACACATTTTGTACCAAGACGTAACCTTTTACTCTACTAAGCTTATGGGCAAAAGGTTTTAATTGTCGTGTGTATTTGAAATGTGGAACTTGTTTGCAAAATCACTTCTTCTAATTAAATTAACAGAAACACTCAACACAAAAATCACTAGATTGCGACTAGATACTCTAGTCCTCCTCAGACCAAAAAAGATTGTTGAGTGTACCTTTTAGCTGCAAAATAATACAGACGAACTAGATTAAGGGACGTCCCGTAGATAAATTTATGATAGCCTAAATTACAAACCCTACTGACTGCAATAATACTTTAAAAGAAAAGTTCAGCAACAACGTAAACATTATTTTTTCAGCTGAAACATTTTTGTTGCTCGTTTACGCCTAAATAGCAATTATCTCCCAGCAATTACTGGACCTGGTGAAGCGTGCTGCAGTATTTTTACCCGTTTCGGTTGACAGCATTTGTTTACCGGACTGTTATGCTCGTGTGGTGAGCAATTATGTAGTGTTGTTCGGTCATCAGGAGAGTCGATTGTCCAATCATAATCAAGTGCCAACCACTTCGTTATGCTGATCAACAATAAACATCATTGCTTGTATGACTGTTATAACAAGTTGATATTATCACCTTTCTGATTTTCGTCGTTATTTAAAGACGATTTAACCCCGGGTTTACTGCATTTTGGGACCAGACTACTTAAGTCTTAACAATATATAAGCTCTTAGAGCAGACCTCTCAATCAAGCAGTACGTAGAGAGCTAGTCGAAAATGAACCCGCGTAAACCCTTGTTACCGATTTTTTTGTCAGTTAGGCCACGTCAGTTGAAAGAAAGCAAAAATAAGTAATGGCTTGTGTTCCTATTACAGACGAACGTATGGTGTGTGGAGGCGGGCTGTTAAATTGCATTATTGTTTTTTCATAGGAGTTTGGGGGAAATCAATGGCAACATCTTTCCTGGTTTGGCTCATAATGAAAGAAACGTAATGGTTCTAGCTTATTCTTTATGTTACTTCTTTTTTAGTTTGAAGCCGATGATATTTATGGAAAGCTCCCATCTAATGCAGGAGGAAATTATTGAACAAACTCCTTGAACTATATAACAGGAAAAGCTAACCAAACGAAAAATTAAAGTTCGATTGGTAAAAAGCTCATACTACATTGTTGGTAAACCTTTAGACCAAGATTTAAATTCTAGAAATTAATTCTTGTTCAAACAAACCATCAACTAGTATTGAGGTACAAGAACCTTTAAGAGGTTACCTTGTTCAAATAAGCTTGTTTACTATTTTTGTTTAGTTTTACGTCAACAAAATAGGTTTTTTGTAGAATACTAATAAATAAATAGATTCCACTCAACCTTCTTTTCTTGAATATTTGTTCCACCTCAATCTCTAATGAGTAAATCCTTCTTCTGTGCTCCTATTAATTAAATGGAACCGTAACTCTTTATCCCTACGGGTCGTGACTTGTCACCACTCAAAGTTATCAGGATCTGCGTAGCCGTTGTTCCTGATCATGTTTGATCCTGTAAGGCAAGTGTTGTGTAAGCGGATATCAGGATCAGCTGTGCTTGATACTGGTCAACTGAGTGGTTTCCAGTGTACAAACAAGATGCACTCTCTGCTCTACAAACAACATACCTCATCCCTTGTTTGTACTGTGCGTACACAGTCTGTCGCATGAAGGTACTACATGTGCGTGGAGCTGAGTGCTCTACAAACGGTTGTTCTCGACAAGTATTTCAGTCATTTACCATAAAAGATGTTGTACATTTCTTCAGGTTTTCGAGTTTTAAATTCTATTGCGGACGTTTCCCGTCATTGGTGCCCAAGAAGAACAAGACGTTTCGGGATCTGGTTTTGATCGCTTCTTCAGGTGAAAATAACTAATTTAAGTGAAGACGAGATCAGATTGCAGATCCAGAAACTTCGTGTTCTTCTAATGACTTTACAATTAAAACAACTTTCGCACTGATATTTTATACTCAGAAATTTTCCCATGTGAAAAATAAACAAAGAATTCTTTGTATTTATAACAGAATCGTCCAGGATAAAGAAAGATGCGTATATTCTTGGCTATAATTTATAAGGATTGTATGCTGCTTATTTTTGAGGATTTAACTTCCATCACGCCGAACAAACATTATGTAACTCAATTATTAACAACTCAAATAATAAGTGTCTTCTTAAACAGAAACACTTTTCAATGACAAATATACCACATAATAGTCAATTAAGGTGGGCTTTAACATACTTCGTACGAGATACAACTTTCAAACATCTGACTTTAACGTGTACTGAACGTAAATTACTTAACATTTGTCATTAATTTTGAGACAGTTTATTAGTATATTCCAGAGAACTAAGAACCTTTTGCTTGCTCGCAAAATGGAACCCTTCAACTGTAAGTACGGATTGAATCATTTTACTATACCTATTGTATTGGGAGGAAGAACCATTGTGTCTATATTGGGTTGAACCGTTCCTGAAACTTCCGGAAATAGTATTTTCTATAAAAGAATTAGTTGGTGGAAGTAAATATTTCCAGGAGACTATAAAGATACGTGGTCTTGTTTGAGATAGCGGCTGATATTGGCATCACGTTAATTTATTTGACCCTTGTCTCCGGCTCCCACCTCGCGGAACCCTCGACCCTAGTTTTAGCTTTTGAAAGTTAGGTCTATAACAGTTAAATGAAGAGAGGAAAACATTGAAACTTATTCGCATATAACAATATACTAATTTGTTTTAAAAAAAGAGGTAAAGTTTGTTTTGTTTAACGAGGTTAGGACTACAAAGTCCTCTGTACCACTCAACCTCGACCTTTACCTAGCGTAACCGTTTTACTATCAGGTCTTCGTACCCCAACATTCTAAAACAAACTGTTGTCAGCTGCGTAGGCAATAAGTTTGCCAGTCACTGCTCAAATTCCTAGCCAGGGCGAACACCTAAGAAGGTCTTAGAATTAATTCACATTTGAAATTCCACTTTCGTAGGAATGAGAGAATGTTGACTAAAACCTCTCAAGTAGAAGGAGCATATAAAATTCAATTAATGACATTAATAAATGATTTCCATCATTAAAAACAAATAAAATACATAGAGCATATTTGGAAGTTAAGGTTGACCAAGATCCAGTAAAAAGTCAACAGGAAAAAAATGTACAATACAAAACAAAAACTATTTTATGTTTTCTCCGTTTCAAATGTAAATCTACAACTTTTCATAAAACGAGTGGTTCTAAAAGCATAATGAAAGAAACGTGAGGAAAAAATAATTTATCATTTAAAAGTTTATAGTGTGAATAAGTTCAAAACACTGTACCAATAACTAAGGTTGGTACATAGGGTACATAGGAAAAACCTTATATACTAACCTTGACCAATAACAACAAACATCTATTCCTATATTCTAGACTTCCGGTATCACACCGCGTCGTAAAACTAACACTAACGTTGTCAGACGTTTCGCCCATACCGTGATGTGGCATCCTCAGTCTCATCGCATCACAACGTCAGGCGAAACGTCTGACAACGTTAGTGTTAGTTATATGCGGTATGATACCGGAAGCCTAGAATATATTTATGACTCCGGCCCCTCAAGCCTACGTATTAAGATAACATCTATTCAGTTTTAAACTGGTTTATGTAGAAACACTTAATTAACTGTTGAAGAGCCTACGAAAAAATATTTTGTCAACCAGTTGTTCAACTAGTATTAAAATAGTTTCAAAGTATTAACAACATTTGAGTTAGGGTATGAGGCAAATGATGTATTCAAGAGATGATTAACAAAAGGTCTACATTGACACACTGTTATGTAATGTGACCCCCTGCTGTGGCGTGCATGCAATTATACGTTATGATTGGAAATCAGCTGCCAAGCAGCTGTTAGAGATCTGCTGAATCTGTGGTTTGCCCCCTCATTTTATTCCGGTCACGTTTTGATGACGAAACAAACCAAATTCAGACCTGAAACCTTCGGCCTTCGTTAACACCCCTCCCCACTCTGCGTTATTTCCGTTATTCTTTCTCTTATGCTTGAATAACAGAAGGAGTAACATTTAAATGTAACGTTTGTGGGACTCTATAATGAAAGGTAACACCCCCACACTCGTCAATAAATGGTTAACTACATTTGTTTCCTTAATGACAATAACGTAAGAACAAAAAAACTGCACAAACACAACTGTGTTTTAGTATTGTCTGAAAATAATCTTGGTTACTACTTTTATTCAAGTCACCATTTTAAATGCACTTTGTTTGATTTCAGTTGTATCTACATTTTATTTTTTAAAACGTCCACCTGAAGTAGAAGTACTATAAGCTGTGGTTAAATGTAACTACTGTTTTAAAGTCGTTCATTGTCACAACAATGGTTTGAATATGAATCAAAGTTCTATAGTGGCATGTATCCTGCTGAGGGGATCTGCCGTAGCAAAGCTTGCCGAGGAGTTTGTTGGATAACCAAGAATGTATAGTCCGATAACTGCTTTGTCGTGGTTTGACAACTATTTCAAGCTGTAATACCTTGTAGCACTAAAGGTAAGTTCTAGGTAAGCAGCGATTCAGCTTTCCGTTTTAAATGGCTGGGCGTTCTGTTTTTGTGGCCTGGGGTCTTAAATGGGACCTTTCTTTTAGGACCTTGCCCAATCACCTTAGTGGAAGTGTACGGCTTTTGACGCACAAGGCGATGGTTATACTTTTGGGAAAGGCCCGTGGCTTCGGACTCCTTTCCAAAATGCCTGTGTGTTCCCACAAAACCTAGTATGAGAATTAATCGCATTCAATCAGCACATGATTTTTAAGATATTGTGAATAGGACATTTCATGAACAAAAAAAAGCTTTAAGACGCAATTGTTTGACATTGGCTGGTGAATCCAAATCAGGAAATTTTAACGAGATAAACTTTTAGTATTGTGAGCTTGAAACTGACTTGGACTAACTCTACAGTCAACTCAAGATCAGAATGGGGCGAAGGCTACTTGCTGCAAAAACACGGTTGCCTTCCCTGTCCGGGTAGTATCTAATCCCCGCGAGAGCGTTTGCAAGGGTTTCTACAACTTCCAATCCTTAAATCATTAATTGGGATACAAATTTTAACACTGCCTTGTGTTTATATTTGCGAAACCATAATATTCTCTTGTGAAAATGACCATTTAGTTCGAGGCTGTGATATTCACAACTTTACGACTAGAAATATAGATTAGAAATCAATATAGATAAAAAGGTCATAGAACCAAAATTTTCAAAATTATCCAGTCAAACTGAAGCTAAATTTTACAATGATTGCATTAAATTGTAAACCAGGTTAAAATAGTTTTTGGTCCAACACCTTTTTATGGTATCAATGAATTTATAAACCTAAAATATGTCCCTGTAATTTCGTTAAACCTATCAATTTCTGTTAAATTAGTCTTTGGTGGTCATCAAACATTTTTGTGGAACTTAGATGGTGAATTTACCATACTTCTTTTATATATTTTTTTGGTAAGGTGTTTTCGGTTGCTTTTTTTCTCTTGTTGTCACACAATGTATTTTGTATAGACAATAAAGTTGTTTTATTATATTGGAACTTTCTTATTAGTCTCTTTAATATTTTAGATTAAATTCGCTGAATAAGGATCGCCCGTAACACTTAATATAATATTTCAAACAATTGTTTTCAAACACGTATTGTCAAAATATTTGACTTAAGACAACGAGTTTCAGTATTCAAGAAAAAGTACCTTTAAATGAAGCATTAAAATTAACAAATGAAGCCATTGAACAAACTCAGCTCTCTAATGCCTATGTTTAGGCTGCGTTCTTAAGCCGTGGCGTTGGCAAATGCAAATATACTTCCAGAAATGACAGTTCTGATTGCACATTTCACTAATGTTTGGGCATTTTACTTGAGAAATGGAAATTACAAGTTTTACCAAACGAGTTTGTTAAAGCTCAGAATATCCTTTCTTATGCTAACCATTACACCATCCGGCCCACCTATTTTTGCCTTCAAATTTAGAAGTTTTAATTCTGAACATATCCTAAACATGTGACAGGTTTGTACTAAATAAATGTTGTATATGGTTGGACGGTGAATGTGTTTACATGGCATTGTATCTAAATCGACAATGTAAGCTATTATGCAATAATAACAGTGATTTTGCTTTTCTCTTAACTAGAATACTTATCAGATAAAATTACTGTAATGCATTGTAAAACCAAAATCTTATAATGAGTTTGGCAGTTTGTTTTGCATTAAGTTACATTTTTTGCAAACTATGGAGAAAGGCTTAGTTTCTTACTTGAAAATCCTACGTGCCTTTCAAATTGTTAAGTTTTGCTTGTAAAAATCTAAATAACAACACAATATCGTTGTTGTGCACATTTGGTTATTAATTTAAAAACTTAATTACTGCAAACAGCTTTTATTGCTTGATAGCTCACAGGAGTGTAATAGATATTTGGATTTAATTAAATAATATTAACTCATCAAACTCTAGCGTGGTTATTCTTTTAAATATTCGAACTATTCTTTCACGAGTTTAATTTAACCATAGGATAAACAACAATGTGAGGTGAGTACATTACGGCTTACTGAAATGAATATTGCAATGTCAGTATCCATACTGAAATGTAAGCATGCTTACCGAAGAAATTCTGTTCGTTAACTGATAATTAAAATTATAATGCTTTCTAGCAAAGTAATTTCAATATTTGACTCCGAACACAATGCACTTATTAACAAGACGCTACCGTCAAAAACTCTTTCATTTTCTTATTTATTTTTTTGGTAGGGAGTATTTACTCGACTAACTGATACCAGACTAAATACAGAAAACTAAAAATGCGGAGAACCCGGACTTTGTGGAGAAAGTGTAATAGAGTCATGAATAACGGTAGGTATACGATATCGTGAATATAGTGGACCAGTGGCAGGTTGGAAGCGTGCGACATTTGAGCTCATCACTCCGCTGGCGCAGGGTTCGATCTCTGAAGTCACTACTTACATTGCTGAATTCACAACGCAGTAACGCAAGATAAAGGTGGAGGTGTAGAGTGGTAGAGAAGACTAAGAACCTTCGCTTAGTCGAAGTTTTACCTTCGCTCCGTAAAACAATACAAACTTTATCTTTACCCTATTTTTGACATTCAAAATAGCACTAATAAACTTCCAAAACATGTATAAAACAAACCCCAAACCTAAACTGAAGGTGCAGTTTAAAAATGCGTGTTTCATAGAATTGCCTCAAAATTGGGGTGAACAGTCGTAGACCCGGATGAACGGGGTTTCAATACACTGTCTACTCTCAATAATAACTCTTAGGAGACTATAATCTTTTATGACAAATGCAAGCTGATTTCATCCTATGGTTCAAATTCAGTCTATACATAGTCTATGAGCTGACAATAGTAGTCTAGACTGATGTCAATGTGTTGGTGAGTACAGTACTGTGTATGTGTGTGTGTGTGTGTGGCAGCTAATGCACTACAGTGGTCAACGTCAAAGGCTGCAACTGCATTACGTAGCTAACAACGTCCTCTCTTCATTCTATTAATGTTAACACTAGCGTGGTTGGCTGAAACTTATTTATTGAGAATTGAGTAGCAGAACTCGTTCACGTTTATTACGAGCTTAGCTAAATTATCTTTGCCATTTTCCAGAAAGCAGGACATTTCAGTCCTGAGGAGCCTGAATGGCTTCATTTGTTATTCACAATGGTGTAATCAGCATTGTCAAGTCTATCCCTTGTTAAATTGCATCTTTAAAAGTAAATTTTGATAGTTAAACACTGTTCAAAAACCTATGAATTGAACCAAAAATATTAAAACATAACTGTGTTACTAACCCCGCGTTTCATTTTGGTCACAAGAACAATAATCCATTTATATCGTATCCATAACTACGTGTATCCATTAACTGTGCCCTGGTCAGTGTTTAACAACTGCAATAACTGAATAACCAGAAAACACGTTAAAGCAGAAATTAAATTAGTTGTCTTCTTCCTCGAAACCTCGAGACCGGTTGATCCTTTATTGATAAAAACTAAATTAAAATTATCTTCTAGTCTATAAGCTTGTACGAAGGGATAAACCAAAAACAATATTAGAACTTTTATATTTTAATAATCTTTGAAAACATTTATTTGATTTAAACTCCTGTAGACTAAACTGTCTTATGTGGTTATTCTGATTTTGACATGTTACTCTTCAGAGAGTTGCCCGAAGATGCTAGCGTTGTTAGTGAAAGACCTCGTAAGTTTAATTTATAAAAGTATTGGATTTTGTTTTCTTTTAATTTTAAATTATGTTACTCTTTGTTTCGGCACGTTCACTGAGGATGCTAAATTGCAAAATGAGCAAAACGTTTGACACTGTACATAGTGTAAATAGTTTATTGACGCGGTCTGTACTGATAAAGCTTTAGATAATAGTCATGACTCCGGCCATTTCAGTCTTCGTTCTCATCTATGTTACTCTTAAAATTACTTAAATATGTTCACCATTTTGCTTTAAATCAGCTGCTTTAGACACATGTATTGACAAGCTAGTTGCACTTTTATTCCTAGGAAAATAAAATATTGTTTTGATGATCTTTTTATCCAGATGGGTTTTCAACCATTTCTTCCAATGGTTTTGTTGAAACGGAATGATCGGTTAATTGTAAAAAGTAGACTGTTGAAGTACTTTAACTTTCGAACCACTAGTTGCTCTAACGTCTAATTCTACCCCACTGGGTTCGTTGTACTATCTGAGAAATTTTCGATTCCAAATCGATACTAAGCACTAACTGAAGATCGGTCGAAAAAAGCTAGCTAACAACAGCTGTTTTCTTCTTTTTCAAGTAAACGTTCACAAAGTGTAGATGATTAGTTAAATTTTAATGATTTTAAATTTAAATACACTTTAATTGATACATTTATTGATATACTATCTGCATCATGACGAACACGTTCCAGAAGTGTATTTTTGACCCCCGTTCATTTAACGTCATCGGACATTAAATATTAGCTCTTATCAAAAAGCTCAACTTTAGAACCCCATGATAAAATACACTTTATTAATAGTGTAAAAGTGTGGAATAAACAGCTGTTGAGAGCAGTCACGTGACACAAACATCAGTTGATTAACTCTCACTCTGTCGGACCCTCAGCTGTGTTTTCCACCGGATGCTCTCTTTTTTACAACATGAAACTGTTTCGTATGTATAATAAATACTTAAAGCTTTTCGTAATTTTCTACGACTAAATAGTTATTCGACAATTTGCTGTGTCCTTTAGCTGCCGGTTAACGTTAATGACTGCCGGTTAATTTGCTTTACGTTAGAGTTGTCAGAACAACTTGGACTTTAAGTTGTAATTTGGTTTTTATCGCCGAAGACATTTTGAAAATAGCGTGCCTAGTTTTCTATATCATACGAGAGTTTGAAACAGCCGTTACTTTCAAGATGCAAAATGTCTTTGAGTGGTGTGTAGGAATGAAAAACTTGTATCAACGGCTGCTTGAAATGGTTGACATTTTTCCCCTAACACGAGTGTGAATACTGTTTAACCCTTTGAGGTCTCGTGTCGACTATAGGCCGACAAACGCTATTTCTTCTTGAACGCTTGGATGTGCAGTATAGGTTGCGGTTGAAACAGTCTCTGATATGCGAGGACTACGCTACACTAACGACACCTAGCAGAGAACACCAAAACTACCACTCCCTCCCCCCTCGACAGCAACTCAAGTGTGAGTTTGACAGCCCACGACAAACAACCCGGTGGATTAGTGGTTATAGAGACGGGCAGTTGGCCCCTGTCTGTCACAGCGTGGGTTCGAATCCCACCCGGGTGCGCTCTGGTACGGTAATGCTAGTCGCAGAAACCCATACGGGAGACTTTATACGAAGATTTAAAAATAAAATGAGACCGCAAAGGGTTCATGTATTTAAACTTTGCTCATATTTCTCATGATTTAAACTATTACATTCGAACATAACCCTACTTAAAATTTTGTAACGAGTTTTATATTACTCGTTACATGATAATATTATGATTTAAATCGTTATATGATAAATCAAGTTGTATGGATTTATAAATTATAGAACACTGCTTGAATTTAAAAAAACAGGAATCATTTCAAAAACTGTTTTCTGGACTGTACCAGGTATCATCAGTTTGAAATTCTATGATGAGAACAAAGTTGACCAAAAAATATGTATACAGATTTTTTTAGTTGATTGAATACACACAATCCAATTGAACAATCTAATTAATCTGGTTTAATAGTGGGTCAGCCCTTTCGAGAACAAAGTTCTCATCGACAGACAAACCTCAAATATAACAATTTAAAGTCGGTCTGTCGATGAGAACTTTGTTCTTGAAAGGCCTAACCAGCTATTAGACAAGATGTATTTAATTGTTTGTGTTTTCAATCAACTACGAAATTGTATACCAAATTGTATGCCAATAAGGAACTCTCCTAGATTTATGTATTTAGAGCTTGGACCTTAAAGTACAGGAAACAACTTAAGCCAACCACTTAAGCCTATATGTGAAAATTATGATGTCTTATAACACTAATGTACAAGTATAGTTTTTCGAATGTTTAACATGGATGAAGAATTGTTCTAACTTATAGCTAATAATTTACTGAAAGCAACACCAAGAGTAAGGTTCTGGACCTTATTGCAAATAAGCTTTTAACTTGTCGAAGTGCTCTGATCCCTTGAGCTGCGTAAATGGTCTCCGGAGAATGGACGGAAACCGAGTTGCTCTTCATCAAGTAAAGCCCTTGGAGACCCAAAGTCAACATAACTCACTTAACTCGCAAACATTTAGGGATTAGATTGAGTCAATTTTTCCAAAAAAGATTTATCTACTATCGTCAACAACAAACTTTAAACAAATAATTGTACGTCAACCAAAATCCAAAGCTTTTGTAAAAACGTTGACAACAAAATTATTTTGTTCTGTAGTTTATTTAGTTAAGTAGATATACTGATCATATTTACAAACTAAATAAATTAGGATAGACCAAACAAATAACTAAATTGTATAACAGCAGTTGAACATAATACCTCGTGTTGTGCCCGTCTTGAAGGGTTAAAACTTCTTAACTTAAAACAAAACATGACAGGATTGAGTTCTTGCCCCTAAAGCGGCTGGTTTTGGGGTTGTGCTCCTCATTAGAGATATTGGGTTGTACGCTACAAACTTAGACATTGCAAGAAACTTAAGGGGATCTCAGCCACAGCAGCCTGTAGAGTTTCTTGTACGCAAGGCTCATCTTAAATGATTCTCTGGTGGCTTTACTTTTTTTAAATTCTATAGTCTTTGTCAATTCCGTAGGCAAAGCAGCTAAGCGCTAAAGCTCCGCTGGCATGAGTAGAGCGAATTTCCGTTGCATTTTGTTTATCTAATTTGCCCATTATAACTCTAGTTCGCTACGCTCACAGCCTCGCTTCGGTCTTCGTCTCAGACTTACGTTGTCTTTCACTACAACTTTTACTACATATCAAGAATAGAAACGCATTTCAAATGTCATTCAAATTGAACTACTCGTTCCACTGTAATAGCAGAAAATCCCTTTTTTGCTGCCTTTTAGGAAAAACTCAAAATATTTTAAACATTTTCTCGTATTATATTGATAAACAACCGAAAACACACATTTATTTTAGACTTGATCAAAATCGGATGAACTCTACTGTTTTTAGTAAAATTTGTATGGGATTCAGAAATTAGATGTTGCTGCCTAACAAATTTAACCGAAACTTTGACAAAAGTCTTGTACCAAGATTTCCTGTAAAAATGTGACTTTTAACGATCAAGGGGGTATTAACGTATGAAATGGAAAAAATGCTCAAAACATGTTCTGGGGTCAGAATGTGTGCTCATTCCATGGTCCCGGGCCTGGGTCTGAACGTGATGACGGAATGAATATCTCATTTTCTAAAGGAAATTCGCTAAAAACTGGCAACGTCACAAAACAGCTGATCAATGTTGCCGAAGCGCTCACGTGGAACAAACGGCGGTGGATTAGGGTTTACACTGTGTTAAACACTTTACGCCTTTTTGTGTTTTAGCTGTTCAGTTTTCACTGATGTGGCAATTTCCCACCAGTAAATAAAGCCTAAACAGTATCAAAACACCGCCGAAATAGAATAACTCAACAACCTTATATTCTAGGATCTATTATAATATCTTGATCGTGATAACAATGATATTCTTAGCGAATTTTCTTTGGAAAAAAGAGATATTCATGCCTTAATTATGGTAAGATAAAATGTGTGTGGACCATAAAATGTGCACCGATCCTGACCACCAAAACACGTTTTTTTCAAAACTTAAGATTCTTATGTATGTAGTTTATGTATGCATATGTGTGCTCTCTAAAAATCGCATTTTTCCAATTTTCATGAAATTTGGTGCAAGTGTTCTTTTTGTAAATGTCTCGGTCAAGTTTGTTAGCCAGCAATATCGAACTACCGGAAGTACCTTTTGTGGAGGGGGAATCTTTAACAAAAAGTGGTTTAGTTATTTAAAACCAGTAAATTCTAACCGATTTTGATGAATTTAAAATATAACATGTATTTAAGTAGTATCCACCAATATACCAAAAACTATGAAAATCCATAAACACGATTCAAAATGGCTGTCTAAAAAGTGATTTTTGCTCTAACAACGTAGATAAAAATTAGCGTTACAAGTAGTGCAAATTTAATGTAATTTGAAACGAATTTCCTTTCATGATACATAGTAAAACGTGCAGTAAAAGACCAGGTAAGTCTGAGGCTGTAGGCCGAAGCAAGACTGTGAGCGTAGCGAACAGCCTCGTAATACCTGTGAGAATAAAGAAAGCAAAGCTGAGGCCGAAGGCCGAATCGAGGCTGTGAGAGGAGCAAAGGAGGTGGAGGATTTGTTCGCTCCGCTCACAGCCTCATAACTCATATGTTAATAAGGAAATTAGCTTCACTCAAGCCAGTGGGGCTTTAGCGCTTAGCTGCGTGTCGGCTTGGTTTGTTTACTTAAATTAGCAGCAGTCTGTAGAGCCTTCTGAGTTGGCATTTTTATTTCAAACTATAATATCACAGAAAAGCGTTCACTTTGCATGGCTCTAGAAGTAGTAAACATTGATTGTGAACTTTGGGCCATAATAATACAGGTTTAAGTGTCTGAGATATCAGATACAACTTTCATAACTGAGTCTAAGTACTTGCTGTTCATTTAGAGGTTTTATTATCTTCAAAAAATATTTTAATCCACGAGTTTATTAAAAGTATCAAATTTTCGTTTTTCACAAAATGAGTCTTTTTTCAAATCACCATGAGTTTGAGAACAAATTGTTTTATAATGATGTTTTAGTTTATGGAAATGTTATCAAGAACCAAGTGGACATTTGGACTTTGATTTCGGTCAAGAACCAAGGAAACTCACTGAAAACACAACTTCTTCACAACAATGCAAATCAAAGTGCTTTGTTGGTTTACATTTTCAAGCACGGTGAGGTTTGTCAAGCACAAAGTAAGAAAGATGGCGGCTTTGTCAGTGAAACAGCTGATTTATCTAAAGCTTTCTAGAGAACGGTGTCTTGCAGCGTTTCAATGCCGAGCTGGTTTTAAAACGTTTCTTCTTCTGACTGTTGTTTAATATGTATTACAAAACGGTTGATAAATATTTTGTTCCGAACTAAAACTAAATCCAAATATCTACGTTTTATATTTCGAATTTAAATTTTTTTATTAGTGATGTAGACTACTATTTGGTTTTACGAAAATTGTACTTTTTATCGTGGTAGTCTTATACATACGAGGATTAAAACTTGCAATTTAAACACAAAGTCACGATGGAGAATTCGCTAAAAATTTGAATAAACAAAATATCATAAACATTTCATGAGTAAGTAAAAGCGAAACGAAAGCAAAAAGAAACTCAAAAGTATTTTCCTAAAGTTTGGATTCGATATGTTGACGACGTATTCGCTATATTCAACAAAAGAAAGCAAGACTTTTATCCAAAAATTAAACTCATACTACAATACAATTAAATTTACCATGAAGAAGAAAACTGCAATCAATTACCTTTCCTTGATTTACTTGTGAATAAAATCCGTCAACTAGACAATTCGTTTCGACATTTATAGAAAACCGACCCAAAATTATAGATTGATTCCAGTGATCATTTCATCCCCAGCCCAAAAACGATTACAGCTTTCCACAAGCCCTGCCATCGCCTCACTACCATCCTATCTAGAAAACTACAAAATGAACTACATAAAATAAAACAATTGCCAAATTCAATGGATATAATACTAAAATGATCGATAACATGGTAAAAAAGAAAGAAAACACGATAAAATCCAGGACAACTTTAACATCAAAATGAAGAAACCAACAACACCACAATTTAAAAATCTTTTTATACATTCATCCTACACCAAACAAATTAAAATAGTTTTTCTAAACACACAAACATAAATGCATCTTTCTCGACCAAATTAAATTTAAAATAATATATTAGAAATCAAAACTAAAATTATTGATGAGAGAAAAATCAGGCATATACGAAATTCAATGTATAACTGTGATATGAAATACATTGGACAAACTAAAAGAAAATTAAAACCCGATTAGTTTCAAATACTGTACTTACAATTTAGAACTTTTTAACATCTTGTAACATTTTGTGTTCCAAAGTCAAAGCGTGTACGAAGCGTTCTTCATCGTGTAAAAGTAAACATTAATTTCATGGAAATCAGCTGAAATCAAATCTTAAAATGAGTTTCACGCAATAATTATTAGAGATGGGACAACATTTTAAAGGCCAAAACTGTGATTTATATACGAGTACTAACGAGTTTTATCAGATTAAAGATCCGAACTATCTAAAAGGTACCATACTACAACCATAAACTTGACCAGTATCAAAGTACTGTAACTCAACTAAACAGGGTTCCATCTTTATTATTGTAGACAAAACTTTATTGGGGTTCCATGTTAATTTTTCACGTTGCTCCATTTCTACACCAATGGAATTATAAAGCTGAGATTTGATACAACTATAGACATTTTTACACTTATTAGAACTTAAAAATCTTAATTTTTAGCGGGAAAGGCACAGTACAGTTTTTGGAAAATTACTACTAGATCATACTTTCCTTTACTTGTCATTTAAAGGTTTAAGTAACTCAATTTTTCAGATCTTCAATTTCATGACGTAGTTTAAAATCAAACGTGTTCTATCTCCAACAGTTATTGAATAAAACTCGATACAAATCTGGCTAATGTTTTATAAATGCCAGTGTTTTACAATATTATTGAGTAAACTATTTGGCCTAGAGAAATAAATGTTGGCAAGAAATGGATGCAAAAACTAAATTATAGCTCCAAATCTACAAAACCCAATTAATTTAACAAAACCCGATTAGTTTCAAATACTGTACTTACAATTTAGAACTTTTTAACATCTTGTAACATTTTGTGTTCCAAAGTCAAAGCGTGTACGAAGCGTTCTTCATCGTAAAAGTAAACATTAATTTCATGGAAATCAGCTGAAATCAAATCTTAAAATGAGTTTCACGCAATAATTATTAGAGATGGGACAACATTTTAAAGGCCAAAACTGTGATTTATATACGAGTACTAACGAGTTTTTATCAGATTAAAGATCCGAACTATCTAAAAGGTACCATACTACAACCATAAACTTGACCAGTATCAAACTAGTACCTACCTAGGTAAATTGAAAATAATTAAGTAGTCAATTTCCTCAGTATTTAGTATTTTTGGGGCAATTTTTATAAAAATATATGAAATAAAAACTATTTGCATTTCAAATAATGTTGTGTATTAAATCCCAGAAGTATGCCTCCATCACTGTAGCTCCCAAAGCAAAGCGAAATACCATGGAAATAACGTAAGATTTTCAGCCTTTATCCTCATAGTTGTATCCTTGTTTTACTCAGGATAATTGTTTGACTTAACTTACCTTAACTCAAATCTGACAAGAGAATGACTTAAGGTTGAACAGGATTCAGAAGCTGCTGCTTGGAACAAAGTTTACAGGAGGGGTTGACAGGATAAGTCACTTTGCTTTGCTGCTTGGAACTTTGACTTGTCTCTTATAATAACTGATCTCCTGTCTCCACCCAGTCACACAATAATAGAGCTACGATTGAATAAAATTATCTATTTCACATAAACGTGTTTTAACAATTGTAAAAAAATTAATGTTGCGTACGATATTTACATCAAGATCTCATTCAAACACACAAAATTAGATTCATTCGAAGCTTTCCAGTGTTTCCGAACCATTCCACTCTAGCTCAAGTGTCAGTCACTCAGAAGCCAACGTGGATTTTAAACAAGTTTTAAATGCTTTGGGTATTGCGGCATTTTTATCAGACTTTGTAGTCTGTTGACAAACTAAACTCCGGCCTGAGAAGGCAATCGTGCATGAACTACCGTTCTGTGTCTCCCAGTTCGGTAGTTTTTCCTGTCTCTCGTATCGTAAGAATGTATGTATCACTGATTGCACTGATATCACCTAAATTTGCATTTTGATTTAAATAAAGTCCGTTTCTTAAATATAGCAAATCCATAGGAAATGTATGTATCTGTAGGAAAGGCTTACTTCATGTTTTAAATTTGCTACTATTGTGTCAAGAACACTTGAAGGATTATAACAAACTATCATGAACAGATCCCTGGAACACAATATCAAGGGACATCGGTACTTGTGTACCTATCTCGAAACTTGGGTAAGAGACTATTTAATTATTTAGCGTGAAAAAATAATCCATTCTAGAATTTACCTCATACTCCATTTAAAGTGATGAGAGACGTTTTGGGGTAAAGTTCAATCACTTACGTCATCAAAACGTGACCGGAATAAAATACAGATTAAAACACAGATTCAGCAGTTCTGTAAACGCTGCTTGACACTTACGTCGTATAATTTGCCAACGTTACTTATTTGGTATTAACTAAACCATTTATTGCCTTTTATGTTTTTTCCTGTAACCTGTAACTTTTATTCTTGAAATTAAACTGAAATATGTGTTTTAAATCATATATTCAATTGTACTTTAATATGTAAAATAGTTTTAAAAAGATTGGCTATATATTTTTTTTTTTTGTTTTAACAGTGCAACCTTTTAAGTGTCATACGTAGTGTCCAAGTTCCATATGTTCTTTCAAATACCAAAGTTTAACGTATAAAAGTATTTCACATGTCTTTGGACGGTGTTGTCAGAACCTGATTAATGTTTCACATTTCTCAGCTAACATTGGCAAATGACTAAGTCCTTTGGTTCACCAAGGAGAAGAGTCCGTTCTTTAAAAGTAATTCTCTAATGGACTTGCACTCACATTTACACGACATTTTGCCTGTGCAGGGTGAATTTTTACTGTTTTCTTATTACAAATAGTAAAGTGTAAGTGTTAATTCCCTATTTATTCAGAATATAAATCAAATTTATATTAGTGTTTAACACAACTAAATTATCACGGCACATTAAAAGGATGTGTGCAATTCCTTATTTCACTATTCACACTTGACAGTATACCCACAGTCCGATGTCAAGTCCTGTTCACTGACCAGTTCTCCTGGTAGCACTCTTTGGTCAGTAGTCCCATGAAGCGCTGACAATCTCGTCCAGGATGGCCATCGCGGGGAATAAATGTGTCTTTCGCAAATGTAAATGCGACCTTGTAAGATGTACACTCTTACGAAACTAGAGACAGGAAGAACTATCCAATTGGGAGGCACAGAACGGTGGTTCATGAACGTTTGTCCTCACAAGCAAAAGTTCAGGTCGTCATCAGACTTCCAAATTCGATCAATAGTGCCCCAGAGCCATAGGTGCTCAAAGCTCGTCTAAAATCAGTTTTGGTCGCAGAAGCTTCATTTACAGTTTAAATGAGTTTTTGGCACACAATTGGGAGACAACAACAGACAAACAGACTTATTGGGAAACAAACAGACTGACAGTGGTAGACTGGGAAAATTCGAGTGAATGGGAATTGTTCGAATGTAAGTTATGTATGTTTGAAAGGAATGTAGATGTGAATAATTCATGCACAATTTTAAATCAAATAATGGACGATTGAGTTACATGCTTGCAAACATGTATATTCAATAAAATATGTATTTATTTATTTATTTAATGCAGTTTGCTGGTACAGAGACTTGCTGTTTACACTCAAGGGTCTTATTTAATATGTAATATCAACAATAAATCGGTTTATTTTCTTAAGTACAAAATTGTGACCTTGAAGAAGTCTAAAGTATTATAGACTAAATATATAATACATTTGCTTTAAAAAATATTGTTTTACTTGTGTTTGGAGGACTGTCACCAGTTATTTACAGAAATTTTAAACAACTTTTAACTATAAATAATTTTTATGTTTACATTTTTAATTTAAAGGGTACGTGGGTATGTGTGGGAGTTTCCGTTGAATTGGTTACAAGATTTCATTTAGTTAACTTCAAAAGTCAAAAGTGGTAACTTCAAAAGTTGTAACATCAAAATAAGTAAGCAAATAAACGAGTATTTAAATGTTGGATAATTTGTCCTACAGCATAATTGCATTATATTAATTCGAAGCTTAACTATTAACTAAACAGTAGTTGTTGATGGAAATTATCTATTCTAATAAAAGCCTTTAAAGAAGAGTAACTATTAAACAATGAAATGTTTCTACTTTATTCTTATAAGGGGTGTTTGGGCCTGATTTTGCCATTTAAAATTGAAACTGCTGACGAGTTCTTTGTATTAATTAACTAACACTCAATAATCAAGTCAAGCACTAATTCTATTATTGTTACATCAATCGTATTAAGTGTGCTTCAAAGTATATATTTCTAATTAAAAGTCCACTCTTTCTACACACTGAAATGATAAAAGGTTTATGACACAGGTTATGGGCTACAAGAGGCGAGATAATATGGCTGTTAAAAGGGACACTAGCTAACAGCCTTGATGGCCCTTAAGGTCGACTTTGTCGCTTTATTACGGTTGTTCGGTCATCCAGAGTAACTAGATAGCTTCATCCAACGGAACATGTGGTTGTGGTAACAGAAAACCACCAGTATTTATACTGGAGTAATACATTTGTGTAGTAATTTCAGATAATACTATTGATCGTAGTTTACATCGGAGTAACTACATTAACAATTGCTCCCCAGTTCTAATGAGGAATAACACTCCTGGACTTATATGTGACATATATTTCCTAAAGGAAGTCCAATGCTTTACACTCCATTATTTTACCTCCATCACGGACTTTTTAAAAGATTGAATACTTAAGTCAACAAAAGATATGTTCGAAGAGCTAAGTTCTAAGTCAGTAAGTTTGCACATTGTAGCAGTCAAGCAGCAGAACCTAATGTAGGAGACAGTGTAAGCCTCTTAACTGAGCAGTTCAACTGAAGCAACAATAACATTAACAATCTTAGACACTTTGCAGGTGAACTTACTCAAAGAGATATTTGTAACACTTTCTTGGAATCCTTTGCTTAACAATCATAACGTTAAGGCGATAAGCTCTCACTTTACTGTAAACCGTATGTAAAAGCTTGATGGTGTTATAAGTTACCAGTTCAACGGATAGTTATTAGAAACGAAGTAGGTTTTAAGCTGATCAACACTAGATCTCAGCAGCCATTATGGTTAAAAATACAGGGCTATCCAGTGAAACTTGATATTTTTTATTTGTTTAGTACTAATTTATTTTTGACATTATTTCTAATGACATAAAACACTTCCCCTGACAATATTTTCCAGAATTGTGAATTTCTGATTTTGTGATTCTACCATGGTGATACACCCAGGTTCTCCAAAGTCCCATGATGTATCAGTTTTCTATGTAGTGATGTGGTAAGTGAGAGAGTATACAGTACAAGGAAACCCATACAACTTAACTCCGCTATGCCGGTTCCAGCCCGGGTCTCATCACTCCCATAACCGATGAGAAAGGAGGAGGATTTCCTACCCCATCTCTTGTTCAATCCCAAGCATGAGATTTCCCATCCCCACCTGGCTTCTCCTTCCTCTCCTCTCCCATTTCTTTCCGCCCAACCCTCAGGTGTCAAGCGACCCGTGCCCATGGGGTGAATGGCACAGGGCTACATGTCTCAAACGGAGCCTGCTGGGAACCAGGGGACACCCAGTAGTATCTACCCTTATCTCTATTCGGGTCACTGGGGAGATGGACCGTTTATACCCGGTTCGTGGGAACAATAATGGAGCAAAACCAAAACAACAAACAAACCTAACCCAAGAAGCAGTGACGGAGTGCCTGTAGACTCGTCAGTGGCAGTGGGGGCGCAAGCCATAAACACGCCGGTGACAGACGAGGTACGCCCAGAGGATCTGCCATTGGAAAAGATGAGAGTGTCTGAAGTCTCCGCAATGGAAGAAGAGACACTTCTCAACTCTGAGGAAGAAAAGTCGGAGGGGAAGAAACCCAAAATCTCCAGACGCGAACTCAGGGAGAAAAGGATCGAGGAGGCCCTCGCAAGAGGTGAGCCAAAGCTCTCCAGAAGGGAAAGACGGAAGCTTTGGGAGGAAAAGAATCGTGGAAGAGTGAACCCTAACGAAGGCTACTCCTCTCAGGGGAGTAAGGTGATTAGGGGGAACAAACTACACGGTGGCCCCTCCCAAACCCCAACAACCCCGGGCGGATCAGGTGGGAAGAGAAATTTCTCTCAGCTGACACCCGATCAACAGCCGGGGCAGGAGAAACGTAGAAGGACGGGAGACAGAATGGAGAGCTACGCCGAAAAGATCTCTGTGGAGAAGATTGCCGTGGTGAGACACGACCACCCGGTGACAAAGCTCACGGAAGAGGAGGCGGTAGGTCTGAAGAGGGAGCTGGGGAGACGAGCCATTAGAGGCAAAGACGTCCGAATGACCAGCTGCCATGCAGAGGGAGGTGCACTGGTGGTGGGCTGTGCCAACGCAACAACGAAGACTTGGCTGGAGAGGCAGATCCAGGAGCTGAGCCCTTTCAACGGGGTTGAGCTGAAGACTGGACCTGCGAAGGCTCTGGTCAAGATGGTCACCGTCTCCACCTTTGTTCCGAAGACTGTGGGGGTGGAGAACTCTAAGGAGCTGGTAACTGCCCTAAAGAACCAGAGCGATTTGAAACTGACCACTGGGCCATCATTGAGGCACCTCAACCCCCAATGGTCAATACCTGGTCTTCCATATAGACGAAGAATCCCTGAAGAAGCTGAAGACTCTCGGAATGCGCCCTTTCGTAGGCTGCGAGAGAATATCCTTCAAGCTGCAGGGACCTAAAGACCAGTAGAAGGATGACGGCAGTGCTCCAAGTCAATCTCCACCACAGCAGAGTTGCCACGGCAACACTCTGCCAGAAGATCCTGGCCGACAACATAGGAGTGGTCCTTATCCAAGAACCATGGACCGTTGGCGGCCGAGTGATGGGGCTGAGCACTGCCAAAGGTAAGTTGATCTATGATAACGGCAGTAACAACCCTAGGGCTTGTATATATGTCAGTAACCATATAAGATCACTAAAAATGTCTCACTTTTGTTCCAGGGACATAGTAACAGAGGCACAGATGCAAGCAGGTGATGGAAACATGACAATTCTGCTTGCATCTGTGTATCTACCTTATGATGCTCCGGAGCCTCCGCCGACAATAGAGATGAGGCGGATTGTGGAGGAGAGCATCATAAATAAGAAACATATAATTATCGGCAGCGACGCAAACTCTCACCACACAGCGTGGGGGAGCAGTGACGTCAACTATCGAGGTGAGTGTCTTCTAAACTTTATAGCTGAGACAGACTTAGTTATACTCAATCAAGGCCGTAAGCCTACCTTTGTGCAGGGGTAAGGGAAGAGGTCTTAGATATAACATTGGCCACTAGGTACATTGCTACCAAGGTTCATGATTGGAAGGTTTTGGATGATCCGTCAGCGTCGGACCATATGTACATCTCCTTCAAGGTAAGCTCACACTACTACAGAGACACTTACAGGAATCCGAGGAAGACAGATTGGGGCAAGTTCCGCAGGGAACTAGAAGACCATCTGGTAAGATCGGACCAGGATGCTGGGCAAGAGGTTGGTATGATGGCTGCATGCATTGAGCATGACATAACAGAGTCATATCACAAAGCCTGTCCAGAGGTAAGTAGAAGCTCGAGAAGGCAGGCCTGTTGGTGGACACCAGGCCTGGAAGCCCGGAGAAGACATGTCCGCAGGTTGTACGGTAGAGTACAAGAAACTGGGACAACTACTTCTCTGCACTTACAGAGTACAATAAGGAGGTAAGAAGGGTCAAAGCTCGTGGAGGGAGTTCTGTCGGAGTATTGATAAAGTACCCGACTGTGCTAAGCTCAACAAGATCTTGGCCCGGAATCCAGGTAATGTTGTGGGCACAATCCGTAAGGAAGATGGCTCATATACAAATAGTCCCGAGGAAACACTTCAGGTTTTACTTAGAACACACTTTCCGGGATCTTTCCAACCCCTGGATACGGTTGCAGTCGAAGCCAGGCGTGAACCGAAAGGCAGAACGTCTAAGGAGGACTGGGACTGTGCCAGGAAGGTTCTTAACTTTAAAGGTATAAAATGGGCAGTAAACTCTTTTCAACCTTACAAATCACCAGGTATCGATGGTGTCTTTCCAGCTCTTTTGCAGGAAAGTGCGGATCTGGTGATACCACGGCTCATTAGCCTATTTAGAACAAGCTTAGCTACAGGTTTCATCCCTTCATCTTGGAGGACCTCGAGGGTTATATTTATACCGAAGCCAGGTAAAGCCTCCTATGAAGTTGCAAAGGCCTATAGACCCATTAGCTTAACATCCTTCTTCACCAAAACCATGGAGAAGGTTCTGGACAGGTATATTAGAGATAGTGTCTTGGTCTCCCACCCTCTGCACATAAATCAACATGCCTACCAGAAAGGTAAATCTTGTGAAACTGCTCTACACAGTTTGGTAAGACAGATTGAACAGGCTATTGCATACAAGGAAATAGCCTTGGTGACGTTTCTAGATATAGAAGGTGCCTTCGACAACACTAGCACTTTGTCGATAGTTTCAAAGCTCATATCTAGAGGCGTCAACTCCACCATTGTAAGATGGATTAAAAATATGTTAGGTAGTAGACGAGCACAAGCGTCCTTGTGTGGGGTTACAAGGGAGGTCAAAACCCAGCGAGGATGCCCACAGGGCGGCGTGCTGTCGCCAATGTTGTGGAACATCGTTGTGGATGATCTCCTCTGGGCTCTAAATGACCAAGGTATGTATGCTCAGGGCTATGCTGACGATATTGTTATTCTCATCAGAGGTAAGCACCAGACGACCTGTGCAGAACTCATGCAGAGGGCTCTTACTATAGTGGAGAGATGGTGTGACGGGGAGGGGCTGTCTGTCAACCCCTCGAAGACTGTCATGGTACCCTTCACGAACAAGAGGAGCCTTCGGATAACGAGTCCAATATTGGGTGGTCAACGAATTCAGGTGGGTAGAGAGTTCAAGTACCTAGGCATAACACTGGACGACAAACTCACCTGGAACAGGCACCTCACACAAATCACCAACCGGTCTCAGACCACACTCATGATGGTGAGACGCATGGTAGGGTGCACCTGGGGTCTCCGTCCGGAGATGTCAAAGTGGTTATACACTAGGGTCACTCGACCTATGCTAGCGTATGGCTCTATCGTGTGGTGGCCCAAAGTACAACAAGGCACAGCGGCAGCAACCCTGTCAAAGGTTCAGCGTATGGCGTGTCTTGGAATACTGGGTGCGATGAGAAGCACGTCTACTGCTGCTATGGAGGTAGTGCTAAATATTCCTCCCCTGGACATATTCCTCAAAGGGGAAGCGAGGATGGCGGCCTACAGACTACAGTGCAGTGGTAATTGGCATTATCATAATGCAAGTAAGCATTCTAGGATAGTCGATGTTATTAAGCTAGATATCCTAGAAATGACTCCCGACAGAATGACAAGGACCACTGATCTAGAGAAGCCATACAAGGTCAGTATTGTTGGTAGAGATGAGTGGAGTCAGGAGCCTCCTTACATGAGGAATGCCCTACCTGGTACACGGATGGATCCAGAACTGGACGAGGGACTGGAGCAGGAGTACTAGGGGTCAGACCCAAGTTGAGCGTAAGCATAAGTCTGGGCAAACTGGCAACTGTCTTTCAGGCGGAGGTGACAGCCATTGCTGAATGTGCAAGGATTAATGTAAGTAGAGGCTATAGAGGCAAAGTCATTTACATTAACTCGGACAGTAGAGCGGCGTTGTTGGCCTTGGACAGCCAGGAAACGTCTCTCAAAACTGTATGGGAATGCCACAAGGTAATTAAAACACTGGCAGAAGCCAACAAGGTTAATTTGTTATGGGTGCCAGGACACAGTGGGGTCGAAGGGAACGAAGGTGCGGATAAATGTGCTAACATAGGTGCCAGCACCACCCTCATTGGCCCGGAACCAGCGTGCTGCATCTCATACAGCCTAGCACGCCGCTCAGTTGCGGAGTGGGTCACAGGTGAACACCAAAGACACTGGGTAAGCGTAGACGGTAACAGACAAACTAAAAGGGTGTTAAGTGGACCATCCCAAGCCCTGGCAGTAGAAGCTGTAAGTCTAAACAGAGTGGAACCCGAAGAGTAGTTGGTTTTATCACTGGACACTGGGGTTCCGCGGTCACCTGCAGAGAATGGGTATAAGAGTCGAGGATATCCTCTGCAGGAAATGTGGTGAGGCAGTAGAAACAGCTCACCATGTCATGTTCAATTGTCCGGCACTGCTGAGAAGGAGACAACAAACCCTGGGTACTTATTGTACGGAGGAGGGGTACAAACAGGAGAGTATTTTATCTAAGATCAACAGGTTTTCAAAGGATCTTGGGTTTGATGGTGAGTAGTCTCCTGTAAATGAGGGTGCACAATAAGCCAATGGCTGCGAGGCAATTACTAGGAGGCACAATGCACAAACCTAGCCCTCAAAAAAAAAAAAAAAAAAGCGGAAGACGAAACTTGACTGAAAAATAGTATTCATTGTGCATAAGTATCAATCAAATGTACGTCATGTGTATTATTTTTATTTTCAAAACATGGTTATTGGGTAAAAATCCCCTTTTTGTCTTAAGTCCAATAAAAGTTAACTATACATACAAAGTAACCGAGCTATGGGGTTTTTTAATCATCACTTTTACAGGATGACTCTGTACTATTATGGATAGTCAGCAATATGTCTAATAATGCCAGGTTTATAAGTATTGTTTTTTCAACTAAACCACCGTTGATACATAAACTTATTTCATGAGTTTTCTAATATTTTATGTATTTTAACCCATTTTCAATTTAATGTGACGTCATTGATTTGAATCAGCAGGTCTCATGATTATGAGATGTGATCAAAACGTGACTAGAATATAGAGCCCAGAGTAAACCAACACAGATTCAGCGATTTGTAAGGGATTGACAACGCATCTCCATGTAAACTTATATGCTTAACAAATGTGGAGTTGACAGACTCGTAGAATTTGTTTTGTAACGAACAAGAATTATATTTTTCGGTTAAAATTGTAGTTTTGTAATTTTTATGGCTATCTTTTTATCCCTTGAAAAGGTAAAGTTTGTCCAACTTATGACTATAAAGTCCTCTCTACCACTCAACCTAGATCTTTACCTAGTGTTACCGCGAAGTCAGTTAACAAATTGTTAGTGGTGACTGCGAGGATCGATCCCGCGCCACAAGATTGATGAGCTCCAAAATCGTGTGCGATACCAATCCGCCACGGATCCTCTAACAACAAGAACGTATGTACCTGATTCCTACAGAGCCGCAAAGAGTAGGTTTAAGCACCTTTATGCTCTTGCTATTGATTAATTTAAAACTATAACAAAAGCAATGGATTGTAGATTTATTTATGGATAGTTTTCTCTTCCAGAAATCGTCATCTTCAGAAAATCAACTTTTTATTTAGCACCCCCTAAATAAAGACAAACATATACAAAACCAGTGATTTGTTAATTTACAATTCAACGTCAAATTTAACAACCTCCGATGAACTCTCTCATTGTATTATTGAGATATTTGAATTTTTCCCAATTTTCTGACAAAGTAATCCAGGGGCTATTGCCACATATTGATTGCTATTGTGGTTTAGGTCTAATCACTGTACCTTGAGGTACTCCAGGAGTGCACTAGACGTTGATTGCAGATCCTTGTACTAATCTCTAAGGACTTGGTCCTGCGGGACTGAGAGCTATTGTCCGTCCCTCTGAACAGTAATATATAATTACCCTCTGAATTGATAATAGTTGAACATCAGTTATAGGTAAATAAATAACATAACTTTAGGACAATTTTCAATCGATTAGTTTTGAGAGGTAGCATGAAACCATCGCTCTAAGTGTCAACACGTTTCACAAAGCTACTTTCGCAGTAATAATGTTTGAGAAAAATATTGACGTTTCATATAAAAGTTTATATTAAACTTTCCGTAGACCGGTTTTGATCATTAGACATCGACCCGCATGTAAATACAAATTCGCAATATTCAAACTAACATGGTCTAATGGTCGAAAACAGTCCATGACAAAGTTAAATATAATTTCATTCAGGAGTATACATTATCTTATCCGTGATTATAATGATACAATTAACTATAGAGATGCAACAAATGTTAGAATTTGCTATAATATTGTATTCATAACGACATTGTAAGTATTACACTATTTTACTTTTAAAAATATTTTATACATGTCATTTACAATTCAAAAATATGTTTTAAAAGTATATAGAAATTTTACTTTTAAGTCATGAAAAGGTGTAAGGTATTGATGTCAAAGTTTAGTTTATTCAACGACAAAACATGTTTCTTCGCTTTTAAACATTTCCCACGTAAAACTAATACATATTTTATGTCATTTCCCCCTAAAACAGCTGCTTTCAAACACGTGCACTAGTTAGCTAATGTTGCATTTTTATTCCTTTTTCCATTTGTATTACTTTCGTAGTGATAGTGAATGAGACAAATATTCATAGTTTCATATAAAAGTGTATATTTAACTGTGAACCGGTTTGGATCACTACACTACTGACCAACCCACATGCTAGTACAATATTGCTTAATATAAACAATATTCACACGTACATGGTCTGATAATCAAAACCAGCCATGACAAAGTTAAAAATAAATTAAATCAGGTACTATACATTTTCTTATTAGTATTATAACGATACAATTAACTATATACATGCAACAAAAGCAAAAGAAAATTTGTTCTTAACTATATTTCTTCTTAACAACTTTCATTCTTAACGACATTGTATTACACTATTTTACATTTAAGAATATTATACCAATACACGTAATTTCCTATTCTAAAGATGTGTTTTAGAAGTTTTAGACACGTTGCTTTTAAGTAAAGAAATTTGATATGGAATGTATGTCGAAGTTAGGCATACAACAACAAAACAGGTTTCTTCGCTTTTAAACATTTCCCAAGTAAAAATTGTTAGATATTTTATGTCATTTTGCTCAAAAAACAGCTGCTTTAGACACGAATTAAAGTTGCATTTTTCCTCCTTGTGAAAGAAAGGTTAGTTTTGATAATCTTTTCCTCCATAGTGATACAAACCAATGCTTTATTTATCTTATCTGTTAAAGTGTTACGTTGGCTGAGAGCTAAGCAAAGAGTGTCACTGTGGATTCTGCACTCTTGTAGTATAATTTGTTCTGTTTTGTAGATGCAGTCGATGTTTGTTTGTTTTTGTGAACAAATAAGTAACGATTATTTTGGTTTCAATCACACGACCTAAGTAAAAAAGAGTTTTCAAAACTCTTCTTTGTTTGGATTCTTCTCGTTCTTGTTCAATATTTTATAACGGTGACAGGGTTTTCTGGTGGCTTTGCTTTGAAAGCTTTTATACCTGCCCATAAACCTTTTCATAAGTCGATAGTATGAAGTCCTTGAAACATTACGCGCACTAATAACCACGTTTTGTTACAACTATAATCTAGTTCTTCCGGTTCACACCGCGTCCAAACTGTATAATTAGGTTGAGATATTTCGGCCTCGTTGTGGAGTACCATCAGTTAGTGATTGGTTTAAACTGAAGACTGGCAGTGACTGAAGTAGCACTCCACAGCGAGGCCGAAATATCTCAACCTATTTATCAAATTTGGACGCGGTGTGAACCGGAAAAACTAGATTATAGTTGTGACACCGGCCGCGAAAGCCTAAGGAGTTAAGTTCAGGTTTTGTTACCGTTAGGTGATAGCTACAGACTTTACATCTGTAACCACCGAATGGTAAAATACAATATTAGAAACCTCTTACATGGTGCAATTAGTTAATATTGCTTTTCTTAAGTGAAAGGTAACAGCTGTATCGGGCAGTTCATAATGAAACCAATAACCTCTCTCCCACAGGACTGCAACAAGAAAACAGCTGTATCTTTTTTAATACGTTTTAAACACCAAGTCCACATATAGTCATCTAATACACTATTTGAAATTCACACGATTATTGGGCATATTTTAGCTTAATTTGTTACAACGGGTCATGTCTATTCTTGTACTTTTTTGTTTCAAATAATTATTAAGCTGAGATATATATGTATATGACAGTAAAAATGTTAACCTTTAGTCCATTAAGAAGAACGAAATTGTGGAACAATTCTGTGCTGAGAACATTTCACAAGAACGACGAAGCAACTGTAGAAGTGAAGAATGTGAATCTCTCAAGACAAGCCAATTCGTCACTTAAAATCCTCCTCAAGTCAGATTCCGTGTTTGTCTTGGGATAAACAAAACACGATTTACTCGAAATGTCACGGATTTCCAGTGAAGTACTTCTTTCATTGTAACGAGTTTCCGAAAAGAAATAAATCAATAGTTAAGGAAGCAAAGGAATAAATATTTATACGTCCGGCGGAGAGGCTGTCAACGGGGCCGCTCCATCCACTTATTGGCCCTGAAACGACCGGGGAACGATAGGAGATGTGAAGATCCATGGTAGGAGATCCCTGTCACTAGGTAGGAAACACCTGAAGATCAGCTGGAATGGGGAAACTAGGAAGGGATGAACGGTGAGGCTGGTTTTACTATGTACGGCCTACATTAAAGGAAATCGAGGAAAAAGGGTCACGTGACCCAGTTTTTAACCAACTTCCTGCGCAAGAGGAGGTCATGTGACTTGTTTTGTCCGAGCGTAGCTTTTGAACATGAAAACTATTTTGAACGCGGTTTGTGCCGTTTTGTAGAACCTAACTTCCTAGTAGTCCCATATACTCAAAAATCTTTTTGAATCGCACTTAAGCTTTGATATGAAAAATTCAACCTGGTTAGCTAATGTTTTCTAGATAGCTTACTCTGCCTGGAATGTTTCTTTTCAATGAAAATTATTCCAACATCGAGATTCTCCAGCATGTTAATTCTGACATCCATCATTAAAACCTCATTCATACAAACCCCTATACGAGTCTGTACAAGGTTGTTGTGGTGACCATAGTAGAGAGCCTCAGAGGCCCTTCTGGCCGATGAAGAAAAGTTAGTTGTTACTATTTAAGTAATGTCTTGATTATAGGTGATTCTTTAGTACGGCAGGCCAGTCTAAACTGTGTATATAAAGGTGCTTTGCTTGAATGTTGTCCTGGTGCACGTATTGTACATATTAAGGAAAGGTTGATGAACTATGTTGATTACAATCTGTCAATCATTCACTTTCACGCAGGCAACAATCTGAGGAGAGGTTACAGGGGGACCGGGGTATGATGGAGGACATGGAAAAAAACAGGCCCTTCATAGTATGGCTGACTTGCTGTTTACAACTAAACAACACTTTCCAAATTCAAAAATCTTTGTAAACAGCATCTTGATTCGTTCAGACATTAGTTACAAAGCCCTTTTCAATTTTAATAGTCAGCTTGAGGTAATGTGTGACAACTTCGGTGTCATTTTTGTTGAGGCCAACTGTTGGGTTGCGAGGAGAGATCTCGGTCGAGATGGTAGACACTTGAACAGGGGAGGCGTGGCGCGGCTCGCGGCGCTGTTTGAGGCTGTGATGGATTTTGGTCTCAAGCTCGATACTGAGCAGTCTCCTGCAGTTTCTCCCTCAGGCTCTGACCCCAACTCAACCTCTGAGGCACCACCAATTCCGGGAAACGGGCAGTTTTGAGGGAGAGCTATCTTCGTTTGGCTCATGTCAATATGCGCTCCCTCAACACAGGATTTGATGAACTGCTTACTCTTGCGCAAGACTTCAATTTTGATTTGATTGGCATTACCGAGACGTGGCTTGACCCTAACACCCCTTCTTCAAACTATGAGATGCCAGGTTACACTTTGATCAGAGCTGATCGCAGCTCACAGCCGGGTGGTGGAGTTGCGATTTACATAAAGGAGTCTCTAAGCTTTGAGCGAGTCGATCTGACTCATACTGATCCTGGCATTGAACATATTTCGTTGATTCTCAAACTGAGAGAGTGTAAACTGGGGGTTGCCATTGTCTACAAGCCACCTGATGTGAACTACAGCTGTCTCAAGTCTCTTTTTCAATCTTTCTTTGTAGACATGGCTGTTGAGGTTGACAACGTGGTTTGTTTAGGAGACACCAATGTGGACCTTATGTCAGATACTTGCAGTGCTTCCAATTATCTTCGTCGTCTGATCAAGTTCCACAACGTTGTACAGCATATCAGTGAGCCGACCCGAGTTACGTGTACTTGAAACACTGATTGATCATCTGTATGCTGACAAAGCCACCAAAATAGAAAGGTGTGGAGTTTTAGATACTTCAAGTATCATCGATCATCGAGGATTGAAAATAACGGACCATAAGCTGATATACTGTGACTTGAAATTTGTTAGAGAGAAGACACAGCCAAAGTTAATAAAGTACAGATTATTCCAAGTTCAATTTAAATGACACATTGGCCATGGTTGCAGAAGTGGGCTGGAATAAAGCTTGTGATCTCAATAATGTTGATGAAATAGAACAATTCATAGTGTCTAATATTAAAAGAGTTTTTGACAAACATGCTCCAATAGTCACAAAAAGAATAACAAAAAAGAAAGCTCCTTGGAGAACCCAAGAAATCTTAGAGCTTACGAAGGTAAAAGAAAAATTGAAGAGAAAGTTTGATGTAGAGAAAAATGCTGCTACCTGGGCAGAATACAAAGTTGCAAGAAATGTTTTGAACACAGCTATAAGATCAGCAAAAAAGAATTATTTTGAAGACAAACTATCTGATTGTGGAAACCCTTGCGATTTCTGGAAATGTTTACGACAGAGTGGTATCGTTGGATCAAAAGGGCAAGATCAAAGACTGCCTTCAAACTTAGATATAAACGAGATAAACAAGTATTTTGCAGAAATGGGAAAGTTTTTTGAGTCCGACAAAATGTTGGAGCAGTTCTATAATAATAACAGAAAAATGGGAGTTACTGCTGAGTTTGAATTCAGGAAAGTGTCAAGTGACGAAGTTACGTCGGCAATGAACGAAATTACTTCCAGAGCAGTAGGCACAGATGACATTGGAATCCACATGATACGAGCAGTAAGTCCATATGCTATTGATGCCATTACTCACCTAGTAAATATGTCCTTGGCGAGAGATGAGTTCCCACAGACATGGAAGATGAGTATTGTCAAACCCCTGCCAAAAACCCAGACACCAACGAGTGTCTCTTTGAGGCCTATCTCTATTTTGCCAGCAATGTCGAAGATAGTGGAGAAACTCGTCGTAAGACAAGTCACCCATTTTATTGAAGAACAAAATATTCTCCCAAAACTTCAGTCTGTTCAGAAAACATCATGGGACATGTACTGCATTGGTAAATTTATTCAACGACTTGTTTGAGACTCGAGACAGAAGTCAATGTAGTTCTCTAGTTATGCTAGACTACTCACAGGCTTTCGACTCCATAAGCCATTCGTTGTTGCTTGCCAAGATGAAATTCCTCGGATTTGGTGAACATGCACTCAACTGGTTTAAGTCATATCTTGTGGAAAGACATCAAGTGACGAGAGTGGGTACCGAGACTTCATATCCCTTAGTCAAGGCTAGTGTTCCGCAAGGCAGTTGTCTAGGCCCTGTCCTCTTCACGTTGTACACTTCAGATTTGGACAGGTGTGCGTCACTGCACAGCCCATTTATATGCTGATGACTGCCAGGTGCATACATTTGAGTTAAATGAGTTGGAGGAGGCGATTGGAAAAGTTAATTCTGATTTGGAGTGTACAGATGTGGTCGAGAAAACATGGACTTAAGCTGAATGCCAATAAATGCACAGTGTTGTATATAGCAGCACCGACAAATCCAGCGTATTAAAGATAGCAATGTGCAAGTAATGATTGGTGATGAATGCTTGAGCGTCAGTGAGACTGTGAAGACGCTGGGCGTCGTTCTGGACAGTGAACTGAGTTTTTCTGACCACATAACGTATGTATCTCAGAGAGCACTGGGGAGGCTGCGAGGCATGTACATGCTGAGATCCATCTTACCCGAGAACGTTAAGCTGCGCCTTGTTCTGTCTCTTGTGTTGCCTATATTTTATTACTGTTTTCCTGCATACGGAAATAGCATCTCGAGGGAAGACGCTGAACGTATTCAAAAATTGCAAAACACCGCAATACGATTTGTGTATTCACTTTGTAAAAGAAATCATGTGTCTCCCTTCCGAGAAGCTGCAGGTCTCATGACCATGGATGCTGTGTGTAGGATGCAAACTTGCTGCCTCATAAACCGAGTTCTGCACCAGCAGGAGCCGCGGTATCTTGCAGAGAGGCTTTGTAGTCGGGCCGATATCTCAGCGCAGCACACGGCAGGATAACAAGCTTCACTTCAATAAAGTGAAGCTGGAGATTGGTCGAAGGGGATTTTCCCACTTCGGTCCAAAATTGTACAACGACCTGCCCTGTGACCTCAAATCGCTCAAAGGCCACCAATTTCAAAAGAATATTAAAAGTATATACTTTCAACTCAAAGTTATTGATAGTTCTAGTCATAGTTTTGTTCTCAGTTGTCTATATTTATGTTGTCTATATTTATTGTACCATACTGTGTATTGTGACGTGAGTTATTATGAAAAACAGATTTGTATCTGATAATCGCTTGAGAATAAAGGCATGTTTATTTATTTATTTATTTATTTATTTTACAAATCAAAGAGAACTTCGTCTAAAATATAGACTAATTTCATGCCAATATCTTCTAGGTTAAATTTCCAGATTGTATGTTCGGCCTGGACGTTCAAATTGACATAAAGTCAAGAGAGTTTCAAAATTAGAGAGAAATTTTAGAGGTAAGTAAAAACAAACTTTACTTAAGAATGATATGATAGGGAAAATACAACCTGATATTAACCAAACTCTATAATTTGCAAACAAGTGATGATCGATGACCGCTGTTTACAGTATAAACCCGTAATAAATGCTATCCAATAAATACTATTTTCCGCGTTGAATGCATTTTTGTATTTAACAAGTTTGCAAGTTTAACAAGTTTTACATTTAATATTTTATTTAGTCAGGGTACAGCTTACACCACGTTGATTAATAAAGATAATTTACACGGATACTGTCAATGATATACTGTCTAAAATCATATGTTTAATTGTTATTCTTGAAATGGACGTTTTCAATTTTCTTCGGTTTAAAAAGGTCATGAGTTGCTGGTAAAAGTGTTTTCGTCCTTCGTCTCATGAGTCCAATAAAGATTGTTCAAAAAACTGTTTAAATTTGTTTGATTTTCTTGCTTAAAAGTTTTCACACTTAGAGAAATTAGAGATTTGATAACTTTCTCTAAGTTGTTTCAGTTGGAACCACCGATCAACTTCACCAATAGTATACCGGAATAACCACTGGCTAGATAAAAACAAAATGTATTACAGTATTAGACCTTCTTGTTATAATCAACTGCTGCATGCCAATGGAAATATTTACAATATGGTCTAACGTCATTGGTTTGGACCAAGAACCGCCAATGTATTACGATTTGTGATTAGTCATCAAAACGTGACCAGAATAGAAACTAGGATAAAACACACAGATTCAGCGATTCGGTAACGGATTGACAACCGATCATCCATGTTTACGCAGAATGTTTACCAACATGTGAACGAAAACATTGAGTTCAGCACTTTAACTAGTCGTATTAACCTAGGTCAACTCACGCTTTTAGCAAAGGTCCAAGTAAAAGTGTTAACGAGTAAAAGTTGAGTATACTTTGTGTGTTGTTATTGCATTGGATTGCATTGGACCATTACCATTCTCTGCTTCGTTGACCCCAAAGGAAATTGACTGTGGCATAAAAGAAATAAAATCTTGAAAGTCACTGCTTACTGGCGCAAGATGGCGGGTTAGACTGCTTAGCTATTTGAAGACACGCCGAAGGTCACTAAGGTCGTTGTTGAGGTACTCGTTCACGGAATAGAACAGGTGACTGTTGAAAAATCCCGCAGGCCACCGAGGTACATCCGTCATTTGGTTGTCCTCACACATTCAGGCAAAAGATTAAACATCCTGAGGGCACAAGTTGGAAAAGACTTGAAAGTTTGACTCAGCCTGACTCGAGGAATGTTTAGATGGTCCCGATGTCTTGTGTTGTAGTTATGAACCTGAGATCTGGTGTCCAGAAGGTTACGACTTTCTTTTGCATAATACAGACAGAATGTAGTGGCAGAATAATGTCGGAATGCCTAAGTGGCGAAACAGCGGCTCACAGTGTTCTTGATCAGCACTGCCAGTGATGACACGAACTACATGCTTCTGAAGAATGAAGACGTCGGCAGCTGCAGAAGCATGACCCCAGAGTTCGATGTGACTTTGAATCCTAGAAGTTTCACAAAACATTAGGGTCAAGTTTTGCATTGCGCGACAAAGAACACACCAGTCGTGTTTTACTCTCATTTCGCCGAAAGCCGTTTGCTTCAAACCAGGCACTCACTTCAAGAAGACTCGTCGACGCGGACTCACATGCAGTCCTCTCACCATGAGACAGAAGCGTGTTGTCATCGGCCGAGAGGACAGTGTCTCCGACTTGGTCTATATCAATGGTAAGAATAAAAAGAAAAACCCTAGTATTGAGCCTTGGGGGACGCTATAAAGAGTACGTGAAGTTCTTCAGAGTTGGCACCGTCAATGGACACACGTTGGCGTCTGCTTTGCAAATAGCTCGTGAAGGTCCTGGGAGTGGTGTCGACAAAGCCGTAACATTCTAGTCTTTGAAGCAAAAGGTGATGATTCACGCAGTCAAAGAATTTGCTAAGATCGCAAAGTCAAGGCCAAAGAACCACCATCTTCGAAAGCCCGGTATGACTGGAGAAAATAAGATGACGCTAGGTAAAAGTCAAGGTTGAGTGGTACAGACGACATTGTAGTCCTAACTTCGCCTCGTCAAACAAGGCAAACTTAACCTTTACCTTTAAGTATTGTTTGTATTAAATAATCGGGTTAGGTTATCTTTTACAAATAACATTCAACTCTTCCTAGTGACGTACTTTTTTTGCATGTAAAAATAATACTGTACTTCATAACTATAATTAATATTTGTTATTACTTATTTGTTTTGACATAATATGCCGAGCTTGTGCGTTTCATTAGCTGGGCTACATAAATTTACGTATCTTTACAGTCATACGAGTATGCTTGGTTTAAAAGATAACATAAACAACGACGGGTAAGGAAGGAAAGGTTGTTATGTCAAATGCAGGAGATATTGTTAGTGATTTGTGTAGTTTAGAGCTGTGCTCCTTGTCCAATGATACATCGGTAACCTACATCAAGGAGGGGGTCTACATGGAAATTGCTATTTCCTAGCAATAATGTCAAACGTCAATGCAACTCCTTTCTACCAAATTTATAGAGTTCTTCTGGAGAAAAACTACTCCTAACGTTTTGGGTAGTTAAAAACTCCATCCATCTTCAGAGGACTACACTAATAAAGGAACTTATCAGTACAAGTAGTTTTTCTCCAGAAGTGGCAGGAAAAGTCCGTTTCTTCCTTTTACTAAATTGGTCTCCGCCACTATTATGAACTTTCAAACTAACAGCTAGTTTATAATGATCACCATAAGTATTTATTTTTTTCTGTTAGTGAAATTGAAATCGGGGATGTTAAAATCGAAAAAAATGTAGGGCCACCCTGATGCACCTTCATTGTCTTAATAAAGCCTTAAAATTGTTTGCATACATTTTTGTATTGTCAATTATACAATCACTTGATTTCTCAGAACCACCATAGAACAACTTATATTTTGTATACTAAATCTAATCTAATTAATTTGATTCTCTATAAACGTTTGGACGTAGTTATAAAATTATGCACATAGTTTATTGGGTCAAGCCTAGATGTGCAAGAAACTACATCTTCCTTCAGCACTGCAACGATTATATCGGCAGATTTAATGAAACAACTGCACTAGTATCTGTTAACACATCTCTAATAATACAGTATAGGTGTCTCCCTTATATACAACCGTGTAACATCTTGTAACCCTAAAAGTCTGTAACATAGATGGTGGTTTCGATTTTTCAGAGCCTAATTTATTTCCAAACAGGACCGTTGCAAGGATTTTTGGACGGACAGCGCCTGATCCCATATGCGAAACCAAGATGGTATGAGGGGAAGTTTCTTACTTGAAAATTGAAGAATCATATTTTGCATTGTAAAATGTTGACGTAACTTCCGGATCACCTTATCCGGAGTGAGGGACACCATTTCTATGCACGCCAAAGGAACCTTATTATTTTTGCGAACACATACTAATGATTACCTTTGATATTCTAAAAAATACTTTTAGATCCACCCTGTATGTGTAATAGTAAGATTACCAAGTGTTGATTAATAGGTCTGTGCATTTCCGACTGTTGATAATCACGTCGTTCGACTGCCAATGACAAGTTAGGGCCAATCACCAGTCTATATATTAGACTGTCCATTCCACATTAGGTACTTAGTCTTGATACCCTGTCATTTGGGGATATTGCAGTTGGTACTTCACTCAATCTAACTGTTGATTTGATTTTGAAAATAAATCCTGATGAGTAAAGTTACATTTGAAAAACAAGAATCAACGAGTGCAAATTGAAATTAAGTTACAAGTTCTAGTCGGTATGAGTTGTGGGACTCCTGAAATATCCATTATATCTTCATCTCTTTAAACAAGACAGACTTTGCTTTTCTTTCCTCTTGGGAAGAAAATGGTGGAGGAAATGGTAAGTTAAAATGAAGGGACGAAACTGAAAACAGGTTGGTAAAGGTGGGGTTTTACTATTGAAAAATATTTTGAACTAGAAATACCTAAATGTTTGTAGACTAAAGTTCCTGTAGATGATCATTGGTACTTGAAGCATCAAGAATCTTCTACAGGACCTTCAAGCTAAAATCAAGGTAATTCTAGTTTCAAATAGGTCCTGAAACCGGAACTTAGTGTCATGAACTGTTTGGATCAAAGCCTGCTTGCCATACTAGAACCAAGAATCCTTTATTGCCACCAAACACTTTACAATCATTAGATAATATGACAATACTGCAGACTACTACACCCTAGATTGTGCTGCAACTTGAAAATAAATTTACATAAATGTAACGAGGCAAGTAATTTGTACTTAGGGAGGGTTTCAACGACTGTTGTAATAGAGACGTAAAACCCATAAGAGACTGCCTTTATTACTTATCGTTTTCGTCAGTTTATACACGCAAAGTTTGGGAAGCTAGAGTTCTTTACTACACTGAATTTGAAATTAATTTCTTGAAATACATGATAGTTTGTTATTATACATATTATATGTATACCCGAATAAAGATCATAAATTTACTTCTAAGGTAAAAACACGTTTGTCAGTTGAGTTGCGGTGTGGAAATGAACATTACGGGGACTCAAACTTGTCAGTAACGACGCTATTATTGGTCCTTAACGATCATTTCACAGAATATTAGCCTACGGTTTATGTCGTGACTATTGCTTGAGTTACAGCTTGCTTGATTATTAACTGACTTTGGATATGAAATTCAAGTTATATGCATAGATATCACTAATTTTGAAATTATGTTGACACGTTGAGTTGCGGGTTTTAAATTAAAAGCTAATTTACACCATAGAAAATACGAAAACATATACAATCAATTCTTTGTTCGAAGTTTGTTGTTGATAATGGGAAAATTTCTGAGATTCTCCATACCGTTAATTTATAGGCAGATAATAAGTTTGTCTGTAAAAAATTGAAAACTAATAGGTCGTGTTCAGTCACGACTAGCTTCAATCCTCTGTACTTGCTAAAGCGGAACCAAATCTCCTTGAACCAACTTAAACAAGTCTTGATCCTTGAGCTTTGAGTTCCTCAACCAAAGTTACGTTTGTTATATTTTATTCTATTGGATCTTCATAAACTCTCTGTATTATGCATTTAACGTATTATGCATAGCTTTCCGTACTTGATTACATGGACGTAATAAAATAAGATACTAAGGTTCAATCAGTATTTCGGACGTTTTCCATCGTTTTAGTGAACAATAAACCAATAACGACTACGGCCAGTGACAGCTGCTCGCCGACTGATTGGCTGGCTGGCTGAGAGCAGCGGACGACCAATCACATGTGTATCAAGTGATCAATCACAGCCAAAAATACCTGTTTACACAAACAATAGGGGAAGAAATTCTTTATTTATTTATTTATTTTTTTATAAACGGTATACACCTTTTAAAAAAATTACATGCTTGATAAACAACTTACATTATTTAAATTATTGATATAAAGGTCTATTTCGTCCAATCCATTCCGAATATTGTGGTACTTTATTTTTTGTACATCTTATTTTTTTCGTGAGTTTAATGTTCGGGGTGGTTATGGGTAACAATTAACAAGGGACTAAATTACACAAACAGTTTGATGATGAAGAGTTGGATTTAGACAGATGGTGATAATAAATAGTGTAGAAAAAATTAGTACATATTGATAGTAATGGTAATAATGTGTACAGTATTTGAGACAAAAAGTAAAAAAATGATAACATGACAGGAGTTGTATAATTATATAACAAATATAACATAGTAATAACAATGCATAAAATGTGACTTAAGATTAAATAACAAGAAATAGTTGCGTATAAGTAGATAACAATGAATATATATTTATATACGTTTTAAGTTTGGATTCTTGCAGGGATACTATTTATAGATTAATAATATGTAAAAAAGAAAAACATCGAGTACCCTGTAAGTTTAATGGTGCGACCGCGGTTTTGGGTCTAGACCATCATCCGGTAGTAGTACAATACAAATATTTATATAAATATAACGTGGTAGATAACAGTACATAAAATTTGACTATAAGATTATAACGAGATAAATAGTCTATGCGTGGATAACAATGGATAAATATGTGCATTGATATAATAAATAACAAGTAGATATATATAGACAATAACATGAATAAATATAACATGCATTAACAGGAGATTATTTCAATGATTTGACTTAGTCTTTTCTTGAACTGAGATTCAGTCATGAAGAAGAGATCTATCGAGTCAGGAAGGCCCCAAACGGTGAAGTCTCGGTGAAGGGCTATGGTAGGCATAGAGAGTACCCTGGAACTACCTATGAAACAACGTCGGTGTTCGAGTAGACCAGGAACAGTGGAGATTGATTTTCGCTAAAGGTCAGGACAGTCGCAGGTAGAGCTGATCAGTTTCTTCATCATAAGATCAGCAATCTTGCGTCTGGACGATACAAGAGTCCCAGCTGTAACGCAGATCTTCAACTGGAACATCCCTGTAGCCGAAACCAAAGTGAGTCCAACAAATCTGAGAAGCGAATCTGGATACGCTCCAACTGCTCAATGTGTCCAATCTGGTGAGGAGACCAGGAAGGCGAGCAATACTCTAGAATTGGTCGAACCAAGTGCACAAAAGAGTTCTTAAGGTCAGGGCGAAAAACCATCTCTGGCTGTTCTTACTATGAAATCCATGACACTGGTCGCACGCTTGCAAACAGCCGAGATGTGATCTTCCGGGTTCAGTGTAGAAGAGATGAGCACCCTAGGTCCTTTACAGTGTTGGAGCGAGTGAAAATCAATCCACCGATGCTATAATCATAGTGAAGTGGCCTTCTAGAGCGACTAAAAGTAATGATGGTGCATTTCGAAGTGTTGAGTTCCATGTCGTTGAGCAGGCACCAGCGGTCAATACCATCAAACCATCCTGCAGAAGCCGACTGTCTGCCTCCATGGAGATTTCCTTGTAGACTTTGGCGTCATCAGCAAACATCAACAAGCGTGAGTTGACTACAGCCTCCTGGATATCGTTCACAAACAAGAAGAATAAGATGGGGCCCAGGAGCGACCCTTGGGGTACGCCGGAAGATGCAATGAAAGGTGAAGACCTCTCTCCCCTAAATCTCACTATCAAGAGCGGCCAACAAGGTAACTCCTAAACCATCCAAGAAGCGACCCAGTGATTCCCAAGGCCTCAAGCGGCGATCAGCAGGCAATGGTTAATCCTGTCAAAGGCCTTGGATAGGTCCAGATATAAGCTGTCAGTCTGATGACTTCTATTGAAGGAGGAAACTATGTCGTCCTGGTACAGGAGAAGGTTGGTGGTCCTTTTTTATAAACCCGTGTTGAGTTGAGGAGATGATATTTCTTGCAGCAAAGACAACCTTCGAGGCACCAACGATTCATAGACCTTGGCAAGGGCAGGTTGAATAGCAATGGGCCTGTAGTTTCTAGCATTTGTTTGGTCACCATTCTTCAGGATTGGAGTAATAAAGCTGAATTTTAAATGTTTAGGGAAGCATCCTTTTTCAATAGAGCGTTAACAAAATGTGATTTAGAGATAGGAGCGAATCTCATACCCACAATACTAGGCACGCCAATCAACTAAGAAATAGCTATCATAGGCTTTACATATATGATCAACTTCCTGTGTAGCTGGAGTTAGACTGTACAATAAATTACCTCTAAATATTAGATCAGAAACTGATTTAAAGATTTTTAAAAGAAAGCTAAAACAATTCTTTTGAACAAAGCATTTTATAGTGTGGGTGAGTTCATTGGTAGTTCAAATTGAATATTCATGATCAAGATAAGGCTTCAATACTTTACTTTCAGGACAACTTTTACTAGATAAATATAATTTTTACAACTATAATTTGGCCAAACCCTGTACCAGGGATTTTATCATTTTAAAATTTAGTATGTATCAAAATTAGCTATAATTACTGTAATATGAAGTGTCAACACAATTCTATTGTATAATGACCTCAATAAATGTTAAATGTTAAATGGTGGCCATATCCTTGATTGGCCTGGAGGCCAGTTCAGGAGCAAATGAGGAGGACCAATCAACATTCGGAAGATTGAAGTCACCCAGGAGAAGTGTAAATTCCTTGCTAATATCTCTCGTTAGAAGAAGTTCATCGACTGATGAAGCAAAGTCAAGTATTGTCTTGATGGCTTGTCAGGTGGAAGATAGACACAGCCAGGAAAAGGAATCGATCCATTGACAACTGAATGGAGACAAAGATACTTTCATTGCTGGTAATGGTGGGAGTTAAAACATTTGACTTTAAGTTGTCCCTTATTGCAATCAACACGTCACCTCCGTTAAGTTTGGTAGAAGTTAAGGGTGAATGGTCACATCTAAATACCATGTAGTTGGCAAGGCTTAGTTCAGCATTGGATATGTCAGAAGATAAATTAGTTTCCACCAGGGCTATAACATCAAAGTTGTTCCTGGCAACCGTAAGCTTCAAATCCTTAAGTTTACTCCTAAGCCCGTTGACATTTTGAAAATATAGATGAAGCTTTCAGTGGCTTGCGGAGTTTAGGAGTTTTTTGCAGATGGTACTGATTTGACTATGGCAGGTACTCCACTGATATACTTGATCTTAGGTCAGCTTCCCCGTTTTCAGAACGAATTTTGAGCTCATTCCTTAGGTGGTTAAGATAATCCCGCTCCTGAATAGTTTTATCTCTTGAAACAGAGACACCAGCCAATGATGGATCAACTCTCTCAACCTCCTCCTTTGAAAACCCCTGGATGAATTGTCTGGTTTCATCAATTGACCTTAGTATGATGAGCCTTAGAGGTCGAACTTTGTCCTTAGAGGGTTTACCCAATCTATATGACTTGGCGTCGTTAATATCAATTTGACTGTTCATAGTAGAGACAATTTTAGTGACCAGATGTTTGTCATGCTCTTGTTTGACCCTGATATCTTTGCTCGAACTTTCCTTTAAATTGAATAATATGACGTTGGTTGCACGCCGAGAGCGTTCGTTAATTTCACCTATGATTTCCTCCGGGTTAGAAGAGACCTTACTATTTTTAATGCTTGAAGGTCTTGCTCAAGGTCCGTTATGCGATTCTCAGAGGTAACAATTCTGGGTTCTAGGGCATTGATTTTTAAATTTATAGATTTTATGTCTTCTTTTATAGGCGCTATGTCTTCTTGCTTCAAACAGTCAACTTTGCCTATAAGGTGATCCACCTTTTTAGTAAGTTCAGACATTTGAGTAAGTAAATAGATCATAGGCGTGCTGCTTGAATGAGAACAGTCGACCCTATTGCAAAACCACTTGAGATTTTATTCCCCGCATGCTTTGCATAGTCAGTAGGTGACATTTTACACAATCAGCATGAAACCATCGGTCACAATCTTTGTCACAGCATATTGCTTTATCTGAGTCCAATACAAGTTTCATACATAATGCAGGAGTGCACAGGTACCACGATAGCGTTTAGAGTTTTGATGCATGAGTCATCTTTTTTTCAAAGAAGTTAAAATGACTAACAGTAATCTAGAAAGTTTCGTACACGGTGAATCACCACAGCTTGTTGTAGGCCTAAGCGGAACATCAATTTAATGAATTTCGGACAACAATTTTGGGGGTAGGGTTTTAGAATATTGGGTAGGATATTGGGCGAGGTGCTTCTCCTTCACAAAAAAAGTTCGCAATAATATTGCAACCTCAGGGATTTACAAGCAATTTTGTACCTGAGTACTGTATATAGAACAAGTGAGATATCTATTGTCAGCAGAGCAGCTCACATACCGTAGAGACACTGATAACAGTATCAACTCAACTGTCAGCCACAGCTGTCATACTGTCAGTCAGTTCTATTGTAATGTACACATTATTTAACAGCTTGTCTCGGCTATTGTGTTCACATTGTAGTTGAGTGACAGAAAACAGCATTAGTACGATCGAAGAATATAACGTTGAGGATGCGCAGTACGTGCGGTAAAAATAACAGTGTAATCTATCAGTAGGAGATCTGTGAAAGCCATGAGGTACATAAATGTATGGTTTAGACTACATTTTTATCTGCAGTGTGGTAACTTTTCCATGTACGAAAGTTTGAGACACAAGCGTCTATTTTACGTCTTTTATAGAAACTTTATGTCAGGCCATACACATGTTACGGCTTTTGCACCATTAGATTTACTTTGTAGGTTTGTGCCGTGTAGGTTGACAACTTTGCGGTCTATTTAATGTTTCCATAACTCATCTTCATACGTCAAACGTGAAATTGCATGAAGTTATTGTCAGAGTTACGATCATTTTGTGGTTCTACTTAGGCAATTCAATCTATAGAATAATATGTTTTCAACGAGGGAAGCATGTGTTTTAGACAAGTTTGTTATGAGTAAACGAAGACTATAATTTTAAAAGTTGTTTAACTTGTCTGTTACCACGCTAACCCCATTCGTTTGTTCTTAGAGATTATTCCAAAGAATGTTTCAGTAGTGCTGATATTATTAATTGAGTCAGAGTACTGTAGGTTAAGACACAAATTTTCAAAATAAATTCCTACTTTTTAAATGGAACACGTCATTTTCCATTGACTCAGCCTAAGTGGCAAGAAAGTTGTCAGACTCCTCAACCATGGCAGTTGAGAAATTTCGATCACGTTTGATTATCTTTTTCTAAAGCTCTCTCAGGAGTCAATGCTACAAGAAGGCGATGGTTGACCTGTGACCTACTAAAGGTATCGAAGTATTGTTGTTAACGGCGACTGATAATATGGAAGAGTCTCTTTACGGTAGATCGCCCCTGGGTGTTGTTGGTGAGTACAGTACGTCTTTTAAATCGTTTCAGCTGGTGATATTTAAATTAAAAGTGTATGATCACCATAACTCATTTACTGTGGTTCCTAGGGCCTATTGAGACAAAACCCAAATAAACTATTCTTAATGTTTATAGAAGGCCAACCGAAAATGTACATAGTTTCTATGTTCATGCTGATCCCCAGTGTTGGAATCTGACCGCAATTTGTTTGTGCAGATAACTTGATACTGAGGAACAATAAAAGGAGACAAGGGTCCAAAATTCGATCGAGTATCTTTCTAGCTAGCACGGTATGAATCTTCTCCGTCCACTCCCATTGGAAGGCTGAGTGACCATCCAACTGACAGTGTTCATAACTTGCGCCGGTCTTTCGTGTGGAATACAGAGCATTTACCCTGTACCGACGGTTTAACTATACTTGCATATAATTTTTACTGTACTGTCAGTGTACAAAGTCCATGTTATCAAAACACAAGCATGTAATGTCCAATTAATTTATACGAATATTTTTAAAAGTTATTCTTAGACGGTGGATCCATTGCTGGATCCTATAGAAAAACGCTTGTCGTGGGAGTTTCCAATTATTTATAACGGTACTTTTTCCTCAAGGCTAACGCCAGGCCGATGTAAATCGCAAAGTTACTTGGAGTCTCCACCGGATGTTCTTGGACGGTGACGAGACGGGGGAGACCTTCTACGATTGTCCCGGCGCTAGTGTTGATGGAGAACTAGTCCTGTCACTTCTGGTATTGGTGACCACTGTCCAGCCTTGTTCGTTGAAATGTCTATGGCTAGCTTTCTATTAATTTAAGTCAATAGACTATGATAGACGGATACAGTGTAGGCACGCCCGGATTAGCCATTATTTACGCCCTAGGCCAAAGTTCTAGATTGCGCCCCCTTCTGTGTTCTGAGAGGTTTGAGGTGTGTGGAATTTTTTGCCAAATTTAACTGTACATAAGGCAGTTTGCACCGCGACTGGTAACCAAGACTAGAGACAGGAGACCGCGACCAACATGTGCCTCGGTGTCTTCTGTATGTCCCCTGTCTCTATCGCATGCGCGAACTAGCGCCTGTTCAAAGCTAGATGACAAATACATAGATTGCGGTCACCTGTCTCTGGTCTCGGTCTTCGGTCATGACGCGAACCACCCGCCAGTCGTTCTAGAGCCTATTTGGAACTATTTTAGCCATTTACTAATTTTTAATTAATTAAATAATATATTCCAAGATATAAGCAGCAAACGGAATAGAAAAACGGGTATCAATGAACTTACTTGAATAGATATAAGATGTTCGCTTTAAGGACGGTGTGAAGGAAAATTTGGTAAAGACGTACCTGGCGTTTTAGATGAACAAAATGTCCCCCAAAATTGAATGGTCAATGATTGTTAATCCTTGTTAAATTTCGTGTTTTTCGCCGTTCATTTTACTCCTTGTGGGGGTAGTGTGGTGAACATTAATCTATGTTTAATCACATGTTAGTTTTGTTTCGTAACAGAATTTTGTAAACATTCAATTATGTAAACACAACTTTATTTCCGTTGAACTCATTATTTAATTAATTCGTTGAGTAAGTTTTGATACGTACACAATCCCACTGTCCCTCACCTCATCTTCGTTAATCTTCACCTTCCTCCCTGTCAGGTCTTCTTTCATCTCTAGTCACTGAGACAAGTCTCCCATGTCACATCATTCGTTGCAGATCTCTGGTCACCACTCCTCACCGCAAGTTCAAGTGTCGCAGCTCCCCGGAGATGATTGGCCCACCTGCTCCACCGTTGAGAACTTTGCCGTCACCCTGGCAAGGAGCCCTTACAGAGAAACTGTCATCCGGGCCAGATGACCTCTGGTTTTTTATCGAGGTTGATACTCCTCCGACTCCTCCTCCTCGTTGCCGAGTCCCGGGCTTGCCACCGGCTTAGCGGAGTTAAAAATTAGGTTTTTGTTTATTTTATAGATGTGTAAAAACCGTGAAAACCCACATCTCCTTGGCGGGGCGCGAAGCCCGGTAGCAATCCTCTGTGCAAACCCGACCTGCTTGTTGCCCGTTTCCACCGACCAAGGGACCTAATAGGGTGTTATCAACACTCTAATATGAAAGAAGGAAAAGAGAATGACTCGATTTTCACTTTTTCATACTTAGAGTGAACGCAGACCCGAGTGCCAAGCAAGACGGGTGACCACGGTGTAACCTCCCTTAACCAAGGGACCTAATCGGGTGTTATTAGCGGACGTTACAGCGCAGCCGGTCGAGGAGTGCTACCTTATGTATATACAAATAAATTCTGACTTGAGTTGCCATAGAAATTATATGTTGCATTTTTAATGTTATCGTTAATAATTTGTGGAATTTTAAAGTAACTATGGAAATAAAATTTTTAATTGTTAAATAATTAATATGAAAGAGTCCTGGAAATCTAACCCTCTAGCCCTATACCCTATACATTTAAAATTAATGGTTAGGACATCGGTCGTGAAAGCTTAACGGATGTATGAAACTGAGTTTATGATAAATAACGTTACTATCAAAACTATTCAGGATATGGTGAAATATTGTTAAATTGGTTTCTGATGTAATAAGACCATTATGCTACATTTATGGTTATATATACACAATAATGTGCATATAAAGGATAATAATGTGTCACGATAAAGGGCTGTGGCGACACTGACGCAGAATATCGTCTGCTCCAAAGATGAAAATAAAAACTTGTTTTCGAAAATTGTCTTCTTAACCTAAATTTATTTCTCAAAGTAGTTTGGTTTACCATAAATTATAATTTGCACAAATTGAACATTTTTAGGGTTCAAGGTTAAGGTGATTTATTAACGATAGGGCTGTTTTAATCTATTTCAAATCATGTTCTCTGTTAGCAGTCAAAAGAACTTCTGGACCTTTGCTGATGAAAATGAAGTTCAAAAACTTCGTGATGAGGCTAACTTTAGATATGTGAAACTTCACAAAAGTAAAGAAGTAAGTAGCCTGACTTAGTTTAACGTCCTAATGTCCTACCCTAAACAAGAAATAGACATTCCTTAAGCTGTGTTGTGTTCTATTTCCAAGACACCAATAACTAGGCTGATTGGAGAGTAATCTGATCACGGCCAAACCATGTTAGGTATAAGGTAAAGTTTGTCTTGTTTAACGAGGCGAAGTTAGGACTACAAAGTCCTCTTTACCACTCAACCTCGACATTTACCTAGCATCACCATATAGTCACATAACATATTGTAAGTGGTGACAGCGGGGATCAAACCCGCGCCACCGGAGTGATGAGCTCTGGAGTCGCGCTATACCAACCCTCCACGGATCCGATCATAGGTACATAGTTTGACGTAACTTTGTGTTCCTATTTTGTGCTTATCAATTTATACACCTACCTGAAAACCTATACCAACAGGACCGGATCCAGGACTTAGTTTGAAGGGAGTCATGGTCGAAATCTAGCAGGGAGGGTTTAGAGGCTCACCCCAGTCAAGCAGAGAGTATGGGGATCCTCCCCTGGAAAAATGTCTTTTTATTTTTATTCAAACTAACTTAAACCGATCTTAAGGCTACAATACCTACAGTGATTTCTTTTTTTTTCTGAGTGAATAATTATTAATTAATACATAGCCATGAGTAAGATATACATAGCCATGACACGTGTTTCAGACAAAATTTTAGGCTGACTTCCCACAGACTTTGCTTGTACGAAAAGATTCCATCTTAAGCAGGGGTAAAACTGTGCCATGCACTTCCTCAACAAATTAAAGAATTATCAAATCTAAAGCGTTTTAAATTAACGTTGAGAAAATAGTTTTAGTTACCAATTCCTTGTACAGCGTGGGTGAGTTTATGGATCAAAATAACTAAAGAAATTTTGTATCAAAGTTTTACCGAATTTAAAATTACTCAAATAATTGTTCTGTAATTGTTATCAGTAACTTTAGTTTAGTTTTTTTTATTATTTTGTTTAATGATTTTGTAAGTATGTTCTTTTTTTGTTTGTTAAGTTATATGTCAACACAAAAATATTTGTATATTGACAAAAATTTTTTTAATAAATTGTTAATAGTATGCACACTACACTACTTGTTTCACTGGTATTATTCCAATATAGTGAGTCTATTTCAAATTTTATCATTGTGTTAATATTATTCGAATACTTTATTTATCTGTGTATTGTTCATCAGTGCTTATTAACTAATTGTCTACTTTGTTATGTGTTAGTTTTTAGACTTAACTATGTTAACCTCTTTGAAGAATTTCTTATTGTAAATGGTGTTCCGTTGGAGGAATAATTAAATACCCAGATAAGTCGTGTTAGTGTAAATAAGTTGCCCCTCAGCTTAGAGGTAATTATTTTGTCACAGGGTGATGAAAGTATATTCCTCACGTCCTCTGAAGAACGGACTTTACTTCTCTACTACCAACATCAATTGCGAGACTTCTGCCGGAAGTTTCTTCCAGCTATGCCTCGGGCTGTCGCTGGCACAGCTTTTAACTACTTTAAGCGGTTTTACCTCAACAATTCTGTAATGGATTACCATCCTAAAGAAATTTTGTAAGTACAATAACTACATAAGAAAACTGTTACTAATAAAAAACATTTGTGTAAGAAGAAAATAATTATATAAAATTCAGATCCAAATAACATAAAAATATAAACATTTGATCCAATTAACTTTCAATATTACCAGTAAACGAATGTCAATAAGACTGTAGTAAAACTGACTGAAGTACCGTTAGGCTACATACCTTATACCTTTTGTCTTCTTTGAAACCCCTACAAGATAGATTGTGTCAAATATTATTTGTAAAAATATTGTTAAATTTAAAATGTTAAACACTTTTTACTTAATGACTTAATATTTTTAGTACTTTAGATGACCTAGTTGCATGAAAGTTTGTTGTCAGGTCATGTGCTGCCTTAGTTGAAATCATGACTTTGAACAAAGAGGATCACTACGATGAGAAGGTATTTAAAACAGAAGAAAAGGGGAAATACACTCTTTAAATAGTGTACGATCAGTACAAAGTTGGTTTCATATGTTAATAGCGTTCCAAAAGGATGACAGTGAAGTATTTTTCATACTTATTGGATAATTTTAAGGAATTTCTTTTAAGATCACTTTTTTGTTTAAAATTATGTCTAACAATATGATTAAAAATGTCAATCCTACCAGGAGAATGGTTTTAACTGTGACGTACAGTGCTGAGACTGTGATATGAATGGACAGGGGGAGAGTCTTTATCACCTAGTTTGGCTGCCTAAGTAAGATAACCTGAGAAGAGTTTGTATCGCCCTGACAGATAAAGCCTAATTTAACTGTGGCCTAATTCTCAAACCTAATCAGTCTAAGGCTGTGAGTTTGAATCCTAGCAACTGCAATTTAGTCTTTTCAATTTCAACTTACTCCAGACCTAAATTGTGGCGATATGGAGACTGGTCCTTTCATCATGACAATGCGCCTGCCCACGTAGCCATCTCAGTGCGCTACTTTTTGGCCAATACTAGCATAACCAACTTTCCCCACGACCCGTACTCACCAAATCTTGCTTTACGTGACTTATTTATGTTCCCCAAAATCAAAAATAACATAAAAGATCACCATTATGACAAAAATGAAGGAGTGAAAAGGCAAACGAGGATGGAGCGTGTAGCCATTCAGACTAAGGGGTATGAGGGGTGCTTTAAACCATAGGAGCATTGAATGGACAAATGCATTAAATGGAGTGTATACTGAAGATATACATGTAAATTTGTAAAAAAAATAATAAAATACGGTTTTCATAATGGAATTCTTGTTATTTTTGGGTACACCCTCGTATCATTGAATATGTGAATTCCAGAGTCACCTGTGTATTCTTGGCGTCGAAGGTAGAAGAGTTCAACATCTCGATTCACCAGTTTGTGTCGAACATCAAGGGAGACGGGAGAAAGCGTCAGACATCATCATCAATAATGAGATGCTACTAATGCGACACTTAAACTATCAGCTGACTGTCCACAACCCGTTCCGAGCAGTGGAGGGAGCACTTATCGATATCAAGGTAAAGAAGTTGCGATGAAATACTGTACTGTTTACAATACAGATATTACTTAAGCTCGACCAAACGATCCTGTTTTTCAACATTAGGAATTATATTAAAATGTCTGTAAAATGCCTAGGTTTTTCTGCCTCCAGTAAAAAAGATCGACATTTTCCTCATTAAAAATAAAAATTTAGTCCAAAGAGTATAACAGTGTTTATAATAGATAGTGGATGATGCAACCTTTGCTCTAATAAATACAATTATTCTGTTCAAAAGTCCTAACCTAACAAATCATATAGAAGCTTTCTTAACTTTCCAGTTCCCACGTACACTTAGCTCCTTATACTGCAGACAGACGAACTTGATTGAGAGTGAAGGCACATAGGGGTACAAAGAGAGGCTCATTTCCACTGATTTTGCATCCTTTCTTCTTGCTGTCTTTGTTACCCAGATCACCCATTACCTCATTCACAGAATCGTAGGCAACCTCTTTCCCTCTCCAGCCAGTAGCAGCTACAATCCTTAGTCACGCAATCCAGTTGTCTGCCTCATTATTCCTTCTTAATCTCGCGTACGCTATCGGCTGTCGAATCCAAGTATACTTTGATACTTTGTTCTGAGACCCTGCCACTTCTAGAGGGTATTTTATGGTGAATATGGAATGAATGGTGTGATGAATGTTTTGATGAATGATGAGGTGTAGTTACAAACTAGAGCTGACTAATCTTTAGATTGGGTCATTAATTAACCTTTTTGACGTCATTGACGTTCATCCGCGGAGGACCAGGACAAGCACGAAATGTTATTGCTGTGAATCCACATTTCACGTTCTTTATTTTGTAGGTGCTGTGTTAGCTCATTATTTTGTGGCTAGATAGTTCTAATAGTTACAAAACAAAGAGACCTACTGCTCTGCCTCAAAACAGCAATCATGGAAGCCGCCTTCGCTTCTCGTTGGTTTAAAGGAGTCTATTGTGGCTGCAACAGCATTTCATGCTTGGCCTATATTTGCGAGTAAAACTAGTATATTTGGTATATTGTAAACATAGTAGACCTGGTATATTATATATAAATGGGGATAGGGGTATAGAAAATGTTAACACGATGCTTTTTTACTTAATTGTCTTAACTAAAGAAACTGTTTAAAATCATATACTGGAAAGAATTTTCAAATTTCAAAAATATTAAATACTTTGTAAACAAAACAAAAATATATATAACATGTTTATTTCATCCTTAAAAGTTTTATTTTGGTACAAGAAGAGATTAAAAAATATTACTTTACATATTGGGGTGAATAAAAAAAATAATCTATTTAGACGTTAAAGAAGACTAAGAACAATTTTACACAACGCTTAAAGGGTTAATAGCCCAACCACTAATTGTACGACGTGTGTCACAGACACGCAGTAACCTGGTAAACCCTGAGAGGTTGAGGCCTCAGGTGGAGGATGCCCTGGACAAGCTCTACCTGACTGACTCGTGTCTGCTGTTTGCACCGTCCCAGATCGCGTTGGCGGCCATCTTACACGCTGTCAGCAAACTTCAGGAGAACCTGGACTCCTTCGTCACCGAAACTCTTCTTGGTTCTAACAAGGAATTCATCGTTCACATCATCGAAATCATCAGAAGTAATAGTTTTTCAGTTAATATGTATTTTACGCTCGCTGGCACACTTATGTTAAGAGGATTAGTCAACCAAGCAGAACCTGTGTTTACCAATGAAATAGCGAGGTATTGATTATTTCTCTCCGTTAGACGAGGGGTAGGTGGAAATCCAAGTTTATCTTAAGTTTCAAAAACTCTACTAGGGTTGTCTTGCCTGGCTCAGTTCTTTGAAGAGTTGCGTATGCCGCCAACCTTGCTAATCCAGAGAAATGGTAGTAGCAATATTCCAACTTTGCTCCGCTGACTCAAAAAGTGGCAAAACATGGTTTTGGAATCCCCTGTTTCCAACAACGTTTATGAACCTAAACATACAAATGCAGGGTTATATGATATGGTAGGAGTGGTTCTATGTTCCTTAAACACTAAAAAAGCAAAAACTGCTTGTGAAAAAAATATAATATTGGCGTATGATTTTTAAAAAACCAGGTTATACAAACCTAGAGACAACCTTTGAGAAGTTGGAAAACAACTGTTCTTATCTCTACACCAAAAAATAACGAGGGACTTTTAGAGCATGTAAAGCAAATTTTTCTGGGGTGATCAATCTTCTTAATCTTTGTATTTTATTATTTTAAATTTGTAGATCTTAATATGTATAAACGCTAAATAGCTAAGTTATTACAGTAGAACTCCAATTATCCGAACTAATTGGGACCAGACCTCATTCGGTTAATCAAATATTCGGATAATTGGAGTTTTCACCAAAAATATAGGAAACTCAGAAAAAAAACTCTTTTCACAATATAATAGTATTTGGCGATAAGATGGTTCAGATGGATTCATTATAAGAATTTTATTTGGCACTCGTCTGCTTAAATTATAAAAATCAATCCAACTTGGGATAATCTTTTACAAGAAAATTTAAAATTATAGTTATATATATATAAAGTTCAAAATTACTGTCATAAGTTGTATCCGTTAATTCAATTTAATCATATGTTTTACTTATTTGTTTTGCAATTGTTTTATTAGTGTCATTTATCTGATGAAGAGTATTGAAAATACTTGAAATATATACGTTTTTCTCTTTGAAAATTGAGTTTTATAATTTAAGCAGACGAGTGCCAAATAAAATTCTAATACTAGTGTTATTGACTTGAATTACAAAAGTAAAATACACACATCAGACTTTACTTACTAAAGGGTCTTATTGCTTTTTAAACATATATGAATGTGTAAGCTGTTTTGCTGTCTTGATACATTTAGTACAGTCACTGCCAATACTAGTAGTGTCTTGTACTGTCACTCCCACTAGTGTATTGTTCAGTCACTTGAATCGTAGTTTGAAGAAACAACGTAGCAGAAATTAACAAAACTTCGTGTAATTTCTTTTCTTTAAAAGCGATTTGGATAATTGGCGATTCGGATGATTGGAGTTCGGATAATTGGAGTTCTACTGTACTAAAGAAATTTGAAGACAAAATGTGTGGACCGAAATGGGACTTGAAACCAAGTCTCTCACTTGCCGGGTGATGATTATTATAAGGTTGTGAAATAGTAAATGGAACAACAAAAGCAAAGCCATGGACTACTAATCAGTGGAATCAATGAGTCGGGGACAAAGCCATGAACCAAAGAAAGCTCTACATTTTTTTCTAACAGCATGAAAATCAGGGAAATTCGCACCTGTTAATTTAGTTTATTTGGTTTAAAACAAAGCAATAGTTTACAATATTTTATCGGTCAGAAAACAATGGTATTCACTATTCTGCTTGTGTCATAATATATAAAAGCTATATAGTAAATAATTATAAAATGGCAATAAAATACAATATCTTTTAGGGCAGTAGTACCGTATTAGTTTTCAATGATGTAGAAAGATTTAAAAATCCAATAAAACCCAATAGATTCAAACCAGTAAGCCCCTTGACAAGGTAATTCAAAGAGAGATTATAATCAAATTACACAAGATGTTATTAATACAAATTCTGCTATTATTAAAACAAAATGTCTGCATGAGACTTACAAAATTGATTGGAAGAATGAAGTTTTAATGTTTTTACGGCCGAATTTAGTTTGTGATAAATTCAAAATTAGACACCAGATAGGATTGCATGTAAACAGCCACTAAGGTATTTGTGCAAGGATAGGCATTTTGTATCATAACCTAAGGATTTTTAGTTTCTTCAGGCTTCATAGCTCTGCTCCTAAGAGTTTGAAGTTATTTTAACCTGATATGAAACTGTCAAAGGTTACTTAACAAGTTAACTTAAATGATTTTTCTGTTTTAGAAATTCGGTCCATGATCAAGAGTTACGATGCTCCTTCAAGAGAAATTATCAAGGGTTTGGAAAAGAGGTTAGAAAGGTGCAGAAACCAAGAAAACAACCCGGACAGTCAAATGTAAGTCATTATCCGAGAAATATTAAAATGTCTTAATCTGCAATACTCAAACGTATCACGGAAAGTAAAATTTTAAGATCATTCTAACAGTCTATCTCATTTTCAGATACAAAGAACGAATGAGGGAGAACTTGGACGATGATGATTTCGAATACGGTGTCAGAGTGTATTCAGAAAGTGAAAAACTTCCGTTGACTGGAGTATCGAGTCTAAGTTCAAACTCTAGTTAAGTTAATCAAATAAGTTAACTCTTGTCTAAGATAGTTGGAAACCGGATAATGTTATTTGATCTTCCTTCTCTCTTACCTTATTCATAATTTATTCTTGTGCTCAAAATGTGATAAAATGTGATCTCCAAAACATAACAAAATTAGGAATCAGAAAATTAACTTACTATTGATTTGCACCAAACTAGATAAACCGGTTTGGATCCAGGTAAGGAAATCAAGCATTAGTTATTGAGTTAGTAGGTTTATCTGTATAATAATTTCATTGTGGGTTGTATAATTTCTTTCTGTCAAGGTATACCAAGTGTTTTGTTTTTTAAAGCAATTAAGTTACTTGTAATGTAAATTATATATTTTTATCTCACGGAAAAGTTCTAAGCTGTCAATACACAATCTATTATTTGTCAACCCATGTTTAAAAATAACAAGACATACTATTTCATTATTTAAGACCTCATTGACAAGTTTTGTAAGCTTAATGTGCCAATTTTGTAATAACACTAATAAACTATTTTGAATTTGAGATTATTTCAACCTTTTTGACATTTGAATGTTAACAATTGACTGTAGTTATAACAAAGTTTTATTATATAGTTAAATATCATAGAAAATATTAAATAAAAGGACAATCTCACTCCAGCATACAAATTTGTTTATTCAACTCACAAATTGAATGAAAATTTTGGATTGTAGAGTAAATGTTCTTGTTTATATAGACTACCTAAAAAGTTTCCTTTTTAACCATTTCCTTTTAATTACTTAAGTTAGCTTTCAATCCTGCCCAAAAATGTTCCAAAATCAAAGAAGAAATTTGGTTTCTTGCCTGATTCCCGCAAAAGAATGAATCCAATCCGTCCACCTATTATGAAACCAGTTGAAAACCAATGGTCAGGAGTCTGACATGGACTAATGTAAAATTGACTTGTTCTACTGTCAATATCTGCTGAATAAGGGAACCAGAGCCCTCATGTAATGAGCACTCTCAGCAGATTTCAAACTGACAATGTGTCAATTGCACGGCCGCTAATGTGGTATCATGTTAAGTTCTGATTTCATTAATAAATGTTATTTCATATTCTCTATCTCTAGTTTTTCATTCATTCTTTTTGAAATTTGCAAAACATTTTCGTATTAGATTTTGTTTATTGATTTTTCCGTATCAAAATTAAAATGTACCTTATTGTGAAGAAAGAAGGCATTCTACTCCACACATGAAAACATGATGGAAGAAATATGTGAAGATTAGCTTTGTTTTCCTTGGTCTATTTATTTATTTGATTTGTCCTTTTTAAGTGTTTTTGTTTGTATTTATCGTTTTCTTGTGCATCTTGTATGCCACGGATTAAATAATTATGTTTTCCTCATTTCTTGTAGTTACCTAAAGAAAAACTATATATTTAAGACTTTTAGGCCAAGAAAAATCATAATTTAAAATGACTGTTTTAAATTTGTGTTATGTTAAGATTATTATATATATAATATATACATTTAAAGTTTTGCCATTTGACAGTAGGTGTTGAAGCTGAAAACTGCTTTCTGTTTTGTTCTACGTGGTAATAGAAATTAATAGCTCCATTCCCGTAGAAATTTGCTCAAGAACTACCTGAACACTTTACAATACATTTGTATCCTTATTTTCATACCTTAGTTGTTTGAATATGCATACGATAGACGGTAAAAGCCTTTTGATAGTGTGCAATGTATTTGTTTATTCAAAGCCAATTTAAATGTAAATTGAGCAACGCATGCGGCTGTCTAACGACATGACTTTGAGACAATGTACTGACATGCAAATACAACCGTTTGAAGTGTTAATTTTGGAATAATCACATGTACATCAGTAATGGTGCTCATTGACAGCTTCAGCTTCAATCAGTAAAACTTATATTTTTTCAACAGGGTAAAATCATAAAATGTAACTGGGTTGAAAATCATCGATCTTGGTATAATGTATCGGATGGAATGTAATGAATAGGTAGTTAATGTTCAGTTATGCTGACACAATAATATTTTGGCATACCATAGACATTGCTTGATTATAAAAATACTTACAAAGAAATATAAACCTGTATAGTTTTAAGGTACTTTGGAAAGGCTCTTTATGTCCTAGAGAGCCTTGAACCATTAAATGTTCTTAAAGTTCAACAAATGCTAATACAGTTGTTCGCAGCCACTGTCAGTTTTAGCAAAGATTATGATAGATAGATGCTGAATGGCTGAGGCAGGAAAATCAACATAGTTGCGGCAGCCCAAGCACAAATGATGCTGTGAGAGAATTTTTAAACGCATCAAGTAAAGCCACTGACAAAAGAAAAGTTTATTCATTCTCAAAATCGCAATTTGGTCAAAGCATTTTCAGTGGTTTTCAACACAAAATATGTTTTATTTAATAAAACCACTGTTTGAAAATCAATAACATTTTTAGTGTAGAGACTTGGAGTGTGAACTGTCGTAACTCAACAATGGGATATGGCACTGATAATGTGACACTTGCTGCTTCTGTCGGTTTAATAACGTAATGTTATATCAGCGATTTGTCCCAGCGCCTGTCCAACCTCTACGTATAATTGACAGTTGGTTTTCTCTTAAATGAAACAATAATATCAAAATCCATATCATTATTATCTGTAGCTTTGCCACGTGGTAATAATTGCCAAGATTAAACAAATGCAAAAATATTGGTAGATTATTTTAAATATCATAGAAAATATTAAATAAAAGGACAATCTCACTCCAGCATACAAATTTGTTTATTCAACTCACAAATTGAATGAAAATTTTGGATTGTAGAGTAAATGTTAGACTACCTAAAAAGTTTCCTTTTTCAACCATTTCCTTTTAATTACTTAAGTTAGCTTTCAATCCTGCCCAAAAAATGTTCCAAAATCAAACAAGAAATTGGGTTTCTTGCCTGATTCCCGCTTAAAAGAATGAATCCAATCCCGTCCACCCCTATTATGAAACCAGTTGAAAACCAATGGTCAGGAGTCTGACATGGACTAATGTAAAATTGACTTGTTCTACTGTCAATATCTGCTGAATATGGGGAACCAGAGTCCTCATGTAATGAGCACTCTCAGCAGATTTCAAACTGACAATGTGTCAATTGCACAGCCGCGTTAACTAATGTGGTATCATGTTAAGTTCTGATTTCATTAATAAATGTTATTTCATATTCTCTATCTCTAGTTTTTCATTCATTCTTTTTGAAATTTGCAAGACATTTTCTTATTAGATTTGTTTATTGAATTTTCCATATAAAATTAAAGCACCTTATTGTGAAGAAGAAGACATTCTACTCCACACATGAAAACATGATGGAAGAAATATGTGAAGATTAGCTTTGTTTTCCTTGGTCTATTTATTTATTTGATTTGTCCTTTTTTAAGTGTTTTGTTTGTATTTATCGTTTTCCTGTGCATCTTGTATGCCACAGATTAAATATTTCTTTCTCATTTCTTGTAGTTACCTAAAGAAAAACTATAAAGTTAAGACTTTTAGGCCAAGAAAAATTATAATTTAAATTTACTGTTTTTAAATTTTTGTTTTGTTAGGATTAATTATTATAGTTATAATATATACATGTAAAGTTTTGCCATTTGACACAGTAGATGTTCTGAAGCTGAAAACTGCTTTCTGTTTTGTTCTACGTGCAATAGAAATTAATAGCTCCATTCCCGTAGAAATTTGCTCAAGAACTACCTGAACACTTTACAATACATTTGTATCCTTATTTTCATACCTTAGTTGTTTGAATATGCATACGATAGACGGTAAAAGCCCTTTGGTAGTGTGCAATGTATTTGTTTATTCAAAGCCAATTTAAATGTAAATTGAACAACGCACGCGGCTGTCTAACGACATGACTTTGAGACAATGTACTGACATGCAAATACAACCGTTTGAAGTGTTAATTTTTGGAATAATCACATGTACATCAGTAATGGTGCTCATTGACAGCTTCAGCTTCAATCAGTAAAACTTATATTTTTTCAACAGGGTAAAATCATAAAATGTAACTGTTAACATGGATAAGTCGGTGGATTTCTTTCTTCAATTTTTGACTCACATTTTGGCTAAGATTTTTAAAATACAATCTGAAAGGTTGTTGTTACTTACAAACCTTTCAACTATAAAAAATCATCGATCTTGGTATAATGTATCGGATGGAATGTAATGAATAGGTAGTTGATGTTCAGTTATGCTGACACAATAATATTTTGGCATACCATAGACATTGCTTGATTATAAAAATACTTACAAAGAAATATAAACCTGTATAGTTTTAAGGTACTTTGGAAAGGCTCTTTATGTCCTAGAGAGCCTTGAACCATTAAATGTTCTTAAAGAAGTTCAACAAATGCTAATACAGTTGTTCGCAGCCACTGTCAGTTTTAGCAAAGATTATGATAGATAGATGCTGAATGCCTGAGGCAGGAAAATCAACATAGTTGCGGCAGCCCAAGCACAAATGGCGCTGTGAGAGAATTTTTTAAACGCATCAAGTAAAGCCACTGACAAAAGATAAAGTTTATTCATTCTCAAAAATCGCACAATTTGGTCAAAGCATTTTCAGTGGTTTTTCAACACAAAATATGTTTTATTTAATAAAACCACTGTTTGAAAATCAATTACATTGTTAGTGTACTTGGAGTGGAACTGTCGTAACTCAACAATGGGATATGGCACTGATAATGTGACACTTGCTGCTTCTGTCGGTTTAATAACGTAATGTTATATCAGCGATTTGTCCCCGTCCAACCTCTACGTATAATTGACAGTTGGTTTTCTCTTAAATGAAACAATAATATCAAAACCCATATTATTATTATCTGTAGCTTTGCCACGTGGTAATAAGCCAAGATTAAACAAATGCAAAAATATTGGTAGATTATTTTAAATAACAAATAAAGGTAAAAGTTCTCACCAGGTAAGTTGCTCATCCTGTTACACAGAAGGTTGCAAAAGGTTCAACTTGGATGATTCTTTTTGAACTCCAAAGGTCTCCAAATCGAAACTAATGTTTCTTTCGTTTTGCCCACTGTGCTTAAAACTAAATATTTCCTAACTTCAGTAAGACCTCAGAAGGTGGCAGGAGACACAACAGTCTGTTCTACGATGTCCCTGAAGGGCCTTTAAAAGTATCAAGAAACATTTTCTTTACCTCTGAGATAAAATGTCAGAATTCTGACTTTTTTTCTCAGATAAAAACATGTCGAAATTCTGACTTTTTATCTCAGATATTTCTCCTTCGAGAAAAAAGGTCGAAATTCTGGGTTAAAATCTCAGAACTCCGACATTTAAGTCAAAACCGTAAATTAAGACTAGTTCTGACTTAAAACTCATAAATAACTAACTACTTCAAGCGATTTTCAACTTTATTTTCACAAACTATTTTATTTAAAATAACTTAACCTATTTAATCTCCATTACGAGTATACAGGGTGAATTTTATATGCCCCCCACCTTGACTTTTGTAAAAGACTAAAAAGAATAACTTTTTGAAACCCTTTAGAGCATGTTTTTATAGGATTATAAAGTTTGTTTTGACAAACTTTTTGGGAAAAATTCCACCGAAAAGGGGTGTTCCGGCAGTCCGATTTTGCTGGTTTACAAACTCGACTAAGATATTTACAAACAGAACATTTGTGCCTAATTTCATGATAATTGGACAAATTTGAACATTACTTCCATTTGTAACCGATAAACAGATTCAACTTCTCAAGAATTTGAGATAGACAATGTTTTAAATGGCCATTCCCTTTTCCAAACTTTCAAAAACAGACCAAAATACACCATAATAAATAATTGACCATAGATACCCCACTAAAACTTAACCCATTAATAAAAACTCACATTTCTTGTTGCTGACTTCACGAACAGTTTTTAAAATTATTGAAACATTAGAGAGGTAAAGTTGGTGATGAAAACTACGTAGTCTGTGTAGGGGTACTCGGGCGTGAAATGCTTAGAGAAGTGTGGAGAGGGCAACCAAAATCAGATGAAGTTTACTGTTTTTAGATCATTAACGCCACTTTTTTGGTGAAAAGCCCTTCCGGAAAGGGGGTTCCGGTAGTCTGATTTTGCTGGTTAACAAACTTGACTAAGGTACATTTACAAACAGGAAATTTGTACCAAATACTGTCAGCATGTCTTACAACCTGCTAAACACCCATTTTGATTGGCTATTTTTTGACCAAATAAAATTGCTTCCTCACCGTTGATGTGAACTAGGCCTTAGCGTAATCCATATTCTGTTTAAACAATAATGCATATTTCTCACAATTACAAAATTAATAATAAAGACTGTTTGGTCCTAACTTTGTCTCGTTAATAAAGACATTTTTCATTTCCACAACAGGGGAAGAATAAATAACAGCAGATCACGATAATATAAAAATTTATTTCATAGCGTATACTATACAATATTTTATATCAGAGTTGTATATAGTCTCAATTGATCAGTCGTATATCTTAGAGCATTTAAAAATAAATAAACTGATACACATCAACAAAACTGTACAAATTAATCAAAGACTCAAGAGCTACCTGATAAAAAATTAAAATAAACAATACCCAATATTTGTAAGTACAAATTATGTACATTGTTAATTCAACTGATGAATAATTAACAGAAAGATATGTAAAGACACGATATTAGTCTATTTTTACTAGGCCAAACTTGGAGGTTTATTTTTAACCATTCAATTATGCTAATTGTTCATGTTTGTCCAAGTTACAAACTAAATTCAAAACACTCACTGCCGTTAATTTAATTTATATTACACAATACTTTAGCCGTTAGTAGTCACTTGTTTAATTTGTATTGGTGCAATTTCTCAACTAATCCTTTTTTCCTTTTCTAATAAAAATCATTGAATAAGAAATTATTATGGACTTTTTCCACCACTGTAGAGGAATTGGAAAGAGGCAGCTGTCATAAATACGAGGGGGGACCCAAAAGTATCGGGAATCGGCCGATGGCGAGGTGGGGAGCGCATAGTTCACATTTTGGCTGATAGGGGATAAAAGCCCAACTCTTCCTAATTCAGTGCACTCGGTGTGGCCAGTCTGAGAGGCTGTGAAGAGGAGCTGTGTGCATTTTTCTAAAAGTAGTATTTGTTCTGCCTCGTTTTGTTTTGATGATTTAATTAAATGGACAAAGTTCAGCAGTGAGGTTTTTGTTTTTTTTCTTGGTAAGAACGCGTCAGAAACGGTTGCAATTATTGAAAAAGCTTACAAAGACGATGTTTTGAGCAAAACCAGAATGAAACGAGTATTTTTCCCAAATTCAAGATGGCGCCATGTCAATTGAAGACAAGCCTCGTCTTGGAGGACCTTCAAATTCTCGGACTGGTGAAATTGTTCAGAAAAACCCGTCAATATTGCAAGAAAGACCATTCAGGACCATTGGAATCTTTGCGTCTGGAGTGTGCAAAATTGGTGCAAATTTCAACACACTCCAGACCTAAATTATGAGGTGCTTAAAACCATGGGAGCATCGAATGAACAAATGCATTACACTAAATGGGGTAAACTGAAGGTAAACATGTAAATAGTAAAAAAATAATAAAATAAGGTTTTTATTATGGAATTCCGTTATTTGGGTACCTAAGTAATGTTGTCCAACAACTTCAACGTAAACCACAATAATAGTTGGAAATTAAATTATTTAAATGGTAAAAGAAGCCCGGTATTTCACTTCTATGTTTGTGTTGTTGAAAAATATTGTAGTTTACTTTTTATTTTAGGAAAATTAGCTAATTATATAAAAATTAAATTTTAAAAAGAACTTTATGAACAGGTGGATTTAAAATTGGAAAAATGGTGGATTTTTGTGTGCTTAACAGTTGTTTTGAAAATAGTGATTTTTTTAAAACAATTAATAACAGCAGGCAGAGGAGACAGTGAGTGTTCACATTGATTTTCCATGCCCTCTATAGATCTAACGTGTGGTAAGGAAGGACAGCAATGGGTTTTTGTGTTAATGATACTAATTCTCAACCCCACTCACATGAAGTTGAAATTTCAATTTCTGGTACCTTGTATTTCTTGTCAACCGCATTTTGTGGAAACATTTATCTGATTCCTTCAATGGCTTGCGTGGCGAGAAAATTACTAGCTTGCTTCAGATCCAATATATTGTTCATCCTTAGCTTTAAACTTCAAGTGCCATGTGACAAACGTCCGGATCTACGAGGGTATAGAAAATCAACGTTGTTCAGTGTTTGGATATGTTGTATAGACGTATCTAGAATACAAACAGGTAAAAATACCTTAATAGTCTTATTTAAATTACTATCACAGTAAATAATTCAAAAGAAACTCATTGAAGTTACCCCTATATACCCAGCAGTTAAGGGGCTAAGAACAAGTAAATTTATCATAACCAGGTCAAAGATTATAATAATTATGACTTGGAAATATGATTACCACAGTATATATGTATATCCTAAATATTAGTTTCACATACATTTGGTTTTAAAAATGGTCAGACATTTTTGTTTTTGGATTATGATTACATTTATAGGGAGTTACATACCATTATGAGTTTTATGTTATAGGTATATCAGGCAATTTAAGTCACAGTTACTTACTCTGGATGTAAAACAACTTACTTTTAAAAAAAGTACTTAAATGTGGTTAAAATTACTTTCTAAAGAAAACTAAACAATATTTCCTATTGAAGTAGCAAAATTTACTTGTGGAAACCAACAAACCCTTTACTGTTATGCTTATAATGCCTTCATGAAGATTATAATGACAACTACACTAACTAGCTCATAGAACTAATTTAAGTATAAATGTCTCAAGGTCAACAAAAATAACACTTGTTCTTAATCTCACGAGCCCAATCAACATTGATAATGTAATTCTAAGGACTGTTAAAAGAAATAAATATGATATAGTCAATGTTGAAAGCCGTTATGTGATTAAAACCATTTCTTATATTGTACCAAATTAGTTCTATCTATCAATTACCAATATCTCCTATTGAACGTTATACTAGCTCATATTGTACTAAATCGGTATACAAAGTTTGTAATTTTAAAAGCACGAGAGCAAATATTTATTTTTGAAATGATTGAATGCCAGTTATTCAGTCTTTTCACAATATATAACGTTTTAGATTACTTCAAATATTTGAATGTTGTGTGATTTTGGAAGTTTTATGTTAACTAATTGTTACATATAAGCAAGAACGGACATCTCTTGGAAAAGGAAACACCGCAGACACCACATTTGTTACTTGATCTCCTTGTAGAAAAACAAAGCTGTGATGATTACACAAGTGAAGATAGCCGCTGCACCATACCATGGTGTAAATCCTACAGGATATCATACTTGAAGTAGTCATAGCGTGGTATTAGGCCACACGAACGGAACAGACCTACCGTCTGGCTTTGATAACCTTGACACTTGACAACCAGAAGTTTCCATACAAACAACCAAATGTTGAATAAACTAATAACTAGTCTAGGATTATTCCTATGCAAACATTTGGTTTACGGTGCACACTTTAAATCTTAGGTCCCATGTTGTGATTTTTTTAGCCTTTAAAAAATATTTAGAAAATCCAGAAACTCCAAAATATATGTACACACAATCTAATTTAACTCAATACTAGAATCATACAATTACATTATAAAATCAATGTAAAACAAATCTAAAACGTCCTGTACATGTAACTATATATTTTAATTGTACATATATATATATATATAACTGTTGACATATTTACAGTGTACTAACTATTCAACAAACAATAAACATAAAACATATACTACAGCTGATTTATACACAAGTAATTCTTAATAAACCTAGTTGCTATTTACCGATACCCACCAGTGCCTCATCCATAAGTTCGTCATCAGTAATACAAGGGGAGGCGGAATGGGGGAAGGGGATGATGAGGGGAGAGGGAGCAGGAGATTTGACAATATGCACAGAGACAGAGGGGGAGGCAGGAAACATGGGAGGGGGAGGAGTGATATTTTTGCGAAGAGGAACGACAGAAGCCATTGCTCGTTCTGGTACCGAAATCAGCTTTTCCGGGAGGATGGATTTTGTCGGCAGATTTGAAAAGTCTAAGAGGATTTCTGCAGCTTCTTGTGGAGTAGGCATTGTTTTAGGAGGGTCTGGAGGGCGTATAGGCTCTGATACTTCAGGGGAAGGTTCGTCCGAGGTGAACGACATTGAGCCGATAGGGAGTTCTATCTTTAAACTGCTCAAAATGTCATCTTTAGTTGAAGAGCCTGACGAATCCAAAACTTGACTCTCATCGGTTAATTCAAGTTCAAGAGAGTTCTTGAGACTTTGAGGAGGCAAGATTTGCTTAGCTTCTACAATCAAATCATCTAATTTTGGAATAAGAGGATATTTAGAATCAGATTTCATCGAAAGATCCATAAATTTACTCTGATCCAAAGTTTTGCTTCCATCATATTTGTCTTTTTTCAAGTCATCTAGTGCAACAGTTGCAGTTCTTTGAGATAGTTTTGGTATTTGAAATTTTGTATCTAGCTGTTTCATTAGGCCCTGAACAACTAGCTCAGGAGATATGGTCGGAGGTGTCAATGTTTTGTAGGCATCTGAGTCGTCTTTCAAATTATTTGGACTCATTCTACGAGCATCACTCTTGGATGAGCTGAAAATGGATTTGTCTCCAGGTTTAGTAGATCGCGGTCTGCTATCTCGACTTCCACTACTTTTGGCAGATTTCACTACACTAGAAGAACTCTTTGATGCTCCTAGGACTTTACTGCTAGTTTTTGTTGATGAGCCTTTACCAGGCAAAGGCTGTGGCTTTTCCGAAGCAGGGCCACTGTTCACTCCAGGTTTCAAACCGGTGTGAGTTTTAGGCGAACCACTTCCTGAACTACTCCCTCCAGAACTCGAAGACTTACTAGATTTGTTAGGATCCTTCGTTCTTGTTTTATTTATTGTGATTTTCATACCATCTGAGCTTGGTTTCACCATGTATTCACCAGGAGTTTTACTGTCTCCAGGTTTAGGACCCCCAACACTACTTTTATCCCCAGTTTTTACTATGGTTGCTCCACTTCTGTCTTTAACACTACTTGATTTAACAGTTCCCTCGATTACAGGATCACCACAGTGTTGGGCTGACTTTAGTTTGTCCACAATTGCAGAGAGAGAACCTTTTCTATTTCTCACCATTGGTTGCGATTTGCCGTCACATCCATTTCCTGAGGGAGGAGTGGATCCTCCGCTCTGAGTTGTTACTGTCAGCTCGGTACTTGACAAATCCAACTGCTTCAGTTTAACGGTAGAAGATTTCAACTTTGGACTTTGATGGCCTGAGCTACCAGATTTTCTTTCTTTGTCTCTGCTGGATTCTTTACTACTAGATGACTTTTTTGAGGATGACTCTGACTTTGGGGAACTTACGGCAGATTTTAAAGCGACATACTCGGTTTGCCTGAACTCCCTTGATGTTTTGGAGAAGACGTGCCGTGTTTGGGACTACTTTTAGGACTGGATACCGAGTATGCTGGACTTGGCGAATGTTTTGGACTGTGCTTGACTGACTTTGGACTTCCCTTACTACTAACAATGGACAATGGAGTCGGTGAACTGCTATATTTTTGAATACTGGAGTTTGGGGAAGCCGACCTGGGAGATCCACAGTCAGCAGGTTTGATTGAAACTGTAACTGGTTTAGTCAAAGGGTCTTGTTTCATGGGTACTTTTTCTGGTGGTCCCATCCCAGAATCGTCTTTCCTTCTTTTACGTTTCTTGTCAGTCCTTGATTTGTCATCACTCTTACTACTTTTCCCACTTTTCCTTGACCTGTCCTCCTTGCTACTACTGATGGCAGTAACAGTGAGTGTACTTGGTATTGTACAAGAGGGTGTTTGCACAAGAGGAATAATTTCAATCCCTGGTCTGCGCTCCAACACTGAGTTTAAACTCTGCGATGGGGATATCATAGAGTTGCAAGTTATCGGAGTGATACTGACTGAGGGAGGAATTAGATTCTTATTTTCTAAATCCAACAAGATTGACGGAGGTGATTTTTTCTTCTCAATCAATTCCAGATCAAAATCCAAATCTTTAGACAGGATTGACTCATCACTGGAACTATCCACAATGATATCACATTCATCTGGCAATTTCTTTTTCGAGGAGGACTCTCGTTTCCGTTTCTTGCCTTGCTTAGTTTCACCCAACAGATTGATAAGACTTTTGTCATCTGCCAACTGAAGGCCTGGAGGACAGCCGTTGTCTGGCCCTGAGAAAGTGTCGAAGGTAGGGTCCATGCTGCCCCCTGGCTCCTGCTTGATGATTATATCCGGGTCTCCTCCCAACCCTCCCCCTGGCATCCCTCCCAGACCCCCCAGGGACCCATTGTTTGTGTTGTCTGTTGACTCCTTCATCGAGCCCAAACCTTCCCGCTGCCAGCATCTTATCAGAGCTCTTATCGTAACTGGGATTGATAAACACCTGCAACAAAGTTCATTGGTCAATGACAAGATTCATAAAATATTCATCAACCTACAAATCCTGGAATAACAAGAAAAAGGCAGGAAATTAGTATACAACCCTCTAGAGCCTGAAAATTGCCTTATACATCTTGATAAACTAGAGAAAATTCATAGTTATGCATTGTTCTTTGTATTTTAAAAATAAAATTTAAGCAATATTAGACATTATAATCTGGGTATATTAAGAACCTGGAATTCTCAGTCTAAAAACATAATGAAGGATGAAATTCCCTTAACACATCTACTGTGTCGGGTGTACTGCTACTCAAAACTTTACAAAGAATCGAATCGGTTTTCATATTTTAACATGATAGTAAGAATATAAATTATTAAAACAAATTTTAAAACCTTTTTCAACTTAATTTACAAATTTTAAAGGGTTAACACAGTTATTGTTGCTCAACTCATGTCTACTATAGATCATAACTCATGAACAACACAGGGTGGCCACAGAAATTGCTTGGTAAAATTCACGCATAATTCCCGGCAATGTACACATTTTCCCAGTGCACTTCCACTGTTCCAATCGCTTTTTGAAGGCAGCGATACTTTGCGATATGCTGCGCCCACGATATATTCCGATCGTCTTTTTACACCTTTGATACGTTCCGACTGTCTTTTCATGCCCGTGATAAGTTCCCATAGCCTCTTTATGCTCAAGATATTTTACACAAAGCGTTTCAGATCCACGGTACGATACGATCACCATTTTGCACTTTGGGTATGTAATGAGAGCCGTTTATGGCCTGAGATAAGTTCCCATCCCCATTTTACGCCCACAATGCATTCTGAGAACCGTTTAAGATCCACAGTATGTTTCAGTTGCAATTTTCTGCCCACGTTAAGTTCCGATCGCATTTTTTCACATACGCGTAAGATACGTTCTGAGAGCCGTTTCTTACCCACAACCCTTTTCAAATTCAATTGTTTTAAGAGATGTTTCAGACACACAGTAAATTCAGAGAGTTGCGTTTGATACCTGCAGGACGTAACGAATGCATCTTCCGCATGCGAAATTTTCTGCAAGGCACTATATTACAATCGCCGTGTTAGGTTTCGCGATGCGTAAAGACAGTTTTGACTGGCTGTATGTTCCGATCGGCTCTTTTACGAAGCAATATGTTTTGACAGTAGTTTCATATCCAGCGGTACACTCAGTACTAGGGTGCAGGAGCCAGCATTTTAAAAATTGAGGGCGGTCAGGTCGGGGCTTTTTTTTTTGGCCCTCGGGCTTTGGGCTTTTGAGGTTCGGGTCAGCGTAAAAAACATATTATTTTGGCGTTTTAAAACTGTTTACACAGGTGTTTAAAAATGGCTATCCATACAAAGTGATCTAAATTACTTGAATGAGGTAATGAATGATGTTCTTTAATCACCTTGTAACACCACCTTGTAGCCACACTACACTGTTCAGGAAAGACAGGAGCACAATACTGGGGTTGCTGTGTAAGCCCTCAAGGAGAGTGAATAAAGAAGAAGAAGGCATGTCAGTAGAACAATAATTCACCTTTTATATATCAATTGAACTACAAAATGCAAAGGAAGAAATGTCATCTTGAGAAGGGAAAAGTCAAAACAAAATGGAGACACTAGAATGTAACAGATGTGGGAAAAGACTAACTGATAATGGTTTCCAGTGGATTTCAAGTCAGTTATGGAATTAGAATGAATTTTGCAGCAAATCTTGTGTAATTCATTAAATGCAGCTAAATCACTATTTGAGATACAGTACCGGCGACTCTCATGGGGTTTTAAAGGCAAATATGTTTTGAAGGATGAGTGTGATGAGTGGTAGTAAGAGTTATGAGGGTGTAGTCTTGTTACAAACTAGGCCAACTCTTCCTTAGTTAAGAGTCATTAATTAATAGCCAATGGCCAATAAATACAAGGACCAAGGGCTTAACAAGACTTCAGCTTGCTTCATCTTTTTACACTAAAATCAATGTTTTGATAAAAACTACCAAGTGTAAAAATATTTTTAAAGTATTATTTTAATTGAGGCCAGTATTAGACATATTAACTAAAATTGAGTTTCTTAAATCAAATTATTTTGTTTAAGATCAATGGTTGTTTGTGGTTCTTTTATTAGTGTGTTGATCTACACAACACAGCAGTTTTAAAATAAAAATCTTAAGAGTACATCACAACTATTATAACCCACTCACCCTCACCCATTAACAATGAATAACACTGACTCCTTAGCCCCAAACATTGCCAAATCAGTTGGGGAGAGTGGAGTATGAATCTGAAAAGTTCGGATAGTAAATCACAATGAGGTTGTTAGTGAAGAGGTGAGAGAGAAGGAATGAACTGTTGGGCTACTAACGAACAGAGATGAGGGGGTGAAGGCAAGAAACAGAAGACAGGTGGAAAGGACAAGGAAAATGAAATACAAGGTGGAGGGCATTGGCACAGACCACAGAGAAGACAACAGCTGCAATGAGTAAACAGGAAGGGAGGGCAGGTGCGGTTTTGTGCAAGGCAGTTGACCTTTATCAGTAGGTGTCATTAGCTGTTTTGAGGCAACCACATAGGGGCTGGGTTACATAACCAATCACAGAATTTTCTGTAGCATGTAGTACATTGGGATGGGGCTTTGAGGAGAGTGTAGTGTGTTTTTGTTATTTACTTATGTCACCTTCATTTACTCTATGTTTGAATTTCAGTTGACAAATAATATGTTTACAGTATTTAATATACTAGTTTTGAACTACAGTAAATTGCAAGGTTTAAGAACAATAAAATACGATGTTGCAAGCAAGAAGGATCTAGTACAAGTACAAAATGGATGTTTGGTTCTGTCTGAGATCGTTATCTGGCCTTATCTTATCTCCACCAGAAGTGCACCTCACGCAACAAAACAAATACACAATATCGACCGGCCCGATAAAACCCGTTTAATTATAAACCGACCGATGCGGGCTTTGTAGCGACCCGACCGAACCGAAATTTGGGGGTACATACCGAGTACTGTTTCTTGCCGCGGGTACCGTCGAGGACAAATTATCGTACTACGGTTGCTACACAATATAGGGTGGATTTTTCCCGGTTACACCCAGAAATCCGCATAATTCCCAATTTTTCTGGTCTGTGGCCACCATGACAACATTGCTACTAACCTCTGGAACACCTTGGTGGCGTACTCCGGACTGGCGTCTCCTGCGGCTGTGTATATCTTGCAGGTAGGGTAAGCAATGTCGGACAGGTTCAACTCCACCGTGGCCATGCTCTCCTCCAAGGGGTGTTCCAGCGAGACACTCAGTCTGTGCCAGGACAGAGCCGACACTTCGAGCATCACCGTCTTCTCCAGGTCCCCTGCAACATGCACCTATTGACGTCTGCGTTCGCTTTGTGAAAGGGCAACTCCTGAAGTTAAAAAGTATGTAGACTATAGGTCCAAGAGTGGCTTCTTTGAAACTGAAGGTCTGGGGATATAGATATTACCTAAAGATAGGAATGTGCGAGTACTCAATTATCGAGTCGAGTTCCAATATTTACCGATACTCAAACTCTGCTTGATTTGAACGGTAAAGCTCGAAATATGGTTGAGTAATTTTCCATAGGTCATTTTTTAAGCTGAATAATAATTTAACAGTCAAAACTAATTTTGAAACCACAATATGTGTTTTATTTCCTCATTCCTGACTAATGAAAACAACAAATTATTCACTTGATCAAGAACATTGTTAGGGATGAGCCAATAACAATACTCTATACTTAAAGGCATTCTATACCAGTGATACCGAGGTATTGACGATACTCAGAACTTCCTGGTTTTGGATTTAATATCGATACTGTTCAAAACCTAAGGCTAACGATATCAAAGTTATGATTTCATCGCAAGTGCTAGCGAGGGTAGAGGGTTGCAGCGAACGACCGAAGCTGTGATTACATAGCGATAATCAAGAAGATCGCCATGAACGGTATCAAAGTCGAGATTACGTGGCGGTAGCTAGGGTGGGTCGAGAAATCGCGCGAGCGATATCAAAGTCGTGATTACGAGGAGGGCGCTAGCAAGAGTCAAAAGATCACCTTGAACGGTATCAAAGTCATTGATTAAGTCAGGGGCACTAAATACTAGCGGGGAAAACGAAAGAGTAGCGCGATTGGTATCAAGAAATTACGTGATTATATTGCGAGCTAGCAAAGTCAAAGATTACCGTGAAGCGGTATCAGTCATGTTTGTCCTGAAGACGCTAGTGTGTAAGTCAAAGAATCGCCTGAAACGGTATCAAAGTCGTGATTACGTTAGGGGCACTAGCAGGAGTCAAGAGATCACCTGGAATGGTATCAAAGTCGTGATTATGTCACAGGCACTAAGCGGAGTCAAAGAGATTACTCTGCTTGAAGCAGCTATCAGTGAAGTGATGATTCGACGGGGCGCTAGCAAGAGCCATGAAGTTATAGCGGTATCAAAGTTAGTGCAATTACGTCGGGCACTAGCGGGAGTCAAGAGATCGCCGATTATAGCATATCCCAATGTTTTGCTGAATTGCATTTATGTTTTAGACTATACTAATTTACTTAACATAGGCTTAAAGAGCCCCAAAACGTCTTTTCCTCATATTTTAGGATAGCCTGGCAAATGTTTAGTTCGGCCGAGGGTCCAGTCCCGAGGTGGCGAATGAGTGAGAGTGTTTGTAGTGTGTTGTCAGTTAGCGAATGGCTATATGTACATTGTTTATTGTTGGGTCGGATGCAACTAGCCACCACGGAGTTGAACAGAGCTTGTTGCCGTAGGAAGTTCAGGATCTGAGGAACGTGCTGAGGCTGGCTGAAGGGGATGTTCTGGATCAGCACGGCTTCCAGCTGAGGACTGTCCGTCATGAAGTAGCAGTGCTGCTGCTCTGGTAAGTTCTGAAATCAGACATTGTCCATTTTTTAACTTTTAAGCTTTTTATTAAAGGCGGTGGCGCAGGCGGTGTCGCTATAATCTATTTCATCCGGTTCACACAAGGTTAAAACATCATAATGATTAGCTTGAGATATTTCGGGAGTACCATCTTCAGTCACTGATTCAGCCAACCAAGTATCAAGTGAGACAGAATTATCTCAAGCTAATTATTACGATGTTTTGACGCGGTGTGAATGAGGAAAAAAACTAGTTATGGTAATATCCTCTTATTATGGCGTTCGACTAGTCTGTTTACTGTGGCCCAGCACAAAAATTGTGATAGTCATTTCCATTAAGTCTATCAAAAGGCACACACAAACTTCATTACAGTCAACTCCCGATTAACGCGATAATGTGGTTAATCAGTAAAACTCAAAACTAGCGTGCAATAAAATATACACCCGTGTATTTTAGCATCGCGCAGTCGGACGCGCGTCTCAAGCCTTGGTCCCACAGTTTTAGTTAGCTTCTGAACGATCAGGAATGCTAGCGACAAACTCTTGACAGGTCACGTGACTTGGTTATCACAGCAGCAAGAAAATGGCGACAAGATGGCGGAGTATTGTTAGTACTCGTATTTATCTTATTTTTGTATATCACCGTGATCACCGTTGTATCACAAATGCGCAATGTTATACTGGTTGCACATTTGTTTACGGTTGAACCACAATCAATGTTTTGCACCATGTCTAGTTGTACTCTATTGTCAATACAACCCGTTTGCGTTTAGTAGACATCGTTTCGCAATCACCAATAACCACTCCAATAACAAAAACAACTCCTGCAACCGCACTTCAGGCTCTGTCAAAAACTTGAATAATTAGTCAGATTTATGGGTTAGGCGGATGGGTAGTTCTGGAAGGTAGGAAGAATAGCTATTTAGGACTAATATTGTCAGGTGAGTGAGAGAGGACGAATCAAGGTCATGCGAGACACTATTATAGTCTGTTTTGAGAGGGATAGCGGCATTGTATTTTTCTCCATTGATTTCGCTCAATCCATAGCGTGGTAATCCGATTATGGTGTCGGGGTTGACTGTAGTTAATTTTATCTAATAGTTACTGACTCAAAAAAAAGTGGCCACAAATTTCATTGAGCGTAGGCAAGCTTATTACAAAATAAGCTTTGTTCTAATATAAACAAATCAAAAAATAATTTAAAGAAAAGAGAGGGTCAGCTAGCATTAGAGCTCAGAGTGACATATTTTCCCTTCACCCTACGTGGAGCCAATAAGCCTATCAACTAGAAGTATTTGCCTCTACACTGCTTAACAGAGATCTTCTGTACCGGTCCTGCTTATTTCATTTCATAATACAAAACTGAACTAACTCTCAAAAAAATACTTTCAACGTTACTTTTGGCTATTCTCTCTCTCTCTTGACCATCTGAAAAAAAAAAACATCACACTGGAAAGCTGACTTTTTATCTTTTAAATTTCACAAGTAAACAACATCAACTTATTCATGCAACAAAGTCAACCATCACTTACAACAAAGAGGCCTCTAGTGTCAAGCTTGCCGTCAGACACATGATGCGTGATAAGACTCAGCAGTGGCATCGGCGTGCCCAGGTCCGCGAGTTCCATCTCGGTCACTGCCTGGATGCGCTGGACCAGCTGCACACACAGAGGCAGGGGTTGGTGCAGCTTGAGCACAAAGCACGCCGGCAGACTGGCGCTGTTCTGGCTGGTTAGCGGAGCGTACACTGGCACACTTCTGCAACGGACATAGCCCTTGAGAGGAATCTTAACTTACCTAACCTCTACGTGCATACAGTGACAATTTAGTCGAGGAACAGCATGGAAGAAACAGTGAACGTAAGAGTAATGATGGAATTACTATGATTTTTATTGTTTACAATGGTATTGCTATCAAATCCAAATTCAAGAAGATAATCAAATATTGATGCTGATTATTTTAGACAATTGGCTTTTTTAGACTGTTAGCCGAGGAAAATCTTAGATGGGCAAAATCAGCTTTTTGTGCCAGCTAATGGAGTATGAAAGATACGGAACAAGGTAAGGAAAGGAATGGGTGTGCTAGCATCATGGTTAGGCGACTGATTTGGCCTTCAACCAGGAAAGAGGGGTTGGGTTTTTATTCTTAGCCACCTAAATCAGTCTCCAGACTGTTTCACAGAGGGCTTCTCAGTCCAAACCGGAAGGTGTAACTACGACTCTTGAGAAATCATTTCAACATGTTTTCAAAATTAAATGTGAATTTAAGGCTAATAATACTGCACTCTAATACCAGAAGATAATTTATTGCTGTTGTGTAAAGTAGCTACAGTCGTTTTCCAGTTCCATAACAGGAAAAAGTATCAAAATAGAGTCGCTGGGGTGAGATTGTACATGAGTAGTACCTGCAATAAGAGTTTTAAAACTAGCTATATCAAGTTACTTGTGCTTTATCTACTGACTGATCACGTAAGGATTGCTGTTGTTATCAACACTGCGTGAGCACCCTTCAATGAAAAGTTTATTATACCTGTACTCATTTGAGAGGAGGCATCATTGTGTGGAAAATATTTTTTAAAGACTAGAGCTGGAAAAAAGAAGGGTAGAAAGCTAATTCCTTCTAGAATGTTTTCTTGGGCTTCCTAAATAAAACTGGATGGCCGAGTCTACTGTAGTAATAAAGACAAGTTGATAAAATATACCGGGTGAATACGCTTAAGTGTCTTAAACAAACGGATTACAAAACCTATACTTAACCCAGCGCCTATTCTGCAATGCAATAGGCTACTACACACTGTTTTTCTAGTTCCCTTCCACTAATCAAGGTTCAGTTACCTTTTTCAACCTAATGTTGACTTTCCCCTTTACCTTCGTTTAGAAAATTTCTACTGAATGTTGAAAAAATAAATACACACGTATAAGGTACACATGTCTCTGTTGTTTGTTAAAAATTACATTAATATTTTTTCAAGTCAATAAAATACAACGTTTATTGCTTTCAGAGATAATTCAATTTATTTAAAAACTTGAAGCATCAACATTACAGCTCATGTTAATCAATTTTACCTAGCCCCAACTTTTGATAGAAACTCTTAGAACATCGTTATCACATGCAGTCCTCATTGCAGTTTCAAATCTGTCCACTTTGGTTTCTGGCAACTAGTAATTCACGAGACCTTTTGCACATCGCCCCTTGTCAATGGCTCTTAGTTGGTTATCGTCCTGTCCCTGTGTTGTGGTAGTTGCCAATGTCTCTTCTTGGTTTGTTGCTGTCTGGTGGGTGTCAAGAACAATTTTCAAAGGGTGTTCTCCTCTTGGGGCAATCATCGAGAACTTTTTGACACAGGTGTACTCTTCTTTGGTCTTTTAGGAAGTATCTTCTGTTCTGCTGTGCATGCTTATTTCTTAATTATCTTTAATAAGCACAGTGGACAGCTTAGGGCCATTGAAATATTGTGTTGTACTTCTAATTGTTTCAATACCAAGTATCGATATAAAATTAATTTGAGGTGCAGTATAAGTAAATAATTTGGATTGATTTCAGGTACAAATTGTGATTTTTTAACGAGGTTTTCTCCTCAGATAAAAAATTAAATGTTTAAAAGTTCATTCAATTAATTTTTAGTTTTAATTAATAATTGTGTTACTTAACTGATATTAGATTCAGTCCAACAATTTTCCATAGGATAAAGCTCTGAAAATACTGAGTAAATCATCCTTGATTGTGAATTTCTTCTTAGTGGTGCGAGTTTTTCTCTTTGTGTATGGGCGGCAGTTCATGTTGAAGCGAGAGTTTATTTGAAGGCATGTTTACAAAATGAACTTGACTCAATTATAACAAAAATGAAATGATTTATAAATTCAATATTTTACCATAGCAACCAAAACTTTAAGGGTGGTTATGAGATAACTTACTTATGCACAAATCAGCTGACCACCCATAGATCTCATTTTTTTTTACACAAATGTGTTTTGAAGTTGATGGAACGGACAGTGTGTCCTACTTGAGAGTCAAAGTGATTTCTCATCAGATCACAGATTTTTTACAAGTGTTTCTTGAGTGAGTGAAGTAAATCTCTCTGATTAAACCTGATCTGTAGGACCATTTGGCCCAAGATAGTTTAAGTAGTAGTCGGCTTTTTCAAAAATAGAGACATTACCTTTCGTCAAAACACATTTTGACCATGCATATGAGGTAGGAAATTAAATTGTCTACACAAATGGTCCCATAGCCTTTTTTGCCTAAAACTACAAGTTAATGCAAATTCAAAAATTTACTTTGCATCTGTCCTTGTACTGAATGGCTCAGGCAGGAAAATCAACATAGTTGCGGCAGCCTAAGTACAGATAGTGCTGCGAGGGAATTCTTTTAAGAGTCAAATAGAGCCACTGTTGTGGATTTCATTTATTTAATGTTCCACTTTTGTTTTATTTAGATTTATACTATTTGTTTGGACGTTAACAAAGTCTTTCTTTCGTTTTGTTTTGTATAGAGTTTATGTGATGTATAAAACTTAATGTTCATATTTAATTCATTTAAACTGAATAATTAAATTTGTCAAGAAAACTCTCTAATGAGCTTTGGTTTTATGTCGCTACGCTAATACTCAACTCAAAACTCAAGGTTTTTTACAAATTGATCATTCGACTCAAACTAAAATATGTGACTTCATAAGACCACAAAAATTAACACAGAAAAGAGGCACAAAAATTAAGACTTAAAATTAAACAATATTTTTAGTTCTGCTTCTGTTACAGTGTGACCAAATAGTTTTAATTGCTTGTCCTCTATCATCCATATCAAACAAAGATACCCATTTGAGTCCTGGCATTGGCACCTTGCTGTCCCTCAAGTATAAACTAGAGCTGTAAGGGATCACGGATTTTTGGTGCGGGACGGGATTGAGGTCATTTTTCGTTCCCCTCCTCTAGTACCGAAATTTGGGGCCGGAGAAATAAAGCTAGGGATGAGTGGGTTCCGGTTCGGTTCTCGGACTGAACCGAACCGGAGAACCAACAAAAATTACCTGATTGCTTAAATAATACATTGGGTTTGGTAAAAAGGAAATACCGGCGTATTTGGAGTCCAGCTTTTCTGAGTATTTACCACTGAACTGACTCGACCTGATCCAAAGCTCGGATTTTGTCAGTAATTTCCAACGGTATCCAAGTCGTGATTTCTGACCACGGAAGGCATGGAGTCAAGAGATCACGCGAATCCATATCGGTCGAATTCACCGCAGGCGCTAGTGGAGTCGGAGATCACCAACGGCATCGTGCCGTGGATTCACCGCTGGCGCATGGAGTCAAGAGATCACAAACGAGTATCGTAAGTCGAATTCAACGCGCAGGAAAGTCTAGATCGCCGCCAACGGGTATCAAGTCGGAATTCACCGCTAAGCGAGTCAAGAGATCGCCAACGTATCGGTCGGGATTTCAATCACGGGCTTAGCGGTCGCAAGAGATCGCCGCTAACGAACCGAACCGCAGAACCGGAACCCATTTTTCAACCGGTAGAATTGGAACAGGTAAATTCAGGGAAAAATTATGGTGAGTCTTATCCAATTCAGTATATACTAGTCACTTAAATCAATAGTTGCAACAGGCAAGGGGGTCAATGTTAAAAAAGACTTTTAGCAATATTTGATTAAAACAATTTTTCACCTATGCCATGACTAGTTTAACAACTCCTCAGTCAAAAATTTTAAACTTTTTATTTTTTAAGTTTTTCTGCAATGTCATATTTTTCTTTGATATTTCCTCGCCGAAAAATTTCCTTAAACTCAAGCAGGAAAATGAACTTCTCACTAATTCGGGCTGAGATTTCAATTCAATTCTAATTTTACCATAGCAACCAAAACTTTAAGGAATTATTAGTTTTGAATAACTTACTTATGCACAAATCAGCTGACCACACATAGGTCTTCACTTTTACACAGATGTGTTTTAGTTGATGGAACGGACAGTGTGTCCTACTTGAGAGCCGTGATCATCAGATCACAGATTTTACAAGTGTTTCTTGAGTGAGTGAAGTAAATCTCTGATTAAATCAGGACCTGTAGGACCATTTGGCCCAAGATAGTTTAAGCAGTAGTCGGCTTTTTCAAATATAGAGACATTACTTTTATCAAAACACATTTTGACCATGCATATGAGGTAGGAAATTAAATTTCTTCCACAAATGGTCCCATAACTTTTTGCCTAAAACTACAAGTTAATGCAAATTCAAAAATTTACTTTTTGCGTCTGTCCTTGTACTGAATGGCTCAGGTGGGAAAATCAACATAGTTGCGGCAGCCTAAGCACAGATAACGCTGCGAGGGAATTCTTTTAAGAGTCAAATAGAGCCACTGTTGTGGATTTCATTTATTTAATGTTCCACTTTTGTTTTATTTAGATTTATACTATTTGTTTAAACGTTAACAAAGTCTTTCTTTCGTTTTGTTTTGTATAGAGTTTATGTGATATATAAACTTAAATTTTATATTTAATTCATTTAAACTGAATAATTAAATTTGTCAAGAAAACTCCCCAATGAGCTTGTTTTTGATGCCAATACGCTAATACTCAACTCAAAACTCAAGGTTTTTTTTACAAATTTGATTCGACCCGACTCAAACTAAAAATATGTGACTCGCAAGACTCCTAGAATTAACACAGAAAAGAGGCACAAAAAATTAAGACTTAAAATTAAACAATATTTAATTACAGTGTGACCAAATAGTTTAAATTGCTTGTCCTCTATCATCCATATCAAACAAGGGTACCCATTTGAGTCCTGATGTGGCACCTTGCTGTCCTCCAAGTATAAACTGTTTGACAATAATTATTGAAAACTTGAATTAGGATCTATTGTTGTTGAACTATAACTTTTTGAAACCGTTTTAGTGCGCTATATTCCCTGGTAAATGAGTAAATGTGAGCTATGAGTTCACGTTTTAGGTTGATTGGTTCTTAAATAATAAATATATGAATATTCTTGATCTCCTTACATCTTGCCGGTGCGGTTGAGTGAGACGAGGGTAGTGGTCTGCAGTTTGTGCGCTGAGGAGCCTTCCATACACACTGTGACACTGTGCCCCTTATCCAGGCTCTCGGACATGGGTCGACACTTCTTGGTGACCGGGTCTAGCAGATCGTACTGGCTCAGGAAGTACACCAACTTCATGCAGTGACCTGTCAACCCAACAAATTCTCAAGTTCGTGCATGTTACAAGATCTAGAAACTGAAAAGATTTCTTTCTAAATTCTATATCTTTTTGGTTATAAGAATTAGTTGGTTGTTTAAAGGTAAAGGTAAAGTGTGTCTTGTTCATTGAGGCGAAGTTAGAACTGCTAAGTCTTTATCACCCAACCTCATCCTTTACCTAGTGTCATTGTTTAGCCAGACCAAACCTAAAATTTTTGGAGCCAAATTGTTTTCATGACCACTTTTAAATTTGTGGCATACCAACCAATAAAAATAATAATGCACACCAGGGACTGACTTTGCTTAGGTTAATACATTTTACTTCCACATTCATACAAGTTTATTACTAACCGCCTCTGCGTTTCTGAAGTATGCCGACGGGACTTTTGTGAGCGAGTGTGTAAGGATCCTTGATGTGCGCTTGGAGTGAGACCAGTGTTTGCAAATCAGTCTCCAGGGACGTCAACGCTGCGTACGCTTTGCATTTCACCTGCAATCAAGAAAATATTTCTTAGCATAACTTCATGATCAAAAATAGCATACAAAAAATTTGAAAAGGTATTCACTATTCACACATTTTCAGTTTATTTAATAAATGATGAGCTTATTGCTGTATTCTATAAATATAAAATTATACAAGTAAAGTCAACATCAATAAAAATAAGATTGTTTGGAAAACTCCCCAAACTACAAGATCTGCAGAACATTACTCTTTCTATCAAAAAATCCCTCCTACCCGAAAAATTTCGATAAGCTCCCTATCGCCCCACAAAAATTCCCAAAATTCCTCTCTCGCCCAGTTATTGCAAACTCCCGCCCAACTTAAGGATTTTAATTTTTGTCCGATGAATATTTTTGCTATAGAGAAGATTTAGTTATAAATATTTCTTGGTAACAAATGATGTATAGACATGTCATTACAGTTCTTGAAGTTTTGTAAATAAAGATATATATGACTATGACTTTAACAACACAGGCTGTGTTATTTACTTATCGCACTTTGGTGACCTACCTTTTTCTCTGCGTTGAGTTGGTAGATGGAGGCCAGCCCTTCCAACTGAGCCGTGAAGTCTGAGAAGTCCCTGCGACTGAGACAGTTCACCAGCTCCTCGCAACTCTACACAAACACAACCACTTTACATTATTACAGAGTACAGAACTACTGTAGAGGCTACTCTAATTCAAACAAATACAGTAGACTCTCTCTTCAGCTTCGCTTGGTTCGGCCGTCGGATGGTCTAGCCGATCACCTGAGGCCTAAACATATGCTACATTTACAGTTATTTGGTAGGTGTATTTTCTTTGAGTGGTTTCCCTTTTTAATTAGTTTCAAATCCTCAGATTTTGCTTAATGGTATTTGAATTTTTGACCATATTAGTTCACTTAACATAAGCTTAAAGCTAAACTACAGTCAACTCCCGATAATCAGAATCAGATTAATCGCAGTATGTATTAACCATTACACCGAATAGAGAAAAATTACAATGCCGCCATTCCTCACAAAACAGACTATAATAATGTCCCGTGACCTTTACTCATCCTCTCTGACTCACCTGACAATATTAGTCATAAAAAAAGGAATTCTCCCCACCAACCAGAATTACCCATCCGCCACTCATAAATCTGACTAATTATTCAAGGTTTTGACTGAGGGTCCGGTCTTTAGGTGGCCGAACAAGAGGGCGTCTACTGTGAAGCTAAACCTATGTTAAGTCACTACTATTTACATAAACAACAAACTATTTCAGTATAAAGACATATTATAAGAGAACTCAGACATATTATAAAGACATATTATTTTTGGTTTCAATCTCAGTTTTGAGTTTTTAATTTGTTGGCATTATTATTTTAAAGTTCTCAGTGTAAGGTTCTCCAAACTCTCGAAAGTCTAGCAAGGTTTTCTTTTTCCGGCCATTAGTGCTTCCTCTTCCTTCAACTTTACTGTTACTCTAAAAAGACTGACTTTTAAGTGAATAATTGGAGAAACATCTACTTGGATTTTCTTACGAGTTAAAAAGCTTTGACTATTTGACAAGTTCTTTATAACTTGAGTTCCATGCTTGGATTTAAGTACCTGTGGTTGTTCCACTTTGCCTTCATGATGGACCTTCACATCTTTAACACCACCGCTCGCTCCAACACCAACTCCAGATAAAACATATCAGAGGAGATGAAGAAATCCAAGCCTGAAGGTCCTGCCACAAACTTTAGCCTGCAAATAGGCAACACATAAAATTAACTTAGAGATAAAACAAATGTTTGAGAACACCTACAGGTTGTTGTTTTGCCACAAAAAGTACAATTAACACTCGACTAACTACAATTCAATTGACTTACAACTACAGAGAAAAAATATTTATTTGAATTAACATCGTCCCGACACAAGTTTATTGTGTATTTTGTGCCTTGTATGAGCAACTGTACAGCGTTCTGCGAGAAAGTGTGTTTTTACCCGAGTTGTCGAGAGACGCTCTCCAGTCGCTCCACCATGGCCTGCACTGTCGTCACCTTGATGTTGTGCTGCAATGTGTCCAGACACTTGTGAAGTTGTGTCCTCTCCACACTGTCTACTGGGTAGCGCATTTCCTGAACACAGAAACCAGTTCAGTCAACCTTACAAATCCGTTATGGCTGAGAAGTTAAAATTTGTATGCAACAATTATTATTACAAAAGGTATTGAAGTTTACTCGTTTTGAATTTAAATTGTTTTAACACTGTGCTTGGCTTCGGGTGAAGATTGCCTCAAAAAAGAAGATAAATTACTGACCCTCGCCCCCGGCACGCAGCATATAGCTTTCCCTCCAGGACAACAATTTCCAGTCGATACAATACCTAAGAATGGTGTCCTGCAATGTCACCAAAACCTTGGCTGGTAATTTATCTTTTAATTCTTTTTTTAAAGTACTCAGGCTCTCTTCACCCGAAGTCAAGAGTTGTGTTAGTGGTAGTGACCGTGGAAGACTTTCACACCATACTTAATTTTGTTGTTTATCAACTTGACTTGAAGCTGCAAAGTAATTGGCATTTGTTGTTATTGATAAATAAATAAAGAACTTGATTTTATACATCTAGTAGAACTCCTTATTGGATTTAGAATGTTCAACTTAAATAAATACAATTATCCAATAAAAACATTAGTAGCTGGTGAGGTTTTGAGAACCATGTTCTCATACAGTTGTGATCTGTAGATGAGAACATGGTTTTCGAAAGGCCTCACCAGCTATAAAGTTTTTTATTGGTTAATTTGTATTTATTTCAAGTTCAAAACTTAATTTTACTTAAATTTAAATCAGGCCTGAACTTTTAACGAAGTGAACATTCAGTAGTCACTAAAAACTGAAACTATTATTTCAACTTGAAAAATCTAACCAAACCTTTAAACACTCTTGAGACTAGTGGAGGTACAGTAGTAACTGAAAAGTAAAAATCTGTTTTGATCTACCTAGATTCACAAAAGTAAGATTCTGAAATCTCAAACCATACTTTCTTATGTGAACAAAACTCAAAGTGAACATAGAGATGAAGAAGTTCCAAATTTGAATTTAACACAAACCAAAGTCAAAACACAGTATCAAGTAAAGTCGAACTCAACTATGATCACCCAAAATACTAATTAAATCATTTGTTTTTAGTTTGTCAATTTTTAAATAACAATATTGTAGTAGCGTACTCAAATATTTCTCTAAAATATTACCAGCAAGGCCATGCGAAGAGCTTTAGCACTTTCGAAGAAAGTCTTGAACTGCCCACTCTTTGCTCGTAACTTCTCCATCAACATTTCTAACTCCCATTCCTTAGTTTTGTCTGCAACTGCTGCTGCCATGTTGAATTGTGAGTAAGTTATACCTAAAATGGGCAGAATGAAAAGTGATGACATCATCAAACAGCAATTTCAAATAAATAAATTTAGAAAGATAGGGTGGCTGAAACCAGTACCTTCAAATCATTAAAAATAATATCATCTTATACATAACAGCCCAATTTACACCCTGTGCAGAGGGAGAGTTGGCAATTGAGTAATACCCAGATATAAACGCTAAAAGACCTCTAAAATCTGAATCTAATTTGAAGCTAAATATAGGTTTTCAAAAAGGTCTAAATTTAAGGATTAATTTCAAACACTACAAAATTGAACTAGCCTTGATAAAGTTTGGAGTTATCATCTAGTGCTGCTGAACCGCACATTACCATGGTGCAGGGAATTCAGCTTTCCAAACAAATCAAATTATGAGTACAGGTCTCTAAACCATGACCCTGAAGACACAAATGTTTTAAACTACATTTAGGCCTACTAAGTTTTTATTTCAAAATTTGGAACAGAAATTCAGTTATTATCCCAATATAGTGACTTGTCTTCTCATGAGCTAAAACTGATTTAGCACAATAAAAAGAAGATCCCTATACAAATGAAAAATTGTTTTGACACATTTAAAAGTGGCTTTAAAGTTGGGACTAATTTACAAGCGGAAGACGCACGGACTCAGTGCGCGCGGCACCGACTCTTTGTGACAGACAACAGTCACCCGCTTCAAATTAACTTAAAGGCTGAATAAAGTATTATCTTGAAGTTAGGTTAGGTTAGTTTATTTTTTGTGTGAAAACATTTTTAATAGTTTCCCAACTTTCTAAATTAATACATTGCTGGATTTTTTTGGAAGGTTTCAACTTAGAAAAGTGCTTGACAGAACTGTCTCTGTTGCCGCCACATCACCGCTTGTAAAATAATCCCAACTTTAAAAAGATTTTTAAATATGTTCCGCACCTTAAAAAGATTTTTGGTTTGCATAGGGGTCATCTCCTCACTGTGCTAAATCAGTTTATGCTAGTAAGAAGACAAGTTACTATATTGGAATTTTACCGAAATTCATCTTTTAAGCTGCTATTCCAGCTTATCCTTAAGGAGCTCATCACTCCGCTGGGACGAGTTTGATCCTCAGTCACCACTTACATTTGTAAAGTGACAATGTGTTTCGTTAGGTAAAGGTCTGGGTTGAGTGGTAGAGAGGACTTTGTAGTCCCAACTTTGCCTCGACAAACTTTACCTTTTTTATTTCCATACAAAACTGCTAATTTATAGTCTGCTATGCAGTAGTTTACTATTACGATGAAAGTTAACAGGAGTGAACACAATGCAATATGACTTCTGCAACATTTGTGTAGAAGTAATGAGTCTGTGATATGATGGGAAGGTATGATTGTTCATGCTTTATGTAGCATCTATAAAGATCAAATAGGTTAGGGCATGTGTTTCTTTCCCAAGGACAAGTCCAAAGTCACAAAATCGATCACCTAGCACAGCTGCCATTTCGTGCAAAATGGTTTCTGGAAGGGAGCGGGACGGGTGTGTGCACTCTAAGTGAGGTATGGCATCCCAAATGCTTGATGATGTATTTGGTGATCAATCAAATAATGGTGGTCAACCAAGCCTTTTCTTTAAAACAATGTTATGGACATTTGTAGAGAGTTGCTACTGTCTGCGGTGTGACCAACAGTAGTTTTCACCTCCGGAAAACTTGGGCCCAGGCAGGGATCTATCCAACAATGGCTCAATTAGTGCTAGGCAAAGTACAATTTTGGGTAAAATTCCAGTATAGAGACTGGAGCCTATTTTGCACTTTTCTAAGTTGAAACCTTCCAAAAGAGCCAAAAAACTATGTTTTAATTTCGAGAAAGTTAAACTATTAGGCCTAAAACAATGTTTTACACAAAATAAGTTAACCAACTTAACCTAACTTCAATGCATAATACCTTATTCAGCCTTTAGGTTAATTGATGTGAGTGACAGAGACTGTCGCCTGCAACAGAGATTATCGGAGCTACAAGACCACTTCCGCTTCACGTGCTCGAAATAGTCCTAACTTTTAAGCCACTTTTAAATATGTTCAACATAAAATAAATTAAAACTAACCTAACTTCACGATATTACCCAAGGCCCGCGGGTTCAGTGCGGGTAGAGTCAATGGTTGCAAAGCGCAAGGTCTCGGTTCGATTCCCCGGCGCAGAAACAAGGGTTTGACCGCTTCCTGCCGCTTAGGACGCCACAAACCATAGATTAAGAAAACATTAAAATGCCATTGGCGAGATAGGAACAAAAATACCTTTATTCACCTTTAAGTTAATTTGAAGTGGGTGAGAGACTGTCATCTGCCAGAGGTGGGAGGCGCCAGCGCCACGCCCGCTGTGTCCCAATCGTAAAATAGTCCCAACTTTAAATCCACTTTTAAATAAGTTCCGCGCCTCAAAACAATTTTTATATGTAGGCTATAGTGGTCTTCTCCACATCGTGCTAAATTAGGTTTAGCTCATGAGGAGACAAGTCACTATACTGGAATAATACCCAATTTTGTAATATCTAACTAATGAGACCTAATCCTAAGCCTAGTTACCCTTTCAGTTTATGAAGAAACAGTCTAGCCCCCAAACTAGGCGTTTTGTTCATCTAGGCCTATTCGGTTTTTTTATGTAAAGGTTACGTTTACAAAAATTATTAGAAGTTATAAATTGAATACAAACTTTGTTTACAGGGTACTTAACTTAACCTACCTAATAACCGTTGCTAGCCTATGGTAACAGCTCCAAATAAGGCACTTTGTTTAGTGACTCCAGCTGGAAATGTCCGATATCTTGGGCTCACTAATTTTCCTCAAACTCCATTACCATTTCATTACTAGTAAGTAAAAATTTTAAAGAAAATGGAACATCTATTTTCACAATATTGTAATCAAAATGTAATACAAAATTTATAATATGTAATGTAAACAGACACTCCTTGATAATTTGTATAAAACTGAACAGATGTGAGATGGTGAGAACAGAATAGACAGAACCTTACGGCCCGGAGTGATCCTCTGCGCGCATCTAAGCATAGTTAATAAAATAATTTTATAGGCTAGTACACTTCACGGCGCGTCGGTTTCGTGCACTACGAAGATGCTGAATCTAATTACCTTATTATCGTTGCTCCGTCGTTAACCCTTAAATGGATGAACTGCGTCAATTTACAATTTAAAACACAAGATTGCAAAACTATTTACATGTATACAAGATGGCGTGAGAGTTAGATATTGAATACAGAGAAGCATATATTATTCGATGTTCAGCTGGAGTTAGGACTCCGCTGAGGATTAACCCTTTGTGTACTCTCCCTGGCCTGTGTCACGGCCAAGATCTAATGCCTGGGCTCGTAATTCTATTTCTACTCGCTGTCCTCGCAGCTCTCAAGGCCTGCCTCACAGGCCGTTGCTGATCCTGCTAGCTCGGAGCTTCTTCACCCCAGTGCTGTCCTCCCGCTAGCTCGGAATTAATTTGACCAAACAATTTGCTTGAACCAAAAATGTCTCTCAACACTCTTACTGTGTAGTATTTTATTATAATAATTCCAAAATGTCAATCAACTGTTACTTTAATCAAAATTTAAAGAGGTTTTCTTTATATAAACATAATCATATAATCTTTTACAAGAACCAAAACACTTGCTGCATAGCTACATAAGTCTGACTGTAACTGGCGTGGAAATGACAAGTATATTCGAAGCGCCATACTAGAGTCATGCATTTTTGTAAACAATAGGTGTACTTTTCAATTTCTTTAGGGCTACTTGGCGTGCTGAGTCAAATTAAAACTATATTCTTTTCACATAAAACTAAAGCCAACAATTTTCGTAATCAATAGGTGTACTTTTCAGTACTTTTAGGGCTACTTTGGCGTGCCCTAGTCAAATCAAAGCTATTTTCCTTAGTAGTTACAGATGTTCCCGATAGGTTTCACGATGTCCCTGAAGGGCCAATACCAAAAAGCATCAAGAAAAGTTTTCTTTAGCTTTGAGATAAAAATGTCAATTCTTGACTTTATTCTTCAGGATTTTTCTTCGAAAAAAAATGTCGAAATTTGACTTTGCCTCAGATTTTTCTCCTTCGAGATGTCGAAATTCTGAGTTAAATCTCAGAACTCCGACATTTAAGTCGAAACAAAAATTAAGATTAGTTCTGACTTAAAACTCGAAATTAACTATGTCAAGCCATTTTCGACTTTATTCTCAGAATCTACTTTTAAATAACCTAACCTGTTTAATCTCTATTATATAATAATAATAATATTTATTATATACGAGTTTTATAGGCTATATTTTGTACTGTTAAAATGTAACTAGAGTTTCGTGCGTAATGACGGTCATGAAAACTATTTAATACATTATTGTAACTTGAAAATTAAAATTATTTAGGCCCACTTTAGAAGTTTTTGCTTGAGTTAGTACATTGGATTCTAAAGGACCTTCAGACTGGGCTCAAGAAGAAGGAATCACTATTCTAGAATCAACGAGATCATCGGAGGTTTCCGATTTTATAAAAATCTCAAATTCAAGGCTCAAGCTTCATGGGTGTAGATGGATGCACCTGAAATGCCTTCAAATGGGCTTACTGTTAAACGGGAACTGTAGAGAACTTGTTAAAAGGGTTCGACCCAGAAGGTGTTGGAATGCAGAAGCAAACGTAGGCTATACTTCAAACAAGGGTCCTTACTTGTGGCATATATGGACTGTTATGACAAACTTAAACCATACGGCATAGGAATCACGGAATGCATTGACGGATTTCTCCCGCAATATAATCTGGTTGAAAGCGGCCATGAAAGTACAAATGATCCCAGGGTTATAAGCAAGTACTACATTGAAGCTGTCAAATTAGTTTTAGTGGTTGCCCATCTCGGATTAGAATGGATATGGGCAATAATATGAGCAATTACAGGTGTTTATTTATTTATTAACGGCAATCCCTTGCTAGCCTATGGTAACAGCTCCAAATAAGGCACTTTGTTTAGTGACTCCAGCTGAAATGTCCGATATCTTGGGCTCACTAATTTTCCTCAAACTCCATTACCATTTCATTACTAGTAAGTAAAAAATTTTAAGAAAATGGAACATCTATTTTTACAATACTGTAATCAAAATGTAATACAAAATTTATAATATGTAATGTAAACAGACACCCTTGATAATTTGTATAAAACTGAACAGATGTGAGATGGGATGTGATGGTGAGAACAGAATAGACAGAACCTTACGGCCCGGAGTGATCCTTTGCGCGCGCATCTAAGCATAGAAGAATAAAATAATTTTATAGGCTAGTACACTTCACGGCGCGTCGGTTTCGTGCACCTTACGAAGATGCTGAATTTAATTACCTTATTATCGTTGCTCCGTCGCTAACCCTTAAATGGATGAACTGCGTCAATTTACAATTTAAAACACAAGACAGTAAAACTATTTACATGTATACAAGATGGCAGTGAGAGTTAGATATTGAATACAGAGAAGCATATATTATTCTATGTTCGCTGGAGTTAGACTCCGCTGAGGATTAATGCGCGCGCAGAGGATCACTCCGGGCCGTAAGGTCTTGTAAAGAATAGAGGTTTATTGAAGGGAGGAGAAGTAAGAGATGTATTGTACTCTCTTGGTCATTTTGGTCATCAATTCAAGCCCAACAATCTTCTACCCTCTCTGTGACTGTAGGTGTTCCACAGGGATCAGTCTTAGGACCTTTTCTATTCATTGTTTTTATAAATGACTTGCCAAAAAATGTTCCCTCAGACGTAGTAATTTATGCAGATACTACCTTATTTCAATCCAATGCTGACCTGTTCTTGAGCTGGAGGCTGACATAGCCCACATTCAGTCTTGAATTGTTTTCATCCAATAGACTGCTCTGCAATACGGACAAAACTCAAAAGATCATACTCAATCTTACAGCATTCGGTGATCATCAATCTGTCAAACTGCTGGGTTTCAACAATAGATTGAACTGGGTGTGCATATTGACAGCATCTGTAAAAACATCTAGAGTCTCCTATCTAATGGAAGTTGAGAGATGTCATCAGTCAGGAATATCTAAGAGCTGCCTACTTTGCCTTCTTTCAATCACACATATCGTATGGAATTCTCCTATGGGGCCACTCGACCGGTGCTGTATATGATATTCTTCTCATCCAAAAAGTATAATCAGAACCATCTGTAGAGTGGGTAGGTTTGAGCATTGCCGACCTCTTTTATCAAACTTAAAAATCATGACAGTTATTAACCTATACATATATCACATACTAATACACACTAAATTAAACATTACAGAATTCAATACAAGACAGGATTTCCACACTCACAACACTAGAGGAAGAGGAAACTGGATGTTCCAACACACAGGTTAGCTAAAACAAGTAACTCTTTTAAAATAAATTTTGTTAAATTTTTTCAACAAACTACCAAGTAACGCTTGGTCTATAACTTTCAAAAATACTCTGTGATTTAAATCCAAAGTTAATGATTGGTTAATTGAAAATCCCTACTATTCCTTGACAGAGTTTCTAGATAACAACATAAATATAGAATTTTAGATTTTAACCTTTTTCTTATTTATTTATTTATTTTGCCATATTCAATGCTAATATACACTGTAATTATAATTATAAGTGATACTAGTTGTAAGAATTTTAACCTTTTCATTTTTACCATGTACAACGCTAATAAAAACTCTGTGATAGTATTAGAATAAAATTAATAATAAAATGAAGTGATATTACTAGTTGTAAGAATTTAACATTGTATAATTATTTGATATGCCCATTTCATGTAAAAGATGATCAAAGGCAATAAAGATTTTGATTCTTGATTTCTCAAGATGGCAGCGGTCTAAAGCGCGGATCTAATTTGGCGAACGGTCGCCGAGGTGTCATGTCTTGCAGCGCTGGGGACGAACAACGCACTTTGAAATCGTCGACCCATAAGGCATGATTACTCATATTAGTTGGCTGGAGACTCCCTTCACCCTTCGGTTGAGTGTTCTTTCACCCACGGCACAATAAAGGGATTCTTTTATTGAGGTCGATATTTATTGGCTTATAAGTCAATATTAATTTATTGAGTTTATTAAGTATTAAGGTCAATGGTTTACAATCCCATGTTGGGCAGCGTGAAAATGTCATTGACTTTGCAAAATGATAATTGAATAATGTATTGTCTTTTGACTGTATGCATTGCTAAATGTCACGTTATGTTTTCGTCACTTCAACACCTACTCTGTGATATTGGTCATCTGATATTTTTCTGCAAAATAAAAGTCAACACCTATGACATAATTATCATCAACAGGCAACATAACCTAAAAGGCTAATATACAAACAAATTTTTTTCGAACATGTAATTTGCCGTTCTTATTTAAGAGTGAGTTTTAATATTGATATAATTATACATATATATAATTGGGATGAATAAGTATAAAAAAGGTAAAAATGAAGAAGAACCTTTTGATCAAAATAAAATTCCTATCAAAAATTTGCCTGAAGGATTTTTATGGATGCAGGTAGGGCTAGAAATTGTGGTTCTTATCTTATTTTGTAGACTTAACACGTTCTACCGCCATTCAAAGAAATAATCTATATCTGTACCATACCGGCGCCTATTTGCAGCTCTCGGGCTCATCAAAATTGACGCCTCTGCCTATTTGCGGCAGTGTACTCATATATATTTTTCTTTGACAGAATATTTTAAAAGATTGCTTTTTTATCTAGGACTTTGTTGCAGCAATTATAGGAAAGCCTGCCCACCAGTGAGGCACTTGGTCTGCGTGTTGAACAACTTCTGACTTCAAAATATAGCTAAACTGAGGGACATGTATAATGCATTTTGATTCAAATGTTCAGTACCAATTTGAAATATATTACAAGTTACCTTTTGGAGCCTGTAGATTTTTCGTACAGATGTTTTCAGGATCGCTGACATCAACGGAATTCGCCCGCCGTAGGGCCCAGTTACGCTTCGTGCATGGCCCGCGATGAGTTCGCTGTGACATCCGCGATACAAACTAAGTGACCGTGTTGTGTAAATAGTGTATATATTTTAATATAATGATCAATAGTGTATTATAAGTAGAGAAGGTACACCGATGATGGGACACCCAGAAATGTACATCTGTACGAAAAATCTACAGTAGGATCTACAGGCTCCAAAAGGTAACTTGTAATAAATCAAGGTCCTACAACTGGGAAAATTAAATATTTTAATGAAATATATTAAACTCTAATGACCCATACAATCAAATTTTACTCATGGAGTGGGACAAACTTCTTGTGTATTAGGTTTGGTCTGTAGGAAAGCCGTCTCAGGCTGTGGCAAATAAGCAACGGCCAGTAGCAAACGTGTTAATCAAATGGTAATGTTGTATGGTAATATTTTTTTAAAGGCTAAAAATAGCATGCTAAAGTAGTATGTTTCTACCCATCTTTGCAGTTTAGTATGTGAAACTTGATTATCATGTAACAATAAACCTCCACGTTCCATCTACTAAAAATAACTATTATTAGTTAGTAAGATAACTAAAAAGTTTTGACTTTTGTTTAATATTTTGGGATCTTCAATTTACAGGTTAACCCAGGTACAAAGATGAGAAATGTACTGGACTACTCGATGGCAGAGATGAAGTCTCGGACCGCTGTGGTCTGGTCTGGGTCTGGACCAGCCGTCGGTAAAGTTATCAGCTGTGCAGAAATTATGAAGAGAGAATTTCCTTACCACCAAGTCAATCAAATCTGTTTTCGCAAGTAAGGGTTTAGATTTTTCATCTGATTGCCTAGTGGAAATTTTGGAAGATATAAAAACATACAGTTCTTTAGTCTTAACTAAAAAAAGTGATGAATTTAAAACAAATTCTACATCTGTTCCAAAATAACATTTTGATTGAAATGTGTGCAGTTTTAAAGTGTTAACTCAGTGTTTTCAGAAGCTAGTGCAAAGCTTTGAAAAAATTTACCGTCATAATCTTGTTATTAGTAATGTGTTTGCCTCTGAATTATCTATGATGTGAGCTCCAGCGTGTAATCATAAGCCAGGGACCAGGTGACAAAAGTAGGTCCTCCCAAACATTTTTTCATCCACTTTTTTTTATTCAGGTTCTCTAAAACACTTTGTTTGCCAAACTGGTTTTATTTTGTCTCTAACATAAAAAAGTTGTGTGCAAACAAACAAATGCAAGTCAAAGAACGTATTACACCTGCTATTTGTTATGGGGCGGAACTTCATGCAATAGCTTAGTAAACCATGTCTTGGCTTGATTCATATTCTTCAATACGAGTACATTATATAGTATGCATTTTAATATTCACAGTGAAACTTACTTTTTGGATAGCCCTTGTACATAACTTTGAAGTAAAGTTTGACCTGATAACACTGATAATAAAAAATCTTCTTTGCCACATAACCTTTCTCCTGTGTTGGTGCATTTCTAGTTGAATTAAATTGTTGTTCCTGGATTATAACCTGAGCTCTCTCTCTCTGACCATAATTTATAATCACCCTAAATATAATGGCTTTTAAGTTATAGACTATTTGTTTTCTTTTTAGAGTAAAAGAACACTGGGATCCACTGATAGAAGATTTGGACCCTCTTGTGGTGATCCGGGAGCTGCCAACAATCCACATTCTGCTGTCAAAAGAACCCATAGATACATCACAGCCTGGGTCGGTATTATTTTTCGGAACTGTTATATTCTATGTTAGTTTGAAAGTTCATAATAGTGGCGGAGAGCAATTTAGTAAAAGGAAAGAAACAGACTTTTCCTGCCACTTCCGGAGAAAAACATGTTACATTCTTACGGGCAGTTTAATGTGAAAAGTTCTACAAGTCTTGTGTTTTATATTAGTACGTTTCAGAAGCCCTCTTTTTGTCCAATTGTTTTTATCCCATTATGAGTAAATGATTGAATCTTTCTCATATCAATTACTATGATTGGATTTAATTAATCATTGTTTTAAATTTGTTTTTCAGATATCAACCCCCTTCAAATCATCAGAGACGCGGTGGATCCAACAGACAACAGGACAGATCAAGCAAGCCACCACGAAGAAGAATAGATCACGAAAGTTTGAGTCGTTTGGTCTACGCTCAACACGTACAAAGGGACCGGAACGGAAACCAAAAGATCAAAGCATTAGCTCCACATCTTCTCAAGCCAGAAAAGAATCTGGAAAAACTTATCAAAACCAGACCAAAGTTGAAACAAATCCAGTAAATCCTAAAGCATCTAGCCTAGATGAACAGTTCAAGGAAAAAAGACCATCAAAAGTTGAGAAATCAAAGACAAATTCGGGTCCTTTGATATTGTGTAAAAAATGTGTAATAAAACTTCTTGTTTTGTAAAGCTTAGTCCTTATTTCCCTTGTAAACCACTCACTAATATCAACATTTTAGTAAAAATCAACGAATTGGTTTATAGAAAATAGAGCCTGTATGAAGAGAGAAAAATGTAGACATTTTTTATTGTCATATACATGTTGACAATAAAAGATGATGTGACAATAATTACACTGACATAGCCATAAAAATTCAATAGATATTAACTTAACACAGCTTTACAAAATAAATTATTAAAACTTTTTTACTTTTGCAGTATTTATGAAATGTTTGTGAAACCTCACCCAGTTAAATGCTTGTCTACAGAAATGAAATTGTAAAAGGCGATGGAGATACTAAAGGTGTATGTAACTTTAGCAACAAAAGCAATATAAAACACACATTTTCTTGGGACACCTCGCACCTACAGTTTTCATCGGATCTTTATAAAATAAACTTTGTTTTTCAAATGTGTTAAATGGTTTAGTGGCTCCACAGAGCCAAATTTCCATTTTCTCATTTATAAGATCATGACATAAATCTAAAAGTTAAAGAATCTTTGTATTTGAATTTCTTGATTTTACTAGTAAAATAAAATGTTCAAAAGTGGTCAGCGGAGTCATTGCACTACATTGTTACGAGGGTCATCCAGAAAGTAAAGAACGCTTTGACATGGTCAAATAAAAAAAAAAGATATCATTATCAACAAAACTTTATTTACAAATGCATAGAACCTTCCTCTACATTTTCACGCTAAAACACAATGGACTTTAAGACACTGGTTTTACGTGACACCAGTTTTTCCATACCCATGTTCTACCTATTTGCCGCCAAAACATGAGCCAGGATTTCTTAGCTTCTTTGAGTTCCTTATCGTAGCAAACTGTTTTTTACCCAAAACATGGAAATAAGTGATAATCACTGCACCAAGACAGGGCTGTAGCTCTTTCTATTCTTGGCATAAAAAGACCTGGTTTAAGCCCTTTCAATCCCAAAAACAGTTGCCGCGGATTTTTCAAGTGTTTAAATTTCACTTTACATTTGGCGGGTTTTCAATTGCCGATGCCATTATTAATCACTGTACGACGCCAGAATCACACAGCAACGAACCTACACTCAAACTGAAGAGGAAGAATGTATATAGCCACCGCCAGGTGGTATGCAGCGCCGCGGATGCGCAATTGTTCTTACTTTCTGGATGACCTTCAAAAGTAAAACCTATTTCAAAAGGATGCAATGGTAACTGTAGGCGTGAGGTGTTTCAAGAAAATGCTTGTTTATACACTGTTCTAATGGGACAAAATGGCCGACAGGTTCTGAGCACTCTTAAGCGTACCTATCCATACATTATAACCTCCCTAGCATTCCTTATCATTCATTTCTAGTTGACTGATTTTATTCAATAGTATCCAACAGTGGATAGCACAATACGATTACCCTCCTCGCTCATCTGACTACATATTTTAAGTTTCTGGAATATGTCAAAATAAAGACCTAAGGAATATAATTTAAGAAAATTCACGTACATCTTGTAGGCAATAAAGCAAAAAGGTACCTTACTTAAAATTTTAATTTTAAAAATCAAAAATAAAAATTTGTATTATTTATGTTTCTAGTTTTAATGCTTGTCAAAGTGATTTTGGTCTATGTCTACCGAAAGTTAGTTTAGCAAGGATTGGTTTAATTCTTTGATGAAACACTAAAATAGAAAAACATTGCGATTTATTAGTTCATAATCTTCACACTTGTCTGTGTCACGGTTCCAGGTGTATTTGTTGTCTGTGGTGTCACCTTACACTTGTGTTTGTCCTTAAATACACTAAATCCGACTTTTCTGACAACTTTGCGGTTTGCTAACTTTCTTTCAATCACTGATCGTAATGCTGCATGTAGACTCTAGTATTTTCATTATTGGTAAAATGTGTTACAAATTATTGGAGATTTTGTTGGGTAAAACACACAGTGAAATACTTCTTAACTAGTACGGGTATCAGGATGAACATAAAAATGTGTGTATTTTTTCAAAATTGTGAACATTGTAATTTAAGGAATATTATTTAACACTTAGTGCATCAGCTTCCTAAGGCTATTAACCCTGCATCCGGAGTAAGGAAAACCTCCTGTGGTTTTGTTTTACTTAATAAATCAATCTTTTAAGTGTAATAATAAGTGGTGTCTCTATTATTCATCTAAGAATGTCTGAATGGTAATCAATTACTAATTCACAGTTATCAAACCTACCAACGCGATGAGTCTTAAACTTGATATTTATTTGGAGAAAACCTCTGTGAGCCTGATTGCATACAGGATAAACCGTGATAAAGTTGGTATGAAAAATTCAATTATTGATTTGAAATGATCACTCTAGGTGTACCTTCTATAAATGCTTTCTAGAACTAATTTCAAGTTGATGTAAAGTTATACATTTCAATGTCAGTTAATTTGATACAAATTGATCCAAACATTTACATTAATTATTAAAGTTATAACATTCTGGTTAGTATTAATTAAACACACAACTAATTTATTGATGTAAATTTATTTCTTATTCATTGTATGCCAAAAAATATGTTCACACATAGCTGTTATGTGTTTGTGTACAACCAGAGGAAACGTCTGTAAGCACCCAATGGTATTTTAAAATGTAAGCGCTCAATGCCACTTAACAAAGAAAGGGACAATTTAATTTTCATGTTTTTACATGAGTTAGATTAAGTAAAGAATTGGTAACAAATTGGGCGAGTTTTATTTAATTTGATTTTAAAATTTTGGGAGATGATGGTTAGAATGGACAACGTGAAAGGGACAAGCGTTAAACAGAAATTAAACCAAAGTTAATGAAAAACCGTTGCTAAAATTAGAGAAAAACTTCTTTAAAAAAATACAGTTACACTTTTTCTGTTTTTGCTTTAATGTTGACTGCTCTACATCCCAAACTAGTAAACCGGTTTTAATTATTGGTGGCTTGTAAGACCAACCACACCCAAAATGTTAATTGAATGAAAGTTGATAGTAATATAAAAAAAATACTGTCTAGCTAATGGGAATTTGATGACTGTTACCAACCTCAAAATTCTATTTGAAGGCAAAATAATTAGTTGTAATGCTTTGCATTTTATTTGAATCACCCATAAGGTTCTCAAAAAAACTCAAATCAAGCGAGGCCCACAAACTGATACACAATTTTGTTAAAATATAAAGAAAATATAAGGCAGTTGTGTATATTTTTACCCGTCTATATTTGTTGAGATAAGTGTCAAGCTCCATTTTCAAACATTTCTTCTCCGATGGGAATTATTTCATTAAGACAATGAAAGTTGGGGAAAAGTAGCTGTGGCTCGACCCACGGTCACATCTTGCTGTCCTAATGTGACAGGATTGCTCTAATTGGTCAGCTGTGATTAACTAAAACAGAAAACAGTAGGTGCTGTGGTTGCCTAGCAACTGGGAAAGGGGAGGTGATCTGTGGGGGGGAGGGGTAGACGCAGCTTCCTCGCAACATTCGTCAGGTGCCTGTCCTCAGCACGCTTACCAGGGTGAGTCCACCTGTTGGTCAAATTTCATGTTCGTACCAAAAAAAACCAAAGGCATGAATTATTATGCATTGTTTTTTTCTATAATAGTCAAAAATATTCAGAAAACGTTTGTGAAGTATAGATTAGTATTTAAAACTTTCAAATAAACCAGTAAAATTTTACTTTTTCACTAAATTAAGTTGTGAAGGGGTTTGCTTTACATATTCCAATTAGCCAGAACTTTGTGTTTGTTAAAACAAAAAAAAAAAAGGGTAATATAAAGTAGATATTTTAAGTGATGTGTGTACTTTTCAAACAGATACTTTTAATTCCTTTTTTCAAATTATAGTTTTTTTTAAATAGAAAAGGTTAAGGAGTTGTCTTTACGTTCCTATGGAATAAAACAATATATTCTGTACTTTAAAACCAAAATAATAAAATAGGGTATTAAACCGCAACTGCTTGGAAAAAAACGGACTCTTCTAGCCACTTCTGGAGAAAAACTACTCCTAACATTTAGGGCGTTAAAAACTCCAACCGTCTTCAGAGGACTACACTAATATAGGAACTACATTTAATTATATATATTAACCTAAGACTTTACCAAACAATATTTAAAAATACACTACATCTTAAGAAATTGATAGTCTGTCAAAACACAAATTAGAAAGAGAAACAAGTAAAATGAGGAAACGTTAATACATAATAAACTACATGCTAGGCCTTAACATTAAACAATAGGTAAAAAAACAGAATGTAGTAGGTAAATAATAATTGGAAGGATCTCACCCAGATTCGGACTGATGAACCTCGTACTACGGGAGCTGTGTACTAACGTTTCTGAAACGTTAAGAGCAGTTTCTTTCTATTAAAACCAGTTTGGTTCCTTCCTCTAGAAATTTGAGAAACTGCAGAATTTACTCCTGATATGCTTGTGTACCCAAAGAATTGTATGCTCTAATACAAGCTGTTGTCTTTTCTATATGGATCAAACTAATGCTCTTATTTTACAAAATAAGTGTTAGCAGCAAAGGCAGATATTGTTAGTAAATTAAAACAAAGGAAGGTATGTGTGTTTTTTATAGCTTTTGGTGAAATTGATATAATTTTATTGTGAATATGTAGAAGAATAGTTGAGAGAATGCTCTTAAAATGGATATAATATGTAGTATAAGGTTTCTACTAAAGGTGAGCATTTAGTATTTTTGAATGGAGCTTAATTTACTTAACATACTTAACCCTTAGTTATAAGTAACACATTAAAAATGCCATTGGGGTATACAGTAAAAAAATTTAAAATAATTCTCTCATAATAATTAAAAATATTATACCTGATTTATTCAATTGTATCTGCCTCAGTACCATATTTTTTATTTTCTTACGTTGCTTTCAATTAAAACTTTTTTGGTCAACACCTTTTTATTTTAAATAACAAAAGTATGTGATGTTATTTTTACTTTTAACTCATTTAAATTTGGTTGTGTTTATGCAACAATGAAATATGCCAATTTTATAAAGAGAATCATTAAACAGAGATTGATGAAAGAGAACAAATAGGAAGTTTAAATAATTAGAGTCACGACACGACTCAGTTGATCTCTCCTCCTTCCGTATTTAGAATATTGTCGATTCATAAAAGACTAATCGCATTGGATATCCACACATGCCAGGAACAAAAGCAACAATAAAACCTATTTAAAAATTAAACTAATGGTTTAATTTTATATCGTACTAAGTTACGGTATTGATGGATATTTTGTAGTTTACCATTGGTTTAGGATTAGGAAACAATGACATAAAAAACTTATTTTGTGTCAATGTTGAGAGAAAAGGTTAAAGCCAAAATACTTATTTAAAATAAAACTTTAAATTATTAATAAAAAATAATTTTAAACATCAAAACAATCAATATTTATAACTTTTATTTCGGACAAGGCCTTTCAAAGGCAATGCCTTTATCGTCAGGTCTGTTCAAAAAAGAAGATCTGTTTCATTTTTTTCAATTATTACCTTATTAAGAAACTGGTTTAAATGAAATCTTTAGTTGCCTATTACAACATCTTTTTCAAAAATAAATCATAAGAACATACCGAATTCAAGGCTTGTAGGAGTTAATATGCCACAGGTTACAAAACTATCAACTCTACTAATTCATTTTGCTCATCATTTATACAGAAACTGTAACGGATCTAAAAACACCCATAATATAAGGCCTCAGCTTTACAAAATGAAAATCAATCAATGGTTACAAGTTGACATACACACTGTCAATGATTATATTAATTTGAACTACTTATATACTCTTGATTCAAAATTTAATATCCAAAATGTAATGTATAGCTTGCAATTTTGCATATACAGTATCACTTTTTGTTAAATCCAAATTGTACATAAATCATGCCATCATTATTTAATTAGAAACCTTAGAAAATAATTGCACAATCAAAATTATAAAATTATATTTTAATACAGACTGACAAACCCTCCTCACACAGGTAATTTTACAGTGAGGAGGATATTATAATCATAAATTTAAAACAATGTTATTAGGCTATATTAATTTATAAGATATTTTAAAAATTTTATTGTAAATATAATTGGAAATAAATGATTTATTATTATTATTATTTTTATTCATATGTTTTGAACAACCAAAATGCCGAGTTTTTGACTGTTATCAACAGTGAATTTTTGGGTATAATCCAAAAGTATCAATTGCATTTATAGCTTCCTCCTTGTTGAGAGGAAACTATAAAAATATTAAGGGATTTTACATTAATCAGCTAGGAACTAATATTTCATAAAAGCTACAGATTTATTTATGTATTTTCAAACAAAAAGTTGATAACATTTTATTTTACCATTTTTTATAAATACAAAATTTAGGAAAGTTTCAAATGTGTTAGTAAAAAACTGTTTTGGCTTTAAAATTTGTTTTTAGTTATGTAGACGCAGTATTAGTATTCTTCAGTAACCTATACATTTTTATACAAAGTATGGTCTTATTTCTAAGATATAATTTCTGGTTAAGTTGTTCAATACATTACATTAATTTAAAAAATCAAAACTTTACTTCAACGAACATTGTTGAATGTTTGGTTGTTGGATTTCTGGTTTGGTTGGCAGGATGAGGGTGATTGTGTTGGCAGCAGTGTGGCTGATGATGACGTCGGCCAAGGAACAAGAGTTCACCAACACATGGGTGGCCGAGGTGCACGGTGGGGAGGAGGTAGCGCGGCGCGTAGCTCGCAGCCACGGCTACATATACCAAGGCCCGGTCAGTAGATAGTGATGTACATGAGAGAGACAGATAGAGAGGAGCGTATAAGTGCTCAAATTTGAGTTCAACAGCAATTAGATACACTTAAAAAAATACATCAGATAAACTTCAACTTTTTATCTGACGTAAAGTTAATTCCAGATTACATATAAGAACTATTCATTTAAAACCGGCTCGTTTTTGGTCTGGTACGTTTTTTTGTAGTATGAACAAATGCTTTAGGTATCCAAAGATATTTATCAGACTGATACTCAAAGACAAATAAATAAAACATTTATCTTGAAGAGCTGGATCGTATTACATGGTTAAGAAATGCAAAAACATCAAACTGTCTCATAAATAAATTGTTTTATTTGTTTGATATTTCCCAAAAGGTTTAACTTTTCAAGGAATTGAAACTTTTTAAAATTCTTCTAAAAACATGAGTATATTGTTTTAAATTATTAAAATGTTAATATAAAACAACATTAAATATTGGAACTACTGTAGCATTAATTATCATTAAATCAGTTTAATTCTATCACAAAAACTGTATTTTAATAATTTTACATCTTTTATTTTATAAAAGTGTTACGCTTTAGTGAACTCAAATGGTTTCTTGATGTCTTGGGATCTTGGCAAATTAAAACTGTCAAGGTTTTGATTGGAGAGCTTAACAATTATTAACACTTGGAATTCCTCTGCATATTAGAGGGGCACGTTTTACAAACATTGTTTTCTTAACGGTTTTGGTTTGCCTTTTACCACCAAACATTTAATATTTGTACTTAGTTTTAAATAATATTGTATGATACAGTAAAACTAAATATTTAAACAACTAAATATTTATGTGATTTAAACAACTAAACTAGTAAAATTGCATATAAATATAAATTTACATTGATACAAACATACATAAATTCACATACAAAAACTAACCATTTGTATGACTGGCATTAACCTTGTATGAGTAAGTGTTTTGGAAAACTAATTTGTTTAAAATTAGAGTTGAATTAAGCTCCAGCTTTCACCTTTACGGTTTTTACTTTTTTCAGGTTTAAATATTTATTACATGTTACAAATATTTAACATGGGAAATGTCTATGTTTAGTTCCTAGAAAGCCACCTTGCTTCTGTGATTAGCCAAAACATGTTGCTTGCTTACTATTTTGAGAATACATTTTATAGTATATGTTCAGTACTTTGCTTTTTACGTTACACTCTCCTATGTCAGCCATCACAACTGGTCAGATTGCAAACGTCGGAAACGAATATATTGAGGAACTGGACAGTAGGAGTTGACTTGATGGGGATAAATGATCTGAATACAAATCAGGACATTGTTATTCAGTCAAATTAGATACATTGTAGCTCTAAATGAACAACTCCTCAGATTTGGTTGAAGAGCAATTCATTCTCTAGTTTTAGTCTTAATTCCTGTTATTGAATTTTTGTCTTAATGCCTTACCCATCAACATTAATCAGGCATTTGCCTCAGAGGCTCTATATTTTCTCTTTTCTTGTTTCAAAGTGTGTAGTGGTGATGTTGTGTAGTAGTATGTTATTCATTATTTGTAAAAGTTAGTTTTTATGTATTTGACAAATCACCATGTAAATAGTATTATTTTTCAAGAAATTATGTTTTAAAGTGTATTTAATATTAATTTTGTTTTTCACAATATGCATAATTGATTATTAACAATTACTATGTCGTACGTTATTAGTAATGTAGTATGTAGAGGAAAATATTTGTATTTCCGTGTGATTTCATGCATTAGAGCAAACTAAGAAGTGTTACTGTACAATTATTTAAGATTGTTCATTCAAAAAACATAGTTGACACTATTTACAAGCATTACCCTGAATCCTAACGAATGTCTTGTGAATAACTTATACCTACGTGCCACCAGGTTTCCTATGGAAATTGGCTAATAAAATGTACATAATAACAAATTGCAGGAAACTACTATTACAACAGATAACTTCATCTGTTGAAAACAGCCACCAGTTATCACAAGTTAATTACCATAAGAAGAATGTTTTAGATTGATTCCTTTGAAGACCACTACATGTTCTCGCGAGAGGACCACCTGGAGGTTTCCAAGAGGAACAGTGCTCATCTTACTTCCAAGCTCACAGACGTTGAGGAGGTAACCTCTCAATATTGACAGAGATTTAGGGAATAGGGCACTAGCCAGGATATCCTATCAAAAAGAACTGCTCTCCAAAAAAATCTTGCCCTCCTTTCTATTCCTTTAGAAGTATTTACACAGAGTATTTCAAAGGTTCCTCTCCTTTAAATTTTGAACAGAACAAAATTTGCAAACGTACTTTAACACATGTAGTGAGAATACCCCGAAATACTTTTTGGTATGATTGCTGATCTTGTCTATGCATGCTAAACCTTGTGTTTAATGATAATAAAGTAAAAATTTAATCTATTATCGAAACTTAGTAATGGTATGATACTAAAAAGTGTGTACATTTTTAAATACAAACATTTTTTCTTTTACCAAAGGGTTTAATACTTTAATTTTAATTGCTGAAAATAATACCAACACCGATATGGCTGCAACAGGTGAAATGGGCTGAACAGCAAGTGATTGTCAAGAGATCAAGAAGGGGTGTGATTCCTGACTATTTTCCCTTACACCTTCAAGACTTGTTGGGAAGCCAGAGAGCATCTCCAGATCATGTGCCTCGACACCACCTGACTGCCAAGAAGTGGGGATCCATTATGCCCAGAGAGGAAAGGAACCCTGATATCTTCGGAGAGTTTCTAGAAGGCGTGACCATGAACAGGAAATTCTCTAGTGATCTAGTTCATGAGGGCTACGTAAGTTCTATAGTTTAATATTTAGTATTTACAAGTTTTAACGGCAAATAATTTAATAAATCATCAATACAGAGGGAAAACAGGATTTGAATATTAAGAAGTGCAAGTTTAGATAACAAAGCTAAAGCCGTTATATTTATTGAAAATAATATAAGAACTGTAATATGAATAATTCAAGAGTAATGACATTAAACAGATTAAAATATTTGCTATTGTAAAAAAATGTAAAATAAGCATAACTGTAATAAGAAAAAAGGCCTTGTAATGCCTGAGGTAATAAAGTATGTAAGCTAAGTCTGACGGTCAAACTCCTGTGGTAATAGAGGAAAAAAGCGGATGCCGAAGGCTTAAGTGAAGCTGTGAGTGTAGCAAATTATAGTTACAATTAGCGAACCAGAGTAAAAAATTACCAACGTATGTAATTCCTTTCACTCATGCCATCAGTGGCACTTAGGCGCTCATCTGCGTGTCGTCCTGGTGTGGTTTTGTTCTGGTAAATTTATGTTGTTGTAACATTCTAGGGCTACACCTCCTTGAATATCCCGCTACACCCAGACTCTTCTTTGGAGAGTTCAAGAGACTTGGCCACTGAGAATGTAGTGGAAGAAGAGCAGCAAGACATCTCCCGACTGGGGCAGTTCTCGACAATGCCAGCAAGCAAGGACATGATCGACCAGTACGAGGGTACCACCAAGCATATTGAATGTGAGAGCAGGAAGAAGAGCGCATACGAGTATATGTTCAACGATCCGCTCTGGTCTAAACAATGGTATAGTGTAAGTAAATTATAGTAGCGTTTAAACAAATCTTTTAAATTAATGATTTTTTTCGAAATTGGTTTGCCAATAACTGTTTCAAGTTAACATTATTTGATTATAAAATTGTGATAGCAAAAAAATCTACCGGTATTTAATTTTTAATGTCTTAAACATTTTTAACAATTTGGTTAACTTTTACCTCACTATACACATTTAAGTGCTTACATTTTTAAAGGCAAAATGAAGGCTTATTTTAAATCATTGAATGGGCAAAACGTCTGACATTTTCAGTGTAAGTTGTCTGACGGGGTATGATACCAGAAGTCTAGAATGAAGTAATGACTCCAGCCGCTCAAGCCTACACATTAAGACTTATTTAAAATGTTGTATTTAAAAACTCCAGATCATTATAATATAAAACTGTATTGTCTTTTTTGAATATAATTTGTTTTATAAAAATGCATCTGGTTATTTAAGAAAAATCATTCACGTTGTAAATTAAAGTCATATTAGGACAAACTATTACTTTTACAAGAAATATACTCCAACCAAAACAATCTTGAATAATTAAGACAATATGTATGGAAATACAGTCCAAGACACATACTATGACCTGGTGTTATTTCTTGATCTTTGTCCAAACTACTTATAAACACAAAGTACATGTCACTGATTGAGACACTGATATGTGTGTGCTCTACAAACACATAAGTACATGCCACAGATTGGGCTACCTGTATGTTTTGCATGCTAGCAAGACTACCGCACTTCTGACATGCCGGTAATGGACCACAACGTAGTGCCTGTGTACAAGATGGGTATCACGGGCAGGAACGTTACAGTTGCAGTGGTGGACGATGGAGTAGAGCACGGCCATCCCGATCTCGAGGGCAACTTTGTAAGTCCTCCAAAACCTACTTCATGTCCCTTTACTTTAAGTCTAGATTTGGAGGTTCAATATAATGCCTATTTCAATATTGTTAATTTCAACTGAACAGAAAAACTCCCTCCCTATTCCGTTTTTATGAGTATTTTAATCAGTTTTCATGCCACTTTTGTTTTTTAAGAAAGTACCTCCATATATTCTCCTTTTCAACCCTCAGCTCTGAGCCCTTCCGATTTTGGCCAATTTTAACTTATTGCTATTTATGCTGCACTAAATGATACCACATTGGTGTGTTTGGAAGGCAGAAGACTTGAGCTACGACATGTGTCACGACAAGCCTGGCTCGCAGCCAGACCCTGCTTACATGGGTCACGCTAACAGCCATGGAACAAAGTGCGCTGGCGAGATTGCCATGGTAGCCAACAACGGCAAGTGTGGCGTCGGCATCGCTTACAACTGCAGAGTCGCCGGTACGTGCTTAGCTTTTGCAGAGCTTACTTAAGAGAAGTTACAAGTTGTGACTTGTGAGAGGGTGTTAGGTGGTCTGATGTCTGGGATATATTTTCTCTTAGAAGTATAATTATTTACTCTGTTTAACATAGGATGTTTTATAGTGTCCTAGATTAATGTTCATACCCAAATTCAAAAACCAACAATTTGATAAATAATGGTCAATTTAATCAAACACCAATTTAATCAAATTCCAAGTAGTGCAGTTCAATATTACTCAACATTCAAGCGCTCAATATTTTCCTATTTATATTTTGGACCCAAACATATCATTTTTCAAAATATTCAGTAGTTGATATAGTCTTAATAATTGCAGGAATCAAGACGCTGGGCAATAGAGCTTACGACCTCGTGGAGGCTAAGGGGTTGATTCACAAGATAGACAAAATTGACATCTTCTCCAGTTCTTGGGGACCGTCCGACGACGGCCAGACTATGGAAAAGGTCGGCAGAATGGCTTACAGCTCCATAGAGAGAGGAGTCACCCAGGTAACAAGCATGCTTTCAGCTTTGTTCCTTTCTGGCATCATCCCGTGGGCCACACCCCCTGGCGACGCCACTGCTTTACACCATTGAAAGAAAACGTGTGACCAAGAAAATCGTACATTTTAATCAGCTTCACCACTTCAATCATTAATTTTTCTCGCTCATTATTTTCACAAGTTTTGCAACATTAAGTGAATGTTCCTCAGGGTCGCCAAGGCAAGGGAGCCATCTACACGTTCGCAGCAGGGAACGGTCGCCATGCCAACGACAACTGTGCAGCAGATGGTTACATTAACAATCCGTACACCATCGCCATCGCATCAGTCTCCCAACACGGCAAGACAGTGTACTACAGCGAGCGATGCACCGCCATATTTGCAGGAACTTACTCGGGTGGTAACAAGTACGACGAAAAAGTGGTAAGATATATTAGTGTTCTATAAAAATTTATTTCTCAAAATATGTTTTAAGATATCCGATTTACATCCTGTTCAAAGCATCTATCAATGGAAACCTTAAGTCCAAACTGAGTAGAATTCTGAGAAATGGTAGGAACTGGCCACTGGGGGTTCTGTTGTCACCTACAAAGAATGGGCATAGGAGTTGGGAAGATTCTCTGCAGGAAATGTGGTGAGGCAGAAGAATCAGCATGTTATGTTTAAATGTCCAGCACTGCTGAGAAGGCGACAACTTTTGGATACTTTTACTGTAAGAAGGATCGGTATGAACAGGAGCTAGTGTTAAATCCAAGGTCAACAGGTTTTTGAAGGATCTTGGATTTGATACAGAGTATTCTCCTGTAAGTGAGGGTGTACAATAAGCCAGCAGCTGTCAGGCAATTGCCCCCAAGTGCACAAGCCTGGCCCTCTTAAAAAATTGATTAAATTGTTATTGGCAGCTACTTTCCAATAGTTGACAAAATCAGATGTGGCCTCTACATTGGTAATTTTTACAGAACTATGTGTACTTATGGCTAAATTATCAGTGACTACTAAATCCACTCAATACAATCAAAGAAAAAATGAACTGCCAGTGAATTATGTTTTCAGGCCACCATTGACCTCAATGGACAATGTGCTACCAACTTCAGCGGAACCTCTGCTGCCACTCCTATCGCCACTGGCATAATCGCTCTTACTCTTGAAGCTAAGTATGCATGTAAATTTCAACACTTAATAAGTACATTTTTCAACAATTTCAACCATTTGAATGTTAAAACTATCCAAATTGATTAAAATTTTAATGAGGGAGGTGTATGGATGGAACTCACATATTATATTGAAAACATCTCGCATTCGTTCTTGTTTAGGGGTGGCCAAAGCTCAGTGGTATAGTGTTTGCTTCGCATGAAATCGGCCCGGGTTCAACTCTCGGCGCTGCAGTAACAACTTTTTCACGATGGCCACTCTCCGTGGTTCGGAAGTCACGTTAAGCCATTATTCAATTCCATTGGTCGTTGGGCTACGTTAAACCATTGTTCGTTGAGCTATTGATTAATGGCCCAATCTGGGGAGCAGTCCCCCCTAGTTAGTAACAAGTCTCATCATCCATCAAAACACTCACCATGCATCCAATATTTACTTTAAATACCCTCCAGAAGTGAACGGTGTTTCAAGTCAAAGTAGAAATTCAGTACTTTATTTTTGGAGGCATTCTAGAAACTGTACAACCTGATGAAACCAAACATCTTTTTCATAGAACAGCTGTTTTATATAAGTGAATGATACAAGTGTTAAATGAGTTGTTAATAATCTGTTGATGGAAACTAGTCAAACTACCAATAATTTCTACTTTTCTGTTCATAAAATTTACTTGTGTTCGTTTCTGCTACTTAATGCCCAATTATGTCTTGTTTCCAGCCCTGACCTGACGTACAGAGATGATGCACCTCATAACCATGACAGCGGAAGTGGCTCCGGTGGCCAACAATGAGAACATCTGGTACAAGAACGGACGAGGCTTCTGGGTCAGCAACGACTTCGGTTTCGGTCTGATGAACGCGGAAAACATGGTTAGAACTGCAAAACCTGGGTCACTGTTCCTCCCAAGAGTGTTTGCACTGTAGAGATCCCGCTAAGGTAAATTTGTAACTTAAAGGTAAATGTAATGTTGGCTTTTAAAGCAAGATGTAAACTTTTATGAAGGTCATGTTTTATGTTTGCGTTCTATAAATGCTACTTCAATTAAAATACCAAGTATATCATACAAATTCTTGTATCTAATATTGTTTAGGGTCTTCAAAAGACTGTCAGTGAATGGTGGGATCGCAAATAAAGTTTGATAATTCCAATTTTGTAACGAACTTTGTGCATATACAAAAAGGCTGATTCCACCCTGGTTGGACAGGTCATCAAATGGTTTGGCCAACTACCAGGATGTAAGTTGTAAGTGGGTTTACTCTTGGTTATTGTTCCAGAAGTCACCCCAAGTTCACTGTGGGGGAGACTGCCAAGGTGAGGTTCAACACCCAGGCATGTGCAGGGACCCAACATGCTGTCAAGTACTTGGAGCAAGTCATCTTAACCTCTACGGTGTCCTACCCGTTCAGAGGAGCCATCTCCATCCACGTAACATCTCCTGCGGGTACAGAGTAGGCTATAGTGAATTTATTTCCTTGCAAAGATAAAGTAGTAGATTAAGTGCACTTTTGTTTGCTGAAATCCTGCTTCAAAGTTAGAGTTTGTAGAACTTTATTCTGCTAGATGGATTTAATTTAATTCACAACATTTTCTTAATATTCCCCTGAACCCTTGATGGTGTCTCTGACCCCATTAAGTCACGAAGTAGGGACAAATGGCTATATTCGACTCTTTATTAAACGTGTATTATTCTAACAGTATTCCCTACTTTTCGAACTCTGCACACTTGTTACAAAATCTGAATGTTCCACTAATGTCCGTTGGTGTTGAAGGCACCAGGTCCCATCTGATGGAACCCCGCAAGAGTGATGACGACCGCGGAGGACTGAAAGAGTGGAGTATCAAGTCTGTGCACACTTGGGGTGAGGACCCTACAGGCACCTGGGAGATCGCCGTCACTGCCCATGTGAGTTTTTCTACTTGACTCTTTTTCTTCCAAGATTTTGATAATCTAGATGGCCAATTAGATTATCAGTGGGTCTGCTAGCATCATGATTGGGCGACTGATTTGGACTTCGACCAGAATAAAATTTTTTATCCTTATCACCTACACCAGTCGTTTCCAAACTGCTTCACAGAGGTTTTCTAGATCCAAACCGGAGACAACCAAAATATTTACTCTCTTCAGATCAAGTGCCTCTTAAGAGTGAACCTTCTTTAGCGCACCTCTAGTTAGTCTCTCTCTTGTGAGTCTTGACCGTTGGAAAGGAAATGTCACACTGAGTAGCCAAAAACCTACCCAACTTTAGACATGATCTCTATTTGCTGTGCCCCAGTATGAGGTAATCTGCACAGTTACAAAAATACTAGTCAGATTCTGACTGGGGGTAAAGAATCAGACATACTTTCATACATTTTACAAGCAGGCACATTTTTAAATTCAGATAGACAGATACTAAATATTGTAATATATTTGATACTTGATGCAATCCTTGAGAGCTGAATATTACTCTTTGTTTGCAGGCAATAGACAGAATGTCAGCGTCTACTGGTTACGTTCAGGGACTTCTCATTTCATTCCACGGCACGGCAGAGAAACCAGCTCACTACTTGAACTCTCCTGTCCGCAAATATTCAAGCTTCCGCCTGCCGGATAATTCCACCAGCGAGGTATAACTTGGACGGTTCTACAGTTTGTTGTCTGCACCTTAAGTTGTAGTTTGATGTCTTGTGAAGTAAACTGTAAAGTTATGCATGGATTTTGTTTTTGGTTATTTCCCTCCTGTTCTTTTTTACTGTAGTTAAATGTTGCTTACTTTCTGTTTGCTTAAACTGTTGAAACTCTACTGCATGTTGGCTAGTCCTAAATAATGTCAAAGGTTTGAATGTGCAGATACTAAACAAGTGTAATCCTTTACACAAAAAAAAACAAGGCTCGATACGTTTTGAGGAGCTGTTGTTGTTTTAATAAACTGTAAAAAAGGCATTATAATTATTATTTACCTTTAGGAATGAAAATCTTTGGAAATTTAATGGCCAGTTAAATAGAGTGCTTAGGCCAAGTGCAGAGTGTAAATCATCTGAAATGATACTTTTTGAAGACACTATACTAAACAAAGCACCTTTTGAAACTAATTGAATTTATATATTGTAACTAGCTGTGTACCCGTGCTTCGCCACGGATAAAATATTATAGTATCACGACTTTAAAGTCTTTTTGTACAAGGGCAGGCTGTTGCTCGGGTACTGGCTTCTAACTACCGATCCTTACTCCTGTTCCTGCATTTTGAATTGTGGGCTTAAAGCTTCCTAGCTGACGTACCTGCTCTTCGCACGGTTGTGTTTAATGTTATAGTGTGGCGATAACGGTTAATGATATGTTTGCCTGTTAGTTACCTACGCCAACTGTGTAGTACAAAAGACATAACTATCCAGCTTCACCACGGACAGGTCGGAAACAAAGAAGCCATATTAAAAATAACAGTTTTACAAAAAAACGCTTCGTTTAACAAGTATAAGCAACTTTGTGCATTTTACAAAACAATCAATATTTATGGCTTCAATAAATGGATTATATTGAATCTTTTATTTATTTTATAATAGTGCAAATAAAACAAGTTTATACTTATTTCAATTAGCACTAACACTGCTGCAAGTGCCTAAGGCCACTTTGCTATTTGCATGTAAACATATACAATTTTCATGTTTTAAAAATGACAACCGCGGTGTAAGTGTTAAGACTTAAGTGGTTTTTAATAAATAAAAAGGTTATCTCTTTATTTTACCACAAAGATAACTGGCTGCATATAAAAATGTCACATATTTATTATTTAATATTACAAAATATATGATTGGATTTCAGCTACTTCAAACATTTGTTTCCACGTTCCTGGAGATAATTAGAAGAATATATTATAAGAACTAAAATGTAAGTATAATGTTTTACTTATATTATTGCTGTTCTCTTATTTCACCTGAAAGTCTAGATGTTATACAAATAGTGAGATGATAAGTATATATACATGAGAAGATAAGTATATAGTAATTTACTTTTAACTATCGTTTATCAGATTGAAAGCTATTCATAATGTACCTTGTATTAAGTCAAAGTATCTTTATTGCAATATCATTAAGATATGAATAGTGTCATTTACAATATAGCTTACAACTATAAGGTTATAAACATTACATTGGATTAAAGAATGCATTTAAAGAATAAAAAGGGTAGTCTTGAAGCCAGATTTTCAGATGTTGAGCAAACAGCCACTTTTCGGGTTTCTTTAGGTGTTCTGGCAGTGAGTTCCACATCTTGGCCCTCGTGTAGCTAGCCTTCTTCTCCATTGAGCTGAGTCTATAAATGGGTAGACAAGAGTTGCTGGCGTGCCTGGTGTTGTACTGGTAGGTTTGTATTCCGTTGTTCACTAAAGCTGGCATCTTGATGTGGATCTGAGTTGTTGCTTCAAGAATGTACAAGCTGACAACTGTCTTCTGTTCCCGGAAGGCTTCCCTACAGGTGTCTCTAGATTTCAGGTTACACAGGACTCTAACGGCTCGCTTTTGTTGAATAAGGACATGTTGCAGGTTTCCGGCTGTGGTGCCATCCCACACAGCAATTCCATACCCTAGGTGGGACTCAAAAAGGGCATGGTAGGCTACTTTGGCTGTTGTCTTTTACCTTCATTTACCACCAGGTCGTTGTGGTAGTATTGCACTGCCATGTAAGGTGCAACAAAGCTGTCTACTTCCATGCAGTTCTTCTGCTTTTGGGCTCCCTAAAAGAAGAACTGTGTCATCAGCGTACATAAGGGAACTGAACTACAGTACTTTTGCATGTGCTTGGGGAAGTCATTAGTGAACAAAATGAACAGGACAGGTCTCAGAACGGATCCCTGGGGGACTCCTCAAGTTATTAGTTTCAATTGTGATCTTGTGATCTAATAGATTCTGTCCTGCCGTGTGCTGTGTGAGTTATCTCAACAAGCTAGCTTCTGTCAGCCAGATAGCTGGAGAACCAACCCTCAGCGCTTCCTTGAATTCCTAACGTTGTTAATTTTCTTAAGAGGTATATTCATGGTCTAAGCAGTCAAATTCTTTGCTGTAGTCCAGGAGGATAGCAGTTGATGTTTTACCCTCTTCTTGTTGGTCAAGTAGGAATTCCACTAAGCTGATCAGAGCTGTGTTTGTTGATTTCCCAGAAAGAAAGCCATGTTGACGGGATGTTTCGGTGTTAACAACTGGTTGCTTACAAGACGTTCAAAAAGTCTGGCCTAAACTATTTTTTCAATAACTTTTGAGAATGACGGTATCAATGAAATGAGACGGTAATTATATAGCTGCTTGCGAGGAGTCTTTTAATTTTAAATATACTTAAGCAAGTGTTAGTGCTGATAGGAAGATTCCTGAATAGAAGGACTTGTTGGTGATGTCAACCAGTTCATCTTCACATGCCTTCAACTGTCTGGAGGATATATCATCATATCCTGTAGATGCCGTGGTTTGCACGGTTGTAAACCGTAATTAATAGCAGAGGTGTGTAATTTCACTATTCTTACCTCATGAGACAATAATTAAAATTATATCCAAGATAAGTTTTGTAAAATAAGAAAACAAAATCCCTTTGTTTTGAGCTGCTTTGTTCAAAGACTTGTTTTTTTCCAGATCGATGAAGATTGTTACACATGGATGACAAAAATACAGCCTTATAGATGTTCCTTGTTATTTCTTATGTACTGCTTTACAACTAAAACTTCCATTGCATTTACTCCCTACCAAAACAAGATGCATTACTACCTGCTTCAATTTTAGTTAAATTGTACGATGTATGCTGCTATTAATTGAGTTATATTATTTGGAACTAATTATTCTTATATCCATCCTAGTCACTGCACTAAACTAAGGCAAAACCAATTTCCTGAAACACTAGAGGTTCTGCAAACAACAGATCAGACATTGTCTGATATGTTTGTAATAGTAATTACTTGCTTATTACTTGAAATATATGATTATTATCAATATTTTAATGATCATGCTTATATTTGACTTTATTTATTGTATGTATTTGCTTAGTGACAAATAAAAAGATTTGATTTGACAACTTGAAATGCTTATAGGTATTTGTTTCTCTGAATAAAATAATTAAAACCTATACAATCTTACTTAATTCTAGGGATGGAAGAGACCCGAAAATCGGAAATTCCCAACAATAAATAAAATCTCAAAAATCAGGAGGGAAAACCTGAAAACCGGGATTTTTTCGGGCGGGAAGGAATCTTTTGAGTACGGAAGGGACTTTTCGGGAAATTTTTGAAGCAGTAGGGATTTTTGGAGAATGTTTTAGAATAAATGGTAGTTTAAAAGAAATTTTTGCAGATCTTATAATTTGTAAACAATCTCATTTTTTCATAATTTTATTTTGATCAATAATCAGTTTTCTAAGTGAATTCTTATAAAAATTCCCCCGAGTAAACAAATCTCATTTTTTTCATTATTTTGATCAATAATCAGTTTTCTAAGTGAATTCTTATAAAATTTCCCCCGAGTAAACAAATCAAAATGAACATTTTTATACAATGTTTTAATTTTTAAATTTTTGTAAGGATTTATTATTTTTACCTACTTTGACATTTTAATGTTTATATTATAACTCCTAGTAATAATTACAAAGTTTAACTATGTATATGGTAATATAGATATTAATACAATCAATAATATCAAATCAATCACAATCATGCAGTACCATACACATTTCTTTTCTAATTCACAAATGGAACACGAGATTAGGCTTTGTAGGGTAAATGTACGTTTTCTTACTGTTATAAACTTTGTTCAGTTTTCCAACCATTTCTTTATTAACTGTAAAATAAGCTATTAATCCTGCCTAAAATTTCCGATTTCAAGCCAGAAAAAATGTTTCTCGCCCGAAGGGAAAAATCCAATCCTGTCCACCCCTACTTAATTTGAATACAATTTTATGTTTAAGATACATTGTACTTAGCTACATTATAAAGAATTAAACTGGCAAATAAAATTAAATGAAATTGTTTTTTTTTCAAACCTGGCAACCTAACTAGACAGATAAATTAAAATGTATTTCTCGGAATAATTTAGCCAGAGCGTCTAGTTTTGTCCTTAAGACTTAAATAAAACAAATAAAAAACAAAAGAGAACAAATGTTGTGGTAGCTCACACTGGGGTCCTTTACATGTTTTACACAAGTAAATAATACCTTCTTGGCAAATAAACCAAATTGAAAAGTACTTACATATTCTTTCAATTACCTGTGCCCACAATCAGGTTATCTGCATAGGTTGTTGGGTAACTTGGTGCTATTGACTATTGAGCAGACTCGGGGAAGTTACTTTCAGACAGTAACTGATTACAGTTACCCTTTATAAAATGTAACTGATTACAGTTACAAGTTACACAATAACCAAAGTAACTGATTACAGTTACTCCGAAATGTAACTGGTCAGTTACAAGTTACATCGGGCTCAGTTACCGACTGGCTTCCACGGTCAAATTAAATAATATTATTTTCATCCAAAAATTTGTTTGGAAAGAAATTTTATTGTTTTTTTTACTTTAGTTAAAGATTACATTGATTGATATACTAGGATTAAAAATGAATAGCCTAATGCTAAACTTACTAGTCACTCTTAGCCTCGGTCAAAACTCAAAACATAGCCTAAGAAATAAAACCAATGCTTGACAGGTCCATCCATTCTTTTGAAATTTTGGCTAGCCTGAATTATTGATTAATTAGTTCTAACTATCTGTTGAAACATCCTACTTATGCTGGCCAAAGTGTTTCACTTCTTGTTAGTTGGTACATTTTATTTTTACAGTTAAAATTTAAACTATACAACTATTAGTCTATTACTGTGTGAAAATCAGTATGAGGCAGGTTAACTTAAACGTATTTAGTCAAGTAGTTATTGTCTATTGCAGTTTTGGGATTTGGAAAAAGGTTAACACTTAATTCAAACTGTTAGTGGTAGCCATTAAGCGTAAGCGGGTAGCGAATTCTACCAAATGACTGAAATGAGTACACATCTACTCAAACTGAAACAACTAGCAAAACAAAACATCACATCTAACGTGAATTACTTTATAAATTATAATAATAAATATTAAGTTTAATATTTATATCGTGCCAAAATTACAATGCAGACAGCCGGCTAAAGTATAAACAGCATCCGACTAGTCGACTACATTCAAACATTGCCGTTCAGGGGTTATGATGATGCTCACTTTTTGTTTTCTTTGCTTTTAATAACTTGGCAGATACAGTCCATAGATAACACATTTTAGATATTGTATAACTGTCCAAAATCACTTAATAGCACATATATCAAAGTTAAATTCATATTAAAATACTTGTTTTGAAATCGCGCATATTTTTAAGATTCCAAGCTGAAAAATGTAACTAGTTACATGTAATCGTTACTGGCAATTTGTAACGACTACCGTTATTCGTTACAGCGTTTCGAATGTAACGGTTGCGTTACAAAGTTACAGGAAAATGTAACGATTACAATTTTGTATGTTACTCCCAAGTCTGCTATTGAGTTATCCTTCAATTTATTATTTATACTACTTCATTTACTTCCTACATTTTAAGGAACTCTTACAGCTTACTTGACAAAGGCGCCAGGCCAGTAAGGTTAAAAATTTCACTGTCTTAGTTTCTTCTACAAGTCGACACTATTATTTAATTTAAATTCATTAATAATAAATTGCCAAAACAAATCTTAGTTTTTGAATTTTAGTTTTTATGCCAATATTGACATTAAAGGTGGTTAGGACAAATAATATATAACAGGCAAAAATTTAATTTTAAAGTATAATTGTATAACAAATAATACAAACTTAAAAATTAAGTTGTTTGACAGGGCTAATTTACAATAACAATGATGCTGGTTTGATTAGGTCTACCAAGTAACATATTGCATATAACAGGGTATTACAACAATAGGCACTTATTTTTAGACAAATATTTACATTCACACATTTATTCTTATTTATTACCTGTAATAATCATTGTATTTACATACTACCCAAAGTATTAATAATATTCAAACTATTTAAATTATCGGGACCAGTTTAGGAATGACCATCTCACTGAATAATCTATGCTATACAACTTTTTAATCTATGGTTAGTATAAAAGTAACAATAATCAACGTAACTTGAACTAATATGCCTTAAATTAAAAGTACAATAAAGTCAATACAGTTGTTTTTGTCTTTGCAATAAAAAGCTTTTCTAGCAACTATTCAATAAGTTAAAAATAAAAATTGTTTTGGTTTAACTTAGAAAGAATGGTTTAAACTGAAAGAATTCTTCGAATTGACATTAAAAACTTAACATAGATTTGATCAGCAACAGATTTTATTTTTATGTAATGTTATACTATTCCTAAAGATATAAATCCTTTCTTTGCAATACAAATAATTATAAAAATTAATAAAAAAATAAATCCGAAACAGCGTTACTGTTTAAGTGTATACAAAAAATATAAAACAAAAAGCATAGACATACAAATAAGTGATTTTCAAGTTAGACTTTTCTTGCAACTTTTAATAAGTTGATATGATGTATTTCAACTGTTTACAATACTTAATCTCATTAAAAATAAATAAATAAATTTGTCAGTGATGCTATGACAAGTTAAAAACTCCTAAAAACTAAAATCTAATCAGTTACGTGTTTGATAGATTACTGGTTATCAAATGATTTCATTAGTGAATAAAACGTATGAAAACAAAATTATTAACCAACAACCTGATTCCGGCCAATAGGAAAACCATTATTATTCTTGCGTCCTTGTAAAACAGGACTGTTGTACACTTATAAATACTGCCAAGTAGGGATGAGCCACTGGTTCTCGACATAACCGAAGCAGAACCGAAAATTGACAAAGTCGGTTCCCGAACCAGTAAATAACACATTGGGGTTAAAAGGTACTGGCGTATCGAAGTCCGAAGTATTTACCGATAATTTAACTCGCTCGACCTGATCGGTAAAGCTCGAATTTGGTCGAGTAATCGTCAACGGTATCAAAGTCATGATTTCACCGCTGGCTTTAGCGCTGGAGGCAAGATCACTGTGAACGTATCAAAGTCGCGGATTTCACCGATGGCGCAGCGGGTACGCGAGATCGCAATTTAACGGTATCGGTCGTTATTTCATCATACGCGCATGGAGTCGATCACCGCGATCGTATCGGTCTTGATTTCAGCGCGTATAAGTCGTTATTATCACTGGCGCTAGCGGAATCAAGAGACTCATGAACGGAACCGACAGAACCGAGAACCAATTTTTCAGAACCAGAATTGATAAAATTTTAGAACTGACCCATCTCTACTGCCAAGATTTTGCTTGGTTTAAAGAGGTTAAATTAGGGAGTGACGCGCCCTATAAATTAAATAAATTAATATTATGTCACATCTAAATCTACTTTCAGATATCACATTAATTTTACGACTGTCTTTGTTGGTAATGTGATTTGAGGTAGTTTGTTTATTCTTCACCTTCTAGTTAAAAAAAGATATCAGCGACATTTAATGGGTGAAATTGCGACTCACCCAAGTTTTCAAGTGACTTCCCCAAGACTTAGAGGTAATTTTTTTATTTTATACAAGGGCTGTTTTTAAATTGGGTTCTATTTTAAGATGCGATATATTATATATTACATATTAAAGAGCATTATTTCAATTATACTTTTGACATATTCACAATGAAGATCAAAACACTTTCCAAACTAAAGCAACCCGGTTTTCTACGCTATTGCATGAAACACCGCCTTCAGTGTCCATTACAAGAAGCAAGAACAATTTACTATTTAACAGGCTTTAGTTCGCTAGCGATTACACGTAACTTTTAAAGTTAAAGACAAAATTCAAATTTTTTGTTAGGTAAAAACAAAGGTTTAAAAACTATTTTTTAACTTTAAAGCCAATAGGGTTAGTATATAACTGGCAAGAAAATTACAAATAGAGATAATTTTGTTTCAAAGTTTCGAGAGCTAAAAATAGTAAACAAAAATTTCAAGAAACTGTCGGATTTACAATGAGTCAGGCTATCCAACAAAATAAAATTTGCATTTATGGTTTCTCCCACCTACGAGCATTGGAAGTTGATTTCTGATCAGCCCTCGTAAATATTGTAAACACATAATTTGAACCTTAAAAATTTAAAAATAATCTTAATCTATACTTTTATTCACATGGAGTGCTGTTAATACTCGGGACTAGTCTCCGCGGTGGAGGCGCAGTTGTACTTGTATAGAGGGTGTTCAGTGTACGAGCGACAATCGCCAGTGATGATACACTGCTGCAGCCAAGTGAGCGAGACCAGCGGCAGATCTTGTTTACAAGCCAGCTCCACGAGGTCAGGGTCACAGTCCTTGTCCGTCACCACGATGTCGTACCTGCCGTCCTCGACTGTAAGCATATCAGCAGCGGTTAACGAGGAAACTTGAGGGCTTTAGTGGCAAATAACTGGTACAATTCAATTTACTAGGGTGTATCACGTTAGGCTGTACATCTGGTCCTGGTTGCAGCCAATAGCAAATTTTCATTTTAGAATAGCCCAGGTGGTGAATTTTGTGCCTCATAATCAATTACTTGCAAGTAAATTACTCTTTTGAACATGCTGATGCTTCTAGCATTATGCAAAAATGGCTATCATCCCTACGGGTGCGGAATAAAGCCTCGCAGCTACTACTGACAATTTTGTCAAGTGAATCTGCATTAACGTTAGGTAAGGGTTGAGATTGAGTGGTAGAAAAATCTTGCATCCTGCCTTTACCTCGTTAAATGAGACAAACTTAATTTAACATTAGCATAACCTCTGCTTTAATCCAATATTATTGAACTAATTGTTTCTTTATTAACAACACTAATTCTCATTCAATTTAATTTGAACAAATACCTGATTTTCTCTAATCGCTAGGTAAGAAATGTTAGAAAGGAATTGAAGGAAAACAAGCCCAATAAGTAAAAACTAATGAGAAAAGAGTAGTTTGGAATTTCTTCATTACAAAAATGACTTGACTTATCTTCTTTGGGAGCATAGGGCATCCAGAAGAGCTCACCATCCGTCTCTGTCTCATTATAAAAAAACAGATCATTATAAAATGAACCTAAAAAATTAAAGGTGGAAGATTCAAGTTGCGCCTGTAATAAGATGCTCTGGACTTGTGGTCTAATGTGCGAACGAAAAATGCTTTTAAAACCTGTAAACTTAAATTTTCCAAAGAAATTTTACTGACAATCATATTATCAAAATTGAAATAGAGAGAACGTAAAACTACTCACAGCAAGGGTTGCTGTAGGTTCCGACAGTCCGCCGAGTTTCTTGATAAGCCTGGCCCAGAACTCGGTGATGGAAGGGTCTGCAGAGAGTGCAAGTAGCAGACGCTTCTTGCGCAGCAGCTTGCCCGGTTTGCACGAGGCTGCACCATGGTTTTCTTGCTCAGTGAGTAGCCGGCTGGCAAACGCTTCACCCCCCGCTGAGCTATCACGTCCATGAATCGCTTGTTCTGGAAAAATTCAGGACTAATTTATTAAAAGGTCAGGTTGGACTTTTTTATTTTAAGTTAGGACAGGAAATTTAAATTACTTGGGATTGACGAAAAAACAGAATGATTTCAAAATTGAATAAATAAACCTTTGAGTTGACAAGAAGTATTGTAGAGAAACTTCTGTCGTATGATATAGCACTTGAGATCAACCAAAATTCAGAATCTGCGGTCGTTAATGTAATGAAAACAAGTGGTTCCACAACCATTACTCGGTTCCGCAATTGTTCTTGTAGCGCCATTGTTAATCGGCGACTACAATCAGGAATAAGTGTGTGAATAAACAAAATTCAGTATTTGCGACCACTGATAAAAGTTACCAGCTCCCTTAAGGAAGCCAAAAATGTTCTGCTCCAAATATGTCTCAAACATTATTGACCTTCCAGACCAGTAAAAAATGAAATTTAATAAAAATACCAACAGTTTTGAGAAATGCCTACCTCTATAGTTTATTTTGTTAAATGGCTTGAGATGGATGTCAATAAAACCCCAAATCCTGCAAATTTCAGAGGTGGGAGTAACTATGACTCTTGTAAGGTATCTTTTTGTTATTAGGTCACCACGGAAGGTGTCAAATTATAGGGAGTTTCTAGCTTAGGAGTTTATTATTCTGATGGTCAATTTTAAATTACTTTTACTACCTAACTAATCAATTTGGGAATCAAATCTGCTACAAAAATATAACTTTTGCTTCAGCTATATGAAAAACTAGCTGACAGTACCTGTGCTACGCTACGGAATTAAATAAGCGGTCCAATATGCTTTAAAAATGTGTTCAGTGCCCACTTCGGTCCCTTGCTATTTGTTTTGTGGATGTTGTATGGAGATATAATATAGCTAAAGACACACTGTGTAATGGGCTGTACCATTAAAAAGTTTCTTCACCAGAGCTTCTGCCGATTTCGAGTTATAAGCAGTTATTAACTCGAAGTTATTAAGCAGCAGAATATGCCTTAAAACGTACAGACAGACAGGAATTTCTTTGTTGTCAGTTTTGGTCTTTGCAAACTATAAAAAGCCAAATAACCAAAAACTGATGGATTCATTGCAATTTAAAGATGAAAGTCTTATTTTATTTATCTTGTTCAAGCACAACTGTTTATCAAAGCACAAATGATTACAATGTAAGCCGTATCTAATTAAGTACAAACGGTTCAGTTATATTCGAATACCACACATAAAAGTGAACTTGAACTGTAGAAGGTACAAGAACTCACCTTCAGTACAGAAGTCGGACACGGCCACCTCGCCCAGGTCGTGCTGCAGCTCCACCTGGCTGGTATGTGTCGTGAGGAACGAGCAGTCCGAGAACAGCTCACTGCCCTTCTCTGGCATCGGCCCGTACAACTCCGCAAACGGGTCCGCTCTGTGGTCTACATTGCAAATCAACGTAGTGAAAGAAGTGAATATAAACACATTTGATTTGAAGTTACTAGTAACCCTTTTCACTCAGCGGTGCAGGAATTGTACGTTTTGAAGTAAAATAGTATTTACTAGGCAAGTGATTTTTCTGTTTGAGCCAAGTTAAAAAAAATAATGAGTTAAAGTAGTTTTGAGTCAAGATTTGGTAGCCAAAAGGCAAACTGCATACAATTTTTGCTTATTTTGAATCGAAACAGGCTTTAAAACCTTATTTTGAACCTCAAAATGTTTTAAAATCTTTATTTTCAACCTAAAAGTGTTTTAAAATCCTCGCTCTTTTTAGTTTGCAGCCAAAATGCAATCCATTTATACTTATTTTGAACCTAAAAACGTTTTTAAATCCTTATTTTAAACGCTTTAATGTTGCAAGCATACTTGTTCTTTGCTTTAAGAAGCGAGTAAAAAATCAAAGAGCATTGAACTATACATTACTTTTTACATGTTTTTGTTTTGATTTCTGACTACTGTTGGCAACACTGCATCCATGTTTGTTTTGTTATGTTGTTAAGCCTACTTTGCTTTTACTACCCCTCAAAGTGACATTTTTGTCATGACAAAAGGTCCTAGTAGGGCTGAAAATTAGAGTTTGTGTTCTCTTATCTGTTTCTACTTTATCCATGTGATCCTGCTCTCCTTTCAATTCCTTTTTGATGATTAATTTATTTTATTTTCAAACAATAAAGTACAAAATGTTCACTTGTACTTACCTTGTTTCTTCTCTGACTTGATGGCCATATCTTGCCTGTAGTTACACAACTTCTTTTGGGAGTCTTCAGGGGGAGAACATTCTATGTCCAGAGGCTTCACTTCTTTTCCTGAAAATAAAAACAACTCTAACTGTACGCTGGGTTATTTATCTTTAAACAATTTGTTGTATCGAAAACTAAGTACTTCTTTTCTTCTAAAACTCCCTGAATGGATTAATTCGTGCAGAAGCAGTTCTCACCTCTTAGGTCGACACTACAGGTGCTGTGAGTAGAGCTGTCGGTGTCTGGACAGTTGTCCTCAGGAGGCCCATAGATGTGGCCGTGACTGGTTGAAGGAGGCGGTGTCACAGCTCGCTTCTTCTTCCTCGCCGGTCGTCCTCGAGCCAACTCCTCAAACGACATCTTCGCCGACCTCTTCCTCGGTTGACTCACAATATTTTCTGCACAAATGTTTCATGGTTAAAAATTGCACCTTAATACAGATTGTTTTCGTGTGTTTTATTTTCCTAAACTTATTTAATTTTAAAACGACTAGCCTAGGAAACAATACAACATGCACAAAAACATAAAGAAATTAAAAGTTTTAAAACACAAGGCAGCCCGGTGACCTGGTTATGGTAATATTTTAACATCAGAAATTCTAACATCGTCAACAACCAACTTCAAATAAGAGATGTGGATTCCTGAGACAAATACTAACAATGTGGATTCCTAACAGACTACTTGCCTAAGTAGATAGATAGACTGACACAGGAGTATAGCAACAGAAGCTAGTTGCAAAATTTACTAGTAAACCTATACCGTTCTCCACCATTGAGTCTAAGACTTGCACTGATCTTGATGTGAGGATGCAGGGGCTCCCAAACCTCAAATAACAGCTGCTTTGTCAAGTATTTCAACCCCCAGCTTTAAGTCTAGATGGTTCGTTAACCAATAAAATTACCTGACTGGTATTTTTACTTGTCTAGATAACCTATACTGAGGTACAGAAAAGAGAGATTGTGTCTAAAGCTTAGTTGGTTTTCCTTTCTAGGTAGGGACATTTCCTTTCCATGGATCTAAAGAGTGTATAACTTAAGGTGCGCTAAAAAAGGCTCAATCCTGAGAGTCCATTGGAAAAGAGAGACTCTAAGAGTGCTCTTAAGAGTGGCCAAATCAGTTCCATTTTTTTATTGGTTAAAAAATACTAGCTTGATTTACATAGTCTATCACTGACCTACTATCACTTGGGATGTAACAAGATTACACTTACCGAGAGAAACATCATTGAAGTTGAGAATAGCTGCGCCTTTCTGTGTCTGAGTTGTTGTTATTTCAAGGATCTGTGAGTCGAGCACTGCAATGGAAGAGAACTGCACATCTTTGGTGACATTGTCTCTTTCTACATGGTACATAGGCTCTTCTCCTTGCCTAAACCCACCACAATCAATTAGTTTTTGTTTAGAGAACATTACACACGCATATGTTGAATTAAGAACTACTGCCTTTTTCAGGTCCGTCAAGAAAGCTCTCAAGTATAGCTACAGAGAAGCATCAGTCAAGTCTGATGGGAACTGTGTTAGATAATAACCATTTGAAAAGCTTTTTCGCATACCCTTAAAAAATATTCACAGCAGAAGGCAACTTACACAGTGACGTTGACTACCAGGGCCTCCTCATACTCGCGAGAGTTGGCTAGGGCCAGGACCAGTGTGCCGGGTACGATCTTGCTGGCCGACACCACCTTGCTCCGCGGCACGGTCTTGCGGTGTCCGTCACAGTAGTGCACCAGGACCTCCCCTTCGGCCTCTTGTAGCCCTTCCTTCACCCAGCCTGGGTACCAGCCTCCGTCACTCCACCAAGCCAGTACCGGCTCACCTGCTGGCACGGTGAGAGTTCAATACAATGTTTCAATACAAATGTTTGAGCAAGTTGGAATAGAATAACTTTGGATCGCTGTTTGACAATACAATACATTATATGAGACGCCTCAGTAAAGGAAATCTCAAGACAGCATTAACCAATTAGCAATGCAAACTTTCTACAGGGTGTATGGAATACTTTCACCCTGAAGAAGATTTAAATTTAATTTAAGATTTACTGATTTCGATTTAATTTCAAGGAATTTTTAACGTCAAGATGAAAATAAGTGACAATTTTTAATTTGAGGATCTGACATTTTGCACACCTCCACTTTTAACAGATACCTACTGACCTTTGGCACTATTGAGAGATCTTTCGCTGGAAGGGTGGACGTTTGTCTTATCAGGCTAGAAGGTGGTCTGATCGGTGTTGATGTTTTCGTTGCGGGACTAGAAGTAGAGGCTTCTATGCACGGACTGTTAGCTACTGGGAACGGTGTCTTCCTGGGTCGTCCCCTCGGCTTGGGGAAGATGGCTGGACTCAGAGTCGTAGTGCTTGAGTTTTGAGGTTGAGATCCGGAACTCGATGATTCTTTTTGTTGGCTGCCAGTCAACGTATCATCAGAGCTCGATGTATTTTTTGTAGCCTAAAATATGTACCCAATAAAAACTTAAATGCTGTAGTAATTTTCATTTTTAATACAATACGAAGTATGTGCATCACATCATAGCATGACTAGACAGACCTTCAACCATTGTTATTCACCTATTAGGTGATTATTACGTAAAATGTTTTTTTTAGTTAGTAGCATTAAAAAAGTACAATCATTAAAAAAGTATACCGATTTCTTCGGTAAATAAAGGAAATCAAATCACAGTATTACCTTTCTCCCTCTTCTGTTTGTTGTTGTTATTAGAGGAGGAACAACTTTTTCTTTCAAATCTTTAACCTCATGTTCAAGGATTAGTGACTGGGGACTTCCATTACTAAAACATTGAACAAATTAATACTCACAAACATTTATCAAGGTACAATTTAGATACACATTCAACATTTAAATACTGCTTCAGCAAAACTCTGAACAATACAGTCCATATGACACTTGTGTTGTTAAGGTGACTTACACAAGTGGACTACAGAAGTTGGGCACCGTCGGGAAGTCCAGGTTACAGTGGCAACACTTCACAGACACTTTGCTCTTGGCCTCCGACATCGGGGAAACATGCTTCAAGATCCTGGCGTCTCTGCCTGGTAACACACCACAGTCGAGTTGTTAAGGGAAGCACTTAGTTAAAACAAGAGTATATTTATTACAAAAGAAGAAAACAGCCGCTATCTTGAAACTGGCCGTTCAGCATTCAAGGAAAACAAAATTACAATATATTCAACTCTTAGGCTTTTGCGGTTGGTGTCACAGCCAATGCAGGTTCAACATAAGTTCGCGAACTGGTTCAGGCCTTTAAAGCTCTGCCCACTACACGTGAATACTAGACATCCAAGGAAGCGCTCAGTACCTCGTTTGAAAGTCGAAAGTGCCTATCAAGCTGCCAGTGTCAGTTTATATTTTATTTGTTTTGCTGTTTGTCAAAAAATGGTGATTGATGAAATTACTGAACAACGAATCAACATCAGTGATCCAGTGATGCCCTCTCGCTTCCATTTTGCTCAAAAATCGTCCGCCAAATTAAGATCGCCTGCAATCATTCTAACAGTTCCCGGACGGTCATTGACACTGTGAACTTCGCGACACGTAACGTTTTCATCCACACATGAGGTTGGAAGGTCGGCCCCTGCATTGCATCACCTTAAGCCGCCTTCGCCAGCCATCTTTGAAACGCTTTTATCCACTTGAAAATGGACATCTTCAAGGCATTCCGTAAACAGCCTCAACATATCTGTAATTTCTGGAAGAACCTTTCCGAGTTTCACTAAAAACTTGATGTTGATATTTTGTTTTGTGATTTCATCTATCTCCATTTTCGACCTAACAGCAAAAACAAATAAAATATAAACTGACACTGGCAGCTTGATAGGCACTGCTCGAACTTTCAAACGAAGTACTGAACGCTTCCTTAGATGTCTAGTATTCGCGGATGTAGTGGACAGAGTTTATGTCACCTCAAGGCGCCATATTGAACCAGTTCACAACTTATTGGATGACCTCGTAATCTAGTTCTTTCAGTTCACACTGCCTTGAAATGATTAGCCTGATAAAATATTTCGGTTCGGGCTTTGAGTACCACCTTCAGTTTCAGCCAATCAGTGACTGAAGATGATGCTACTTACAGAGAGTCTGAAATATTTTATCAGGCTAATTATGGGTTTTGACGTGTGTTAATGGAAGAACTAAATTTTAGTTTCTTTATTTGTAAGTACATTTTCTTAATGTATTGTTAATTGTCAAACATACAGCTAGTTATTGCTACAGTCACATATAAGTTAAATTAAGTAAAATTCTAAAATGTACATTATACTATTAAATATTAAGGCTCTGTGAAACTAACATGTATAAACAAGATGCAGTTTGAATGCTTTGAAAGGTCAACATGACTTCACAAATATATAAATATTGAGACATAACAAAAATTATACAAATGACATGTAACTTATAAAAAGTGGTGCTTAAAAATTAATTTCACCTTTAATATTAAAAAACTTTTGATCTTAGAATAAAAAGCATTTATTTTACCAGGCCACCTCATAGAACTTTTACTATATCAAGCATTGAGGTTTTGCAAGTTCTTGACCAGTCTTTATTAAATTTAGGACATCACAATTTATTATGCAAAGTTTTGCCTAATCTAGAATATAGATCTTATATTAATATTGTATTACTTTTGTATTATTTTTGTCATTACAAAGAGTCAACAAAGGAAGTTGTTTTAGCCATGGTTAAAAAAAAGCCTCTCAAATTTTGATATTAATCGACTGAAATCATGTACAACTACAATTATTAAACTTTTGTTCTGCTACTGCCCAGTTAAACCTCCATACACCGGCAAAAATAAATACTCTTTAAATATTAAATCTACCAAGTTTTTAAACTGGTTCATTAATAAACAACCTTGATAATCAATTGATAATGATCTATGTGTGCATTAATCGAAGCTTCCTTTTCCAAGTTACATTCCCAAAATTTAATACCAATATTTTCAAATTGTATGGGTCAATTACCTTCTTAAAGTAAGAACAAATGTTAGTTTTGCAGTTCAGTCTTTTAAAGTTATTGGTTTAACTAAGAGCACTCAAGGTTGAAGGCGGCTGCACGGTAGGTCTAATTTCATTTAATGAGCTTAAGTTGTTAAAAAAAGTCCAGATGATCGGGCATTTCGGATTGAGAATTGAAATTAATATTACTGGTGCTTATTTATTGAAATTAAAATAGCAGTGGACCCAGTACCAACCCCTTTGTGCTTCCATACCGACAGCAACTTTATTTGACCATTCACCATTCAAATAGTCAAGTTGCTCCGGTTGCACAGATATGATTTGGAAAACAAAAAAGCGGACTTTTATACCTGTAGAATTCCAATTTTGAAAGCAGCTTTTAAAATCTACATAATCTAAGGCTTTGCTCAGGTCACACAGAATGTAGCCTGAGTTGCATGGACTTTGCCCCCAAAGTGTCCATCACATTTCGCACCAGAGCATGGAGATGTGTATGTAGTTTTACTCGCCCTTGGAAACCATACTTGTGATTGCAGAAAATTATTGTATGTTCAAAAGGCATTTACCTTGGAAGTAGCAATCAAAATACCTTAGATCAAGGTATAATTGATATCGTCAGTAACTTTCAGCAAACCCCGTCCTTTCTTATAAACTACATACCATACAGATCTTAACTCATGGAAATATACAAAAGAACAAACAAGTTTATAAATAAATCAAAGGGTAACAATTGGAATAATTTCTTTTAATAGATTATTTAACATATTTAAAAATCATTGCAACTGAATTTTTTCATTTTTTGCACAGCATTCAAAAGTTTCTTGTATGCCATAAGACTTCCAAAAAATTGATTACCAGCATTTACTTGTGAAAGAAGGTACTTGGGTTAATCCTGATTTGGCAATATCTTAACAGATTTTACAAAAATTCATTAAAAATCATGAGGAGACATCACCTTGTCTTTACTGCTATGACTTTACTGTCCCTCTTAATTAGACCTAGGCAGCCTTGCACTTGTTTCCACTTCACACCTCACTCAAATCTATTGTGTGTTAATTCTTGGCCTTAGAAATTGCATTTCTACTCTTGCAAGCACCTGCTTTAACCCATATATGCCCAACTAAAATTGTATTCACCAATTACCTCTACCTTGTTACATGTGACTTATTAAAGTTTACTAATACCAAAAAAATACCAAAAAAAATCTTTGGCATTATCAGTTTGGATAATAACAACCGCCCCATTTTTGGGGCGCTTGACATGTCTGAGTACAGTGACTGGTTACGGTCACTTTTGTGATATAAAGCAAGTGTATTGTTTGGGAAAAGGGTTAGACACAGTTAAAACAATGTTACAATTGTTTAAGTATATTGTATTACATTATTATTTTATTTATTTAAATCAACATATAAATCAAAAGACAATTCTAAAATATTTAATGTTTTGGAGCGCCTGACATTTGTTTACGAATGAAACTGTTCAAAGCAGTTGGCGTAGCAGCAACATCACACTTCTTTACATTTTTTTTTTGTGTTTTGAGGCAATAGCCACATCTAATCTGGGTCGCACTAGAAACGATCAAGTGTCCAAAGTTGTCAAATCGAACTTCATTTAGCATTCTTTCTTGACAGGTTTACTGGTCTTCCTACTTGGCTGGCTGAGTACTGTACTTTCCAAGATAGACCTTAACAATGTTACGGATGAAATCGAGCCATTCTAAAGAGCCTTTTTTTTCTTTCCTGGTGTTAGATTGTACATTTGGTACGCATTGTCAGCACTGCACTGAATTGGGAAAAGAATAAGTTGCCAATACCATTTTTAATTTTGATGTTGGGCATGTAAGCAGCTACATTTTGATCCAGCCTGTCAACACTATTGATTTCAGCGTTATACAGGCTAGTTGTTTCACTGATTTTCCTTTTCATTGTTCATTAAGCACCGTGTAGGTGCCAAGTGGGGACCCCTGCTCTGTTGGAAGCTACTGTCACAACATTGTTGTCGTTATACCTCCCAAATTAATGCCTGTTTTCTCCTCTGTAAGTTGACCATAGCTTTCTCTTGGCATTTTCAGCTCTTTTGGAGGAAGTGGAGCATGGTCTACTCTGTCACTCTATTGTTCCAGTTACGTCATGTTTACTCTACCAAGATGTTCCAGTAGATTTATTGATGTAAGATAATTATCTATAAATGCTGTGGTAACATCTTGAGGAAGCTTGCCAACAAGATTAGCAACTACAGATCCACCAACCAAGAGAGGGGTTTTGTATTCCCAGTAGAAGCCCTTGGTATGGCTCAGCTGCACATGGACCAGACTTGAAACCAAACCTGATCGGTTTGTTATGGATGTGTTGTTTTCACCGTATCTTCAAAGTATCTTACCATAGACTAATCCACACTCAGATAGGGATCTTTTGAATAATACTCGATATTATCTTTAGAATTCTTAAATTGCTTTATTGAAGTACAGCATACATTTTGCAGTATTGAAGAATCTTGAACCTATAACCATTCTAGAACAGTAATATCGTCGTAACTGTTTCAACCATACAACGAGGTAAGTTCATCTTTGGTCTGAATAAACGTTGAATAAATGTATTCTGCAAGGCCTAAATAGTAGATTAACAGGACATCAAGACTTGAAAATTCTACCTACACAGAGGCAGCAACTGGATAGAAGAGGGTGTCAATATGGTGAGGGCACGGGGGAAACTGGGCCAAGACCAGATTTTTACATTTTGCCTGGGTAACTTGTAAACTTAGAGAGATACAAAAAAGTGTTTGATATAAAACTTGTAGATAATTTCACATGCCATTAATTAACCCATTTTTCATCAGATTGAAGATCAGATCACTGCTTAGGCTGCATGGTCAAATAGTAGAGACGTGACACCCACCCATTTTGCTTAATTTCACCCCTCAAAACCACCCTTAAAATCAAAATTTTACAAAACCGCTTCTAGTGGGTGGTTTTGGGCTACCACAAACAGGTGTTTCAACTCTTTAGGCCCTGTAGTTTTGGCTCGGGCGATGATGAGTGAGTGAGGAGTGAGTGATGAGTCAGTCAGACAAAGCTTTTATAAAAATTAATATAGATTGTAAGAATGATAATAATACATCATTATTATTTATGTTTTGACTGACGAAGATACCAGAATTTAGGTATCGAATATATTGTAATTTGAAATTTCCATCTTTTATTTACAGACGCAGTTTGTGAATGTCATTTAATAATAACATCCCGTCTGTACAAACCTTTAAATTTCAACTGAAGTTTTGTAGATTTTTTAACTTATCTGATCAGGCCAACGTCATTCAGGCCAAAGTTCATTTGGACGTTTATTGCAGGGTCAATCATAATCCTCCCCTGATTTCAAGAAAATATAATGGCTTTGGTACAGAGTAACATTTTCCCATTTACGTAAGTTAATGATTAACTAAATAGAATACAATGTGGAATTCCATAAAAAATATGATACAAAACTTTACCACCAAAGTTTAAAAAGCTCACAAAATTAAATATTAATTATTGCATTCAATTGCTTCCTACTTTTTACAAAACTTTTCTGAAAATTCAATTGCTTAATAGTGTCAAGTTTCACGTACCCTACAGAGCCAGTGCTTGAGCTAGACTTGAAGCTGGTGGTGGACATGATCGACATGCGTAGGCTAGGCTTCTCACAGTCAGCATGGTAGTCCCCTGCAAGACTGACCTGAAAGTTAACATAAAGTTTATTAGACAAGCCCCACAAAGATTAGGCCTAATTGTTATTTATAACTTGGGATTATAGTAACTCCTCTATCAACAAGTGCCAATTAAGCGGAGAAAATAAATTTGTTTAGAGGTTTCTATTACCTGATAATTACCTCCTTCTTCATCTTTGACTAGCTCTGCTGTATGAAACCCTTTATTTTTATGGAAATTAACCCCTCTCCATAGGAAAATGTAACCCCTAATAGGAAATTTGCTAGGATTCATGCTAGCATTTGTATCTATGTTTTGTTATTGTGTGGCAAATTTTGTGTGCCTTAAAGTTAATTCAAAAGTAATAAAGCTAGTTTGAATTTATGTTCATCCTGTATACTACAAGCATGTATAATAAATAATGATTTACAGAAACTTTATCATTGTTACTTTAACAATATCAATAGATCTTACCGCTTTGATGACAACATTTGTCGATTTGACTGTCTTATCTGCGATGTCAGATTGCAGAATTACATCACCTACAGCGTAACATTCTCTTTTATGGTCAACTTTCACCAGGTGAAGGTACACTTCTTGAGTAGACGCATCGTGTTTGCTATTATTTTCCTGAAAATAAAAATTATAATACTCACAATTGCTCTATTTATTACAAGTACAGTGGATGAATGAACAAAATCTGTAGAAACAAAATGTAAAGTAATTTGTTTTACCAGGGGCGGCTCGAGCATGCATGCGCCCTTGGGCAGACTCAACGGCAGCCAGAGGTGGTCTTGGGGAGATACCCCTCAGCTCAAGGTGGGGTTCGGTCACCCCCGGAAAATTTTAAAGCAACAAACGTGTTTTAAAGTGGGCCTAGTGTTAACTTGTTTTAACAAAAACTGATTGCATTACTAGTAATATTACTATGAATAGAAAGTATTATTTTTTAAATAAAATGCTTATGGAAACCTTTTGACTAGCACTAGGCAATTTTAAAACCCCAGTTATTTTTTTGTTTCTTTTTAAGAACGGCCTCCTCTTGTTTCTTTTCAGCCGACCTTTTCTGAAATTTTGCTCTACTTGGCTTAGAATTAAAAGCTCATGTTACAGAATCGCCCAGCTCTATACACCTCCAGGCACCATCACATACATATACAGAAATCACAATAATTACTCAACTCAAGCAAATAATCACTGCTTAACTCTTTAAATTGAAAGGAACATGTCACAAACAAAATGACGAATTGCAAGTCCAAAAGTACTGTGCATTGTTGCAGTGCACCTCTTTCGAGGTTAATTAATAAAATATAATTCCCTTTGTTCAGGTATCGTTATTCTCTAAAGTAGTTTCTATTTTCTTCTATAAGAAACCTCTTTAGTTTTCTGCACCCAGCCCCAAAATGCTGTCCTCCTTGTGTTTCTGCAAGGTCAGCCTGGTTACCGGGTCCTCGGGTCGCTTCTGTGTTTTACTAGACAATCCGTGTAAAAAACTTCCCAAAGAATTATTAGATGGTTTGAAAACAAGAATTTCTCAGATATGATAACCATATAATGAATTAAAGAAAACTGTTAAATTTTCAAACAAAAACTCTAAAGAGACAAAAAACTCCTATCTTTATCTTCTATAGGAAATAAAGATAAAAACTGCAATTTAGTTGAAAGTGACGTAGTACTTGGTATCACAATTGATCAAAAACTTAATTGGAATAAGAATATAGAAAATCTTTCAAAAAAGCTAAGTTCAGTCTGTTACAGTTTAAGAAATTTGTCAAATTGTGTCAGCCCTAAAACTTAAAAAGTAAAAATAGAGCTTTTATAGCTGCAAGAAATATGCCGCAAGTACAGGGTTTTTAGATTTTTTTGAGTTGTTTTTTTTTATATAGAAGTTTGGGTTTGATTCAAAATATTTTTATATGGGACCACCGGTGGTAGTACCCTCTACAAAACAAAACAAACCGCGTTTAAAACGGTAGCTGCGCTCAAAGTTATGCTAAAAAACAAACATACAAGAAAAAAGTCCCAAGTCGATTGTGTAACCCTCCTTGTATAGGAAGTCGTTAAAACAAACATATATCTCTTATCTTCAAGTGTTTTGCTACTGTTTACCTGTATGGTAAAAGTCCAAAACAGCAGTTAGAATAATTAACAAGGCAAAATCAAGAGAGCCCACTTGTGAGCTATTTAAACAATCACAAATACAAACAATTTTCAATCTTTTTGTAATTGAGCCTGTGAAATGTTGTACATGAAAAATAAAGAAGAATTACTTGTAAATAAATTAAATATAATAGTTAAATAATTAACTAATTTTAAGTATAATAGTTAAATAAATATAATAGTTACAATACAAGGAGAAAAGAAATTATAAAATATCCTACTCATACTATGAAAAATGTTTCAAAATGTTTCAAAATTCCCCGTCCTACATGACTAGTAAAATTATAAATACATTAAAAAAGAAATATACAATTGTTATATAAAATTATAGAGATATACAATTGTTAAAAAATAAACTTTTACTGGCTCCACTTCTAAGCTTGGAAGAATTTTTGAAGTTGAAATTATTAAGAAAGAGTGCAGCAAGACAAAGTAAT